>OX122916.1:0-482500 GCA_944738685.1 Synanthedon myopaeformis
GTATGTGGGGGTCGGCCGGCGGACGCCGCTATGCTATTCATAGCGGCCCGGCCACTACCCACTAAAACTCCCCGGTGCCTCCTTGCCCTATGAGCGGGGTGGACCGGGCTCTGCCGAGGCAACAACTCCGATCCACCCCAGGGCGGCCTAGCCAATGTCGGCTAGGCTGACGCCAATGGAGGATTGCCCGGAGACACCGGGGCAATCCTCAGACGGGGGGAGCCTGTGCAGGCACACACAGCTGGCCAGCTGTGTGCGCAGGTCCCCTAGGGCATTTGAAGACGGGCTTGATATGCCCGCCTTCTCCTGCCCGTCCGCCTACGTCTGAGGGAAGCGAGACCCGCCTCGTCCTCTCGCTCCCTCTCAGCTGCCTCCTTCTGCGACATGACAGAGTCGCAGAAAGAGGCAACTGCTTTCCAGTTCGTCTCACTGTCAAGCATGGCTTCGACCATGCTTGGCAGTGAGACGTCTCCCCCACCCAGCGCCGCCTCCAGCTCCTGACGCTGGGTGTCCCAGGCCGAGCATACCTGGAGTGTATGCTCGGCCGTGTCGTCGGGATCGCCGCAGTGGTGGCACTGCGGCGATTCCTCCCTTTTAATACGGTGCAGATAATGACCGAAACACCCGTGTCCGGTCATTATCTGCACCATGTGGTAGGTGAGGCTACCTCGGTGCCTCACCCACTCTTCGAGCACCGGACGTATCGCAGTGATAGTCCGGTGGCCGGCGGTAGGCTGGCGGAGTGCCTCGCTCCATGCTTGCATTGCCCCCTCCTGCGCTTCTGCGCGGACCCGTCGCACGTCCTCGGCGACGGGTCTTCCTCCTTGGGCCCTTGCCGCGGCCCGATGTCGATACACCTGGGACAAAACCAGGGCATCGACATCCCACGGTGGCACGCCCGCGAGGACGCAGGCGGCCCCGTGGCTGACCGTGCGGTAGGCCCGCACGGTCCGGGTCGCGATGGCCCTCTGAGGCCTTCGCAGGAGGGCCCGGGTGTGAGGAGTGAGGCACTCCGCCCAGACCGGGGCTCCGTAGAGTGCCATCGACCTTACCACCCCGTGGTAAAGCCGACGGCACGCCGAATTGGGTCCTCCCATATTCGGGAGGAGACGTCCGAGTGCGGCTGCAGCTCTAGTTAGCCGTGGAGCGAGGAGCTTAAAGTGCTCCTCGAAACTCCAGCGGGGGTCCAGTGTCAGGCCTAGGTACTTCAAGTACCTGCCGACATCAATCCGGACCCCCTCCACTCGGACGCGGAGCCCCGATGGGATCCTGCGGCGTGGGGGGTTGAAGGCCATGGCCCTAGTTTTATCTAGGGCCACCTCCAACCCGAGCAGTCGAATGCGTCGGACGACCAACGAGGTGCCGACCGACGCAAGATGTACCGCTTTCTCCCACGTCTGCGCTCTTGCCGCGACTAGGGTGTCGTCGGCAAAGCAGACAATCTCCATTTTGGGAAGGAGATTGCCTCGCAGGACCCAGTTGTACCCCAGGTTCCAAAGCAGGGGGCCGAGTACGGCCCCCTGGGGTACGCCTACCGCCACTGGTCGGCGAATTATAACGCCGTCTGCGCCCTCGTAAAGGACCACTCGCTCGGCGAGGTAGTCATCGACGAGGGCGCAGAGATAGGACGGCACCCGGTGGAAACGGAGTGCCGCCCTAATACATTCGTGGGGGAGGCTGTTGAATGCGTTGCGAATGTCGAGCGACACCGCAACAACAGCCTCCCCCCTGCCGGTGGCCTCCTCAGTCCACCCCTTGAGGAGGCCCACCGCGTCCATCGTGGACCGACCGGTGCGGAAGCCGAACTGGCGCTCCTCCAAGTTCGGCCCCTCAGTCTCCAGATGCTCGACGATCCGACGGGCCATGATCCTCTCCATGGCCTTGCCGGAGTCGTCGAGCAACACCACCGGTCGGTACCCGGACGGCGAGTCGGCGGGGCGGCCTTCCTTGCGCAGGAGGACGAGTCGCCCCGCCTTCCACCTCCTCGGGAATTTGCCCCGGGCGATGCATGCATTAAGCACCGCCCGGAACCTCTCCTCCAAAGGCCCCAGCGCTATCGCCAGGGCCTTGGCCGGGACTCCATCTGGACCCGGGGCCGTCTTCTTCCTCCCGATACGCTCCCTCACCGTCTCGAACTCGACGTCGGAGACGGGAGGGCCCTCCAATTCGGCCTCCGGCAGCGGTTCCGGAGGCTCCATGGGCGGGGGCTCGAACGGGCCTGGGGTCGGGAACAGCGACCCCACGACCTTGTCGAGCAGCGTCGGGTCGAAATGGGCCGTGGAGGGGGAGCTCGACGCGAACTTCCCCCTCACGGCCCTGTACGGACGGCCCCAAGGGTCAGCGTCCAGGAGGGCCAGGAAACGCTCATGGGCCTCCTCTTTGGCCCTGCAGATGCCTTCCTGCAGGGCGTTATGAGCGTTCCTGTACGCCTGACGAAGGAGGACCTCTTCGTCAGGCGTCCTCCTGGAGCGTCGTCTCCGGCATCGGAGGAGAGCTCTCCTGGCCGCTAGGCATGCTGAGCGCAGGGAGGCAATCTCCTGCGCCCACCAGTACACCCTCCTCCAACGAGGAGGAGGGCGCCACAGCGGCATGGCGGCATTGCAGACTTCCCGAAGGTCGTCTGCAAAGTGGTCGGCCATGCCGTCGGGATCCCCTGCGAGGTGAGGGGGGAGCGACGACCATTCCCTCACCATCGCGGCCTCCTCCGCCACGTCCGGGCGGAGCTTGGCGAGTGCCCACCTAGGGAAGGCGACACCCGCCGTGGGGTCCCGACGCTGTGGGGCCCTAGCGGCCTGCGTGGAGACCTCGTATCGGACATAGAGGTGGTCCGATAGGGTCTCCACGTCTTCCTCTACGTTCCAGGCCCGGATTCGGGCAGCGAGGGCGGCGGTGGCAAAGGACACGTCCACGATGGACGTACCTTGCCACCGTACGCACGTGGGGGTGGTGCCTTGGTTGAGCACCTGGAGCCCCAGGCCCAACGCCCAGGACTCCAAAATACCCCCCCTCACGTCCGTACTGGGGGACCCCCACGCCGAGGATTTGGCGTTGAGGTCCCCCGCCACCAAAACTGGGAGAGGGGCCGCGCGCCTCACCACTCCCTCCACCGCAGCCAGGAAGGACTCGAAGTCCGCCCGACTGCGGTTCGGGGAGAAGTAGGTCGACACGACCACCATTCTCCCATAGTTCGCTGCCACGAACCCGGAACCTCTTTCCCTTAGGGAGATGGGAGGAGCGCATCCCCCCGGTCTCACCACAACGGCAGCGGAGTCGTCCAGGTCCCCCAACCAGTGGGGGTTCTGGGGAACGTAATACGGCTCCGCCACCACCGCCAGGCTAATCTCCCACTCCGCCATGGACTGGCACAGCAAGTCCTGTGCCCCGGCGGAGTGGTTGATGTTCGCCTGGAGGATCTTTGTGGGAGACCTATTGGGCATTGGTGGTGTCCATGCGCTCCTCCCTAATTGCACCCGTGGCCCCTGGCTTAGCCGCAATGAGGCGGCCCCTGACGGCTGGGGGGGAACAATTCATTCCCCCCATCCGGTGATTGGCCGGGAGACCGGCATCGGCGCACACGGAGCATTTAAACGCCTCTTCGCACGAGTTGGCGGAGTGCCCATCCGAGCCGCAGCGATAACACAATCCGCTGCGGTCCTTCTTGGATGGGCATCGAGCCACTGGGTGACCAAGCCCCATGCATCTGTAGCAGCGCATCGGTCGCTGCTCGATGAGGTGGACGGAGGCGGAACTCCACCCGACCGTCAGCCGACCGACCGCTGCTAACTTCTTAGCTGCCTCGATGGGGCAGGAGGCGAAGGCCGAGCCCACCCCTCTGAGCCCAGGGTGGACTTTGCCCACCCTGAAGAGCTCAGAGGCACACCCTGTGCTCAGAGCTAGAGCCGCCTTGAGCTCATCGGCCGACACCGAGTCGTCGAGTCCATTGACTCGGATGTCGACCGTTTTGGTGGGGCGGCTGACCTTCGCCGTGTCACCCAGCACAACTCTTATCTTATCCGCCAAACTGTCCGCTTGTGCGGCAGTGGTCTCCTTGGGGAGCTCTAGGATTCGAGCCCCCGTGACCCCCGTGCGAAACTTCGCCGGTCCAATCCCCAGGGCCTCCAAGGAGACCGAGGCCTTGGTTTTGGAAATGGCCTCCTTGTAGGTGGCGCCCTTCTCAACGGCCTCCGGCTTGAGGGCCACCACCACGGCCAGGGATTTAGGCTCTTTAGGGAGTCTTGGCGCCTTATTTCCCTTATTGGAGGGCTGGACTGCAGGTGCGGCTGCCGGGGCAGGCGCGCGCTTCTTGCGCCGCACTACCTCCGACCAGCTCTCCGTGTTCCCCGTAGAAGGGCCAGGAGACGGCTCCGTGGTCTTGGGGGCCTGAGATTTCGGCGTCTTCTTTGCCCTCGCCGTTTTCGGCAAATTAGCCGGGGGGGCGAGGGAAGGGCACACTTGCGGGGGGACCGTTCCCCTGTCCTCCGTCCCCTTGCTCGATTTCAGAGGCGGGCGGTGGCTGCGTGCCGGAAGCAACCTTCCGTCAACTTCCAGCCCGTCCAGGTGGGCGTTAACTACCCCCCCTACGTGGGCCGTTAGCTCCGCCTGGAGGGCCGAGAATGCCTCCAAGAATTCCCCCCGGGTCAGCGCCTGGGAGTCTGCTGCTGTCACGGGGGGTTCAGGCTGCTGTACGGCCGGGGTCCCCCCTGGTCCGGTCCTTTCCGAGAAGGCCCTTCGAAGCGCCGTGACCTCCTCTATAAGGGCATCTATTTGTCCGCGGAGGCGCTTATTGTCCGACCGCAGACGACGAATCTCCTTTGAGGATTTGCGCGCCGCCACGGATTCGACAACTCCGAGTAGGGATCGAGTGGCCTCCTTGATTTCCCGTTGGGAAGTACCCTTGAGGTTACCCGACTTGCGGATAACCTCAAGGATAGCCGAGGCGTTTGCCTCCGCCTTTTGCGTCAGCTCTTCGACAGAGCCAGCTGACGATTTTGCCGACCGGTACGTCGTGGCGGACCTGTCGGAGTCGGTGTCCGAATCTAATTCCCTCAGCTCGCGACGAGCCCGCGACATACCAACATTGTGGCCGAGCGCCTTACCGCCGCGGCCCTTGCTCCCTTTAAGAAATTTCGGCGGTACGGCGGGTTCCGCGGACTCGTCCGCCTCCTCCGACCCCGACATTGCGGCAAAAAACTTGCCAGTTTGTTGTGCTGGTTCGGACAACCCCCTGGCCGGTGCCTCCTTCACCGCTGACCGCTTGCGCGCCATCGTGCGGGTCAGCACACTGGAGTAGAGAAGCTTACGCTCTCCAGTCTTCTCTTTTGGGCTAGGCCCACTGTGCTCTGTGGAGTCCGACATGGGCCAATTGATGACCCTGCCGACCTCCGAGCAACCTAACCTAACCTAACCTAACCTAACCTAACCTAACCTAACCTAACCTAACCTAACCTAACCTAACCTAACCTAACCTAACCTAACCTAACCTAACCTAACCTAACCTAACCTAACCTAACCTAACCTAACCTAACCTAACCTAACCTAACCTAACCTAACCTAACCTAACCTAACCTAACCTAACCTAACCTAACCTAACCTAACCTAACCTAACCTAACCTAACCTAACCTAACCTAACCTAACCTAACCTAACCTAACCTAACCTAACCTAACCTAACCTAACCTAACCTAACCTAACCTAACCTAACCTAACCTAACCTAACCTAACCTAACCTAACCTAACCTAACCTAACCTAACCTAACCTAACCTAACCTAACCTAACCTAACCTAACCTAACCTAACCTAACCTAACCTAACCTAACCTAACCTAACCTAACCTAACCTAACCTAACCTAACCTAACCTAACCTAACCTAACCTAACCTAACCTAACCTAACCTAACCTAACCTAACCTAACCTAACCTAACCTAACCTAACCTAACCTAACCTAACCTAACCTAACCTAACCTAACCTAACCTAACCTAACCTAACCTAACCTAACCTTTTTTTTTTTTTTTTTTTTTTCGAGGAGAAATCCTTTTATTGATTCCCTACCGCTGGCGAGACGGTAGGGGTATGTGGGGGTCGGCCGGCGGACGCCGCTATGCTATTCATAGCGGCCCGGCCACTACCCACTAAAACTCCCCGGTGCCTCCTTGCCCTATGAGCGGGGTGGACCGGGCTCTGCCGAGGCAACAACTCCGATCCACCCCAGGGCGGCCTAGCCAATGTCGGCTAGGCTGACGCCAATGGAGGATTGCCCGGAGACACCGGGGCAATCCTCAGACGGGGGGAGCCTGTGCAGGCACACACAGCTGGCCAGCTGTGTGCGCAGGTCCCCTAGGGCATTTGAAGACGGGCTTGATATGCCCGCCTTCTCCTGCCCGTCCGCCTACGTCTGAGGGAAGCGAGACCCGCCTCGTCCTCTCGCTCCCTCTCAGCTGCCTCCTTCTGCGACATGACAGAGTCGCAGAAAGAGGCAACTGCTTTCCAGTTCGTCTCACTGTCAAGCATGGCTTCGACCATGCTTGGCAGTGAGACGTCTCCCCCACCCAGCGCCGCCTCCAGCTCCTGACGCTGGGTGTCCCAGGCCGAGCATACCTGGAGTGTATGCTCGGCCGTGTCGTCGGGATCGCCGCAGTGGTGGCACTGCGGCGATTCCTCCCTTTTAATACGGTGCAGATAATGACCGAAACACCCGTGTCCGGTCATTATCTGCACCATGTGGTAGGTGAGGCTACCTCGGTGCCTCACCCACTCTTCGAGCACCGGACGTATCGCAGTGATAGTCCGGTGGCCGGCGGTAGGCTGGCGGAGTGCCTCGCTCCATGCTTGCATTGCCCCCTCCTGCGCTTCTGCGCGGACCCGTCGCACGTCCTCGGCGACGGGTCTTCCTCCTTGGGCCCTTGCCGCGGCCCGATGTCGATACACCTGGGACAAAACCAGGGCATCGACATCCCACGGTGGCACGCCCGCGAGGACGCAGGCGGCCCCGTGGCTGACCGTGCGGTAGGCCCGCACGGTCCGGGTCGCGATGGCCCTCTGAGGCCTTCGCAGGAGGGCCCGGGTGTGAGGAGTGAGGCACTCCGCCCAGACCGGGGCTCCGTAGAGTGCCATCGACCTTACCACCCCGTGGTAAAGCCGACGGCACGCCGAATTGGGTCCTCCCATATTCGGGAGGAGACGTCCGAGTGCGGCTGCAGCTCTAGTTAGCCGTGGAGCGAGGAGCTTAAAGTGCTCCTCGAAACTCCAGCGGGGGTCCAGTGTCAGGCCTAGGTACTTCAAGTACCTGCCGACATCAATCCGGACCCCCTCCACTCGGACGCGGAGCCCCGATGGGATCCTGCGGCGTGGGGGGTTGAAGGCCATGGCCCTAGTTTTATCTAGGGCCACCTCCAACCCGAGCAGTCGAATGCGTCGGACGACCAACGAGGTGCCGACCGACGCAAGATGTACCGCTTTCTCCCACGTCTGCGCTCTTGCCGCGACTAGGGTGTCGTCGGCAAAGCAGACAATCTCCATTTTGGGAAGGAGATTGCCTCGCAGGACCCAGTTGTACCCCAGGTTCCAAAGCAGGGGGCCGAGTACGGCCCCCTGGGGTACGCCTACCGCCACTGGTCGGCGAATTATAACGCCGTCTGCGCCCTCGTAAAGGACCACTCGCTCGGCGAGGTAGTCATCGACGAGGGCGCAGAGATAGGACGGCACCCGGTGGAAACGGAGTGCCGCCCTAATACATTCGTGGGGGAGGCTGTTGAATGCGTTGCGAATGTCGAGCGACACCGCAACAACAGCCTCCCCCCTGCCGGTGGCCTCCTCAGTCCACCCCTTGAGGAGGCCCACCGCGTCCATCGTGGACCGACCGGTGCGGAAGCCGAACTGGCGCTCCTCCAAGTTCGGCCCCTCAGTCTCCAGATGCTCGACGATCCGACGGGCCATGATCCTCTCCATGGCCTTGCCGGAGTCGTCGAGCAACACCACCGGTCGGTACCCGGACGGCGAGTCGGCGGGGCGGCCTTCCTTGCGCAGGAGGACGAGTCGCCCCGCCTTCCACCTCCTCGGGAATTTGCCCCGGGCGATGCATGCATTAAGCACCGCCCGGAACCTCTCCTCCAAAGGCCCCAGCGCTATCGCCAGGGCCTTGGCCGGGACTCCATCTGGACCCGGGGCCGTCTTCTTCCTCCCGATACGCTCCCTCACCGTCTCGAACTCGACGTCGGAGACGGGAGGGCCCTCCAATTCGGCCTCCGGCAGCGGTTCCGGAGGCTCCATGGGCGGGGGCTCGAACGGGCCTGGGGTCGGGAACAGCGACCCCACGACCTTGTCGAGCAGCGTCGGGTCGAAATGGGCCGTGGAGGGGGAGCTCGACGCGAACTTCCCCCTCACGGCCCTGTACGGACGGCCCCAAGGGTCAGCGTCCAGGAGGGCCAGGAAACGCTCATGGGCCTCCTCTTTGGCCCTGCAGATGCCTTCCTGCAGGGCGTTATGAGCGTTCCTGTACGCCTGACGAAGGAGGACCTCTTCGTCAGGCGTCCTCCTGGAGCGTCGTCTCCGGCATCGGAGGAGAGCTCTCCTGGCCGCTAGGCATGCTGAGCGCAGGGAGGCAATCTCCTGCGCCCACCAGTACACCCTCCTCCAACGAGGAGGAGGGCGCCACAGCGGCATGGCGGCATTGCAGACTTCCCGAAGGTCGTCTGCAAAGTGGTCGGCCATGCCGTCGGGATCCCCTGCGAGGTGAGGGGGGAGCGACGACCATTCCCTCACCATCGCGGCCTCCTCCGCCACGTCCGGGCGGAGCTTGGCGAGTGCCCACCTAGGGAAGGCGACACCCGCCGTGGGGTCCCGACGCTGTGGGGCCCTAGCGGCCTGCGTGGAGACCTCGTATCGGACATAGAGGTGGTCCGATAGGGTCTCCACGTCTTCCTCTACGTTCCAGGCCCGGATTCGGGCAGCGAGGGCGGCGGTGGCAAAGGACACGTCCACGATGGACGTACCTTGCCACCGTACGCACGTGGGGGTGGTGCCTTGGTTGAGCACCTGGAGCCCCAGGCCCAACGCCCAGGACTCCAAAATACCCCCCCTCACGTCCGTACTGGGGGACCCCCACGCCGAGGATTTGGCGTTGAGGTCCCCCGCCACCAAAACTGGGAGAGGGGCCGCGCGCCTCACCACTCCCTCCACCGCAGCCAGGAAGGACTCGAAGTCCGCCCGACTGCGGTTCGGGGAGAAGTAGGTCGACACGACCACCATTCTCCCATAGTTCGCTGCCACGAACCCGGAACCTCTTTCCCTTAGGGAGATGGGAGGAGCGCATCCCCCCGGTCTCACCACAACGGCAGCGGAGTCGTCCAGGTCCCCCAACCAGTGGGGGTTCTGGGGAACGTAATACGGCTCCGCCACCACCGCCAGGCTAATCTCCCACTCCGCCATGGACTGGCACAGCAAGTCCTGTGCCCCGGCGGAGTGGTTGATGTTCGCCTGGAGGATCTTTGTGGGAGACCTATTGGGCATTGGTGGTGTCCATGCGCTCCTCCCTAATTGCACCCGTGGCCCCTGGCTTAGCCGCAATGAGGCGGCCCCTGACGGCTGGGGGGGAACAATTCATTCCCCCCATCCGGTGATTGGCCGGGAGACCGGCATCGGCGCACACGGAGCATTTAAACGCCTCTTCGCACGAGTTGGCGGAGTGCCTATCCGAGCCGCAGCGATAACACAATCCGCTGCGGTCCTTCTTGGATGGGCATCGAGCCACTGGGTGACCAAGCCCCATGCATCTGTAGCAGCGCATCGGTCGCTGCTCGATGAGGTGGACGGAGGCGGAACTCCACCCGACCGTCAGCCGACCGACCGCTGCTAACTTCTTAGCTGCCTCGATGGGGCAGGAGGCGAAGGCCGAGCCCACCCCTCTGAGCCCAGGGTGGACTTTGCCCACCCTGAAGAGCTCAGAGGCACACCCTGTGCTCAGAGCTAGAGCCGCCTTGAGCTCTTCGGCCGACACCGAGTCGTCGAGTCCATTGACTCGGATGTCGACCGTTTTGGTGGGGCGGCTGACCTTCGCCGTGTCACCCAGCACAACTCTTATCTTATCCGCCAAACTGTCCGCTTGTGCGGCAGTGGTCTCCTTGGGGAGCTCTAGGATTCGAGCCCCCGTGACCCCCGTGCGAAACTTCGCCGGTCCAATCCCCAGGGCCTCCAAGGAGACCGAGGCCTTGGTTTTGGAAATGGCCTCCTTGTAGGTGGCGCCCTTCTCAACGGCCTCCGGCTTGAGGGCCACCACCACGGCCAGGGATTTAGGCTCTTTAGGGAGTCTTGGCGCCTTATTTCCCTTATTGGAGGGCTGGACTGCAGGTGCGGCTGCCGGGGCAGGCGCGCGCTTCTTGCGCCGCACTACCTCCGACCAGCTCTCCGTGTTCCCCGTAGAAGGGCCAGGAGACGGCTCCGTGGTCTTGGGGGCCTGAGATTTCGGCGTCTTCTTTGCCCTCGCCGTTTTCGGCAAATTAGCCGGGGGGGCGAGGGAAGGGCACACTTGCGGGGGGACCGTTCCCCTGTCCTCCGTCCCCTTGCTCGATTTCAGAGGCGGGCGGTGGCTGCGTGCCGGAAGCAACCTTCCGTCAACTTCCAGCCCGTCCAGGTGGGCGTTAACTACCCCCCCTACGTGGGCCGTTAGCTCCGCCTGGAGGGCCGAGAATGCCTCCAAGAATTCCCCCCGGGTCAGCGCCTGGGAGTCTGCTGCTGTCACGGGGGGTTCAGGCTGCTGTACGGCCGGGGTCCCCCCTGGTCCGGTCCTTTCCGAGAAGGCCCTTCGAAGCGCCGTGACCTCCTCTATAAGGGCATCTATTTGTCCGCGGAGGCGCTTATTGTCCGACCGCAGACGACGAATCTCCTTTGAGGATTTGCGCGCCGCCACGGATTCGACAACTCCGAGTAGGGATCGAGTGGCCTCCTTGATTTCCCGTTGGGAAGTACCCTTGAGGTTACCCGACTTGCGGATAACCTCAAGGATAGCCGAGGCGTTTGCCTCCGCCTTTTGCGTCAGCTCTTCGACAGAGCCAGCTGACGATTTTGCCGACCGGTACGTCGTGGCGGACCTGTCGGAGTCGGTGTCCGAATCTAATTCCCTCAGCTCGCGACGAGCCCGCGACATACCAACATTGTGGCCGAGCGCCTTACCGCCGCGGCCCTTGCTCCCTTTAAGAAATTTCGGCGGTACGGCGGGTTCCGCGGACTCGTCCGCCTCCTCCGACCCCGACATTGCGGCAAAAAACTTGCCAGTTTGTTGTGCTGGTTCGGACAACCCCCTGGCCGGTGCCTCCTTCACCGCTGACCGCTTGCGCGCCATCGTGCGGGTCAGCACACTGGAGTAGAGAAGCTTACGCTCTCCAGTCTTCTCTTTTGGGCTAGGCCCACTGTGCTCTGTGGAGTCCGACATGGGCCAATTGATGACCCTGCCGACCTCCGAGCTGGTGGGGGAGTCCACCCCTATTAAAAGGGGGGACAAGTAACAAAATTTAACAACCAATCAACAAGATCAACAATAATACAAATTTTCCTTAAAATTAGACAACAAAATCAACAATAATTCCTGAACAACAGGGGCTACCAGCAACCGGTTTGGACTGGGTGAAAGAGCTCCCGAGGGTGCTTCTTTCGACCCAAACCCGCGACGCGATCCGGCTGCTAGTACCCAAGTTATCAGCAATAAACAACAAAAACCCTTAAAAAACTAACAACAAAAACAGCGATAGAAACTTAACAACAAAGAAATTTGGGAAAATTTCTAGACTGGCTGAAAGAGCTCACAGGGAGGCAACTTTCAGCCGAAGACCGCGACAAGCTCCGGCTACTGGAACCGGTACTTATCGCGACTTTTGTCTAAAAATTTTCAACCAAAAAACAACAAAAACAACAAAAACAACGTAATAACAAGCAACAATTAACAACTGGTATGTGTAGGTTGAAAGAGCCTTTAAAAAGGCTTCAATCAACGTACGCCACGCCGAGGGACTCCAAAGGAATAGAAAGTTATTAACGATTCAAGATGTTGAAATTTCGGGAAAAATCGGCAACAACCTAACCTCAACCTAACCTAACCTAACCTAACCTAACCTAACCTAACCTAACCTAACCTAACCTAACCTAACCTAACCTAACCTAACCTAACCTAACCTAACCTAACCTAACCTAACCTAACCTAACCTAACCTAACCTAACCTAACCTAACCTAACCTAACCTAACCTAACCTAACCTAACCTAACCTAACCTAACCTAACCTAACCTAACCTAACCTAACCTAACCTAACCTAACCTAACCTAACCTAACCTAACCTAACCTAACCTAACCTAACCTAACCTAACCTAACCTAACCTAACCTAACCTAACCTAACCTAACCTAACCTAACCTAACCTAACCTAACCTAACCTAACCTAACCTAACCTAACCTAACCTAACCTAACCTAACCTAACCTAACCTAACCTAACCTAACCTAACCTAACCTAACCTAACCTAACCTAACCTAACCTAACCTAACCTAACCTAACCTAACCTAACCTAACCTAACCTAACCTAACCTAACCTAACCTAACCTAACCTAACCTAACCTAACCTAACCTAACCTAACCTAACCTAACCTAACCTAACCTAACCTAACCTAACCTAACCTAACCTAACCTAACCTAACCTAACCTAACCTAACCTAACCTAACCTAACCTAACCTAACCTAACCTAACCTAACCTAACCTAACCTAACCTAACCTAACCTAACCTAACCTAACCTAACCTAACCTAACCTAACCTAACCTAACCTAACCTAACCTAACCTAACCTAACCTAACCTAACCTAACCTAACCTAACCTAACCTAACCTAACCTAACCTAACCTAACCTAACCTAACCTAACCTAACCTTTTTTTTTTTTTTTTTGAGGAGGGGAAATCACATTTACGGACTGACCCCCCTCGCCGGCGAGGACGCGTCGGCGAGGGGGAGTGTGGGACTCGCCCGGTGACGCGAATTATCACCGGGAATACCCACTAAAACCCCCCCATGCTCCACCATCAGCGGTTGTGTGCGGGTCCGTATAACAGCTAGGCCATGTCCGCGGAACCCGCACACCGCTACTTCCCGTGAAGGGAACCGTCGTGATGGTGGCGACCTAGGGAGCATCTCTAGGTCGCCACGCCGTCTGATCAGTGTAGGCCGGGCGCCAGTCGTCCACCTGACGCCCGGTAGTCACAGTTAATCGGCGCGCGCGACGTAGGCGCGGCGCCGTTTTCCGGCTTTTCGGCGCCTGAGTGGGTCCGCCTGGGGGTCCTCTTCGCGGGACCGCTCCCCGGCCTCTTTGCCACTCAGGGCCGTCTCACAGAAGATCCTGGCGGCTTCCCAGCCGCCAGGGGTCTCAACCATTGCTCTGACGACAGCCGGTAAGGACAGGTTTTGTCCCACGACTGCCGTCAGAGCCGCTCTCTCCGTGGCCCAACCTGGGCATACCTCGAGTGTGTGTTGCGCCGTGTCGTTGGCGGCTCCGCACTCGTGGCAGACGGTGGTTCGCTCCCTCCGCGCGACGTTGCACAGGTACCGACCGAAGCAGCCATGCCCCGTCAGCACCTGCACAAGCCGGAAAGAGAGCGAGCCGGTCCGCCTGCTCACCCACTCCTTCAGCACTGGCGCGATAGCAGTCGTGGTACGGGAACCGCGCCCCGCCTGCATCAAATCATCGCGCCAGCGCTCGAGTGCCTCCTCCTGGAGCTCCGCCCTCCAACGCGCCACCTCCTCCGGGAGTGGACTCGCGCCGCGGGCCCTCGCGTCGGCGGTCCTGCGGTAGACCGCTGCGAGGACCTCGGCATCCAGCTCCCAGGGGAGCGTGCCGGCGATCGCGCATGCCGCCCTCCACGAGGTGGTGCGATACGCTCTGATGACCCTGGACGCCATGACTCGCTGCAGGCGCCGCAGCACAGTCAAGTTTTGGGCCGACAGGGAGTCGACCCAAATCGGCGCACCGTACAGGGCCATCGAGCGCACCACGCCCGCGAAGAGACGGCGGCACCCGACGTTGGGTCCGCCCAGGTTGGGCATCAGCCTGCTCAAAGCGAAAGATACCATGGTCAGTTTGGGAGCCAGGCTCCTGAAGTGACCCCGGAAGTTCCACCGGCTATCGAGTACGACGCCGAGATATTTCAGCGTCGACCCGACGCCGATGGAAACTCCTCCGACAATGATGTGAGCGTCCGGCGGTGGCGCCTTGCGAGGCCCACGGAAGCAGATGGCTTCCGACTTCTCAAGGGCCACCGTCAGGCCCAAGCGCCGTATCCTCATCACAACCTGTGCTACTCCGGCGGTTGCCAACAGGGCCGCGTCACGATACGTGTCACCGCGGGCGGTCACCAAAGTGTCGTCCGCGTAACACGTGACGTCGACCCCGCGCAGGGTTGCGCCCCGCAGTGCCCAGTCGTAGCCGATGTTCCACAGGAGCGGCCCGAGAACCGACCCCTGCGGGACACCGCACGACACTTGGCGCTGACGATCTCCAACGCGCGTGGGGTACGCGACCGAGCGACCCGAGAGATAATCTCCGACAAGCCGTCGGAGGTACTCCGGGAAGCCGTGGTACCCCATAGCCTCCACGATCACTCTGTGTGGAAGAGTGTTAAACGCGTTGGAGATGTCGAGGGACACCGCCAAGACGAACCCGCCTTTCCCAATAGCCTCATCGGCTAAAGCCCTCACCCGCGAGATCGCGTCCACGGTGGACCTGCCCCTTCGGAAGCCGAACTGGACGTCGGCCAAGTTCGGCCCGGTCTCCTCGAGATGTTGGGTGAGGCGAGCGGCGATAACCCGTTCGAACAACTTTCCCGCCTCACTCAACAGGACTATGGGGCGATATGCCGATGGTGAGTCCACCGGACGCCCGGGCTTGCGGATGAGGACAAGCTTACCCCGCTTCCATTCGTTGGGAAAGTGGCCATCCTTAGCACAGGTTGTGATCAGCTCACGGAACCTTGTTCCGAGGCCGCCCTCCTTCAGGGCCAAGACCAGAGCCTTCCCCGGGATGCCATCGGGACCGGGCGCCGTGTTCTTCGCACTAAGGCGAAGAACCGCCCTGTCCAACTCGCCCTCTGACACCTCGGGGGGATCCTCCGTCGAGATCTGCTGCCTCGCCCGAACGGGCGCGGAAGGAGCATCGCCCTCCGCCCTGGCAGGGAACAAATTCTCCACCACTCTCTCGAGCGTCTCCGTGTTCATGGTGGTCGACACCGGAGGGGCCCATGGGCGGAGCTTGCTCATGACAAGCTTATACGGCCTGCCCCATGGGTCCTGCTCGAGAGAGTTCACCAGCTCCTGCCAGGCGCGCTCCTTCGCTGCAGCGATCTCGATCCTCAGCTCCTTCTTGGCCCCTTGGAAGGCGGCAAAGAGTTCGGCGATGACCGATGCGGATCTGTGTCGTCGACGAGCGTGGGTGTACCGGCGTCGTGCCTTGACGCACGTCGTCCGGAGGTGCTGTAACTCCGACGACCACCAGTACACCTGTCGACGGGGCTGCGGTAGGCCCGCGCGGGGCATGGCGACGTCGCAGACGTGCGTCATCGCCTCGCGGAACCACCGCGCCTCTGTGTCCGCATCGGTCGCCTCGGGTTTGACATTCCATGATTCCACGAGGGACGCCGCTATGAGGGCGTTTCTCTCCAGCATTTTAAGTGCCCATCTGGGCCCGATCTCAGAGGGAGCACGTCTCGGGCTGTTCGGGTCCGTCGAGTGGGGGGAGACGGAAAACCGAATGTATCGGTGATCCGAAAGCGTCTCAACCCCCTCCTCGACTACCCAGCCCCGAACGCGGCGCGCCAGGGCGGTGGACGCAAACGTTACGTCCACGACCGATCCGCCCTGTTGCCGCACGCACGTGTTAGACGTGCCCCTGTTCAGCACGCACAAGTTGTTGCTGGAGAGCCACTCCTCCACAGCTGCGCCCCTCGCGTCGGTGAGGGCCGATCCCCACACTGTCGACTTCGCGTTCAGGTCTCCGGCGAGGAGCACCTGACGCTGGCGACACCGCCCCAGCAGGATGTCTATTTCCGCCAAGAAGCGCTCGAACTCCGCGAGCGAGCGGTTCGGCGAGAAATAGACACCTACATACACGGTGTCGCCGCAGAAAACGGCGACGAAGCCGCGGCCTCTGAACGTTTGGTCGACAGCGGGGGCTCCCTCTCCCGTGGCCAGAACAATGGCGACGAGACCGTCGCGGTCGCCGACCCAGTTGTCCCTAGGGACGACCAGATACGGCTCCGCGACGATCGCCACCTGTATCTTCCACTGCGCCAGCGTCTGGACTAGCAGGTCCTGGGCACCGGCGCAGTGGTTAACGTTAGTTTGTAGACACCTCATGGACATACTGATTGTATGTCCATGGGTGTCTCGATGGCCCCGTCCGGTGGGCAGGTCGTGGAGTCCTGGGTCGAAACCACAGGACCCACAGGCCTTCGTCGGTTCATTTTTGGCTTGGGGGCCGAACATTTATTGCTCCCCAAGCGATGGTTGGCCTTTTTATTAGCGTCGGCGCAGAGAGGGCAGCGAGGGTCTGCCCGGCACACCGACGCGCGATGGTCGTTGTCACCACACTTATAACAAAGTTGGCTCCGGTCGACGGCAGCAGTGCACTGCCCCCTGACGTGCCCTGTGTTCAGGCACCGGAAGCAGCGCAGCTCGCGGGGCTGCAGCACCTTCACCCGTGCTGCCGTCCACCCGACCAGTAATTTGCCCTCCATGACTTTCTTGGCGGCTGTCACGGGGCAGCTCGCCCAAACCGAACCCATACCATGGTATGAGTTGCGGATGGCTCCCACCCTCACTGCCTCCCTGTGACAGTCGCCAAGCTTGGCTATGGCTGCCGCCACCTCCTCTGGAGTGACGGAGTCGTCAAGGCCCGACACCAGCATCTCGGTGGCCTTGAAAGGCCGCGAGATCCGGACCGACTCCGCACTCAGAGCCTCGCGGAGTTTGGCGGCAAGCTTGTCCGCCTTTACATCATTGTCGGCACCGGACACCTCCATGATGGCGGCTCCCGTCACCGCACGCCGGAAGCGGACATACTCGATGCCCAGCTCCGCAATATTCACCCTCTTCTTGGCCTCCTCGATGACCAGTTTATACGTCACCCCCCTCTCGGCAGCACCTGGCTGCAGGGTGAGGACGACGGCCGCGGTCTTGGAGGGCCTGGCCATTCGAGGAGGGGCAGGCTGTGGTGCCCGGGTCTTACTTTTCTGCGGAGCTGGGGGACGCTCCTGGTGCTTCCCACCTCTAGCCACCAGGCTCCACGGTTTATCCATAGAGGTGGGGGCGGGCGGGAGTGGACGCGGCTCTGATTTCTCCGGCGCCTTGCGACCACGCGTCGCTCTTCTGCGCCGTCCTTTCTTCTTCGCCTGGGGCAAAGATGATGTTCCTCCGACAGGCGCCTTCGCCTTTTGCCCGCTGGTGGAGGCTTTGGGCGGCTTTAGGCTTTGCGGGCGGGCGGTCGGAGGAAGGGAAGCGACTTTTCTTGGGGCCGGTTTCGGAGGGGGCTCTCTCCGAGCGGCCAGTGGAGGGCTCACCCTCGGCGCTGGATTCAGGCGCGGCTCCAGGTTCTCGAGCCGCGCACTCAGCCGAGCATGGACCCTGTCCATGATCGCCGTCTCCATGGCCTCAAGGTGCTCCAGCGTGGCTGGAGTCCCGGAGGCGGCGACGGGAGCGGCTCTGAACGTCGCGAACTCCCTCCGCAGTTCGTCCAAGCCGGCCTGGAGCCGCTTATTCTGCGCCCGAGCTTCTTGGAGCTCGCGACGCAGCGCGGCGGTCTCATCAGTTGAGGAAAGGGCAGCCAGGCATTTGGCGTCCGCGATAATCGCCTCGGCGTTATCGCGGAGCGCCTTAACGCTCGTCCCTTTCAAACTCTTCGAGATGTCGGCCACCTTGCGGATGGCCGCCACTCTCGTCATCAGCCTCTCGAAGACGAGCGAGGACGACTCGACGGTGTCGTCCCCGGACTCCATCTCCGAGAGGCGGGAGCGAGTGACCCTGGCCTCGGCCAGGGAGGCGAGCAGCTCCTGCTCAGCCTGGAGCTTGAGCTCCTCTCTCCTCGCTCGCGACACTTCGGCCTTCGCCTCAGCGAGGCCGATGTACTCCCCGGTTGTGGGAGGGCGACCGCGACCACGCTTCTGGAGCAATCCAGTAGCTACTGCGGGTCGCTCCTCGCCAGAGGACTCCGGGGAGGCCTCCGGGGACGGCGCTGGTGGGCCCTTGGTCCGCTTTCGTTGGAGCCGGACTCCCAGTTTTGGGTCCGACTCATTGTCACCTTCCGAACCGGTGCCGCCGTCGATGGGCACCACGGTTTCCCGATCGGAGGAGCCAGCCCCGTCGCTCGCTGGACTTCTGTCTCGTGGCGATACCGCTGGCGTCGCCACACGGTTGAGGAGAACGACAGGGCTTGATGCCCTGCTACTCCCATCGTCCTTGGTCTGCGCACGCGTGCGCACTCCGGTAGCCTTCAGCTTACCAGGCAGCCCGGGATCCGCTGCCTGGAGCGCCTGCTGCCTGGCGTCACACCAGGCGCAGAGGTGGTGCTCTTCACCACAGTCGCAGTTGCCGGTAACCAATTTAACATCGACCGGCCCGGATACCGGTCGACGCCGCTGGCGAGGCGGGTCGCATTCGCCGCTCGTTACCAATTTCACACCCGGGGGCCGAGCTACCCCCAAGCGCCGGGCGTCAGCCGGATCGCTCGACATACCTTTTTCCTTATGCGACATTTCCATTTTTCGTTTGGGAAACGTACCTGCGGCCCTTTCCCAACAGGCCGCAGGAGCGCTTGGGACCGGGTCCCCCCCAGCCATGCAGCCCCTCGGCACGCTAACCTTGGGCTTCGGGGTAATTTTTTATAGTGGTTTTCTTCCACGCAGCCCGACGCTCAGTGCGCCGGACCCCCGGCCCCGCGAATGCGGGGTTACGGTTTGCCCGACGGTGGCCGAGACCACACGCCGCGCCCGCGGACCTTATTAGGCCCGCCACCACGAGCCGAAGCTCCGCTGGCCCATCACTGGGCCCTCCAAACTGCGCCAAGCGCACCGCCATCGTGTCCGGACGAACCGGACCGCCAGCTCCAGCTAGCCAACCCACGACCCACGAGGGGTCCACTGGTGACAGCGGTGGGCTTCTTCTAAAAGAAGCCACGGCTTCACCCTCCGAGTGTAATTTTTTAGAGAGGTTTTCTTCCTCGCGATCCGACGCTCAGTGCGCCAGACCCCCGACCCCACTGAGTGAGGCTACGGGTTCATGTGACCGTGCAATGCCCGCCCTTAAGAAAGAGCAGGCAGCCACATGCCAGTTTTTGTCCGCGCCGGATGAACCGGTACCCCCCATATCTGGGGGGCGTTCCCCTATCCGCAACCTGGGGACGCGTCCGATGGCGGATCTGGAACCGCACACGGAACCTAACCTAACCTAACCTAACCTAACCTAACCTAACCTAACCTAACCTAACCTAACCTAACCTAACCTAACCTAACCTAACCTAACCTAACCTAACCTTTTTTTTTTTTTTTTTTTTTTTTTGCGAGGAGAAATCCTTTTATTGATTCCCTACCGCTGGCGAGACGGTAGGGGTATGTGGGGGTCGGCCGGTGCGCGCCGCTATGCTAATCATAGCGGCCCGGCCACTACCCACTAAAACTCCCCGGTGCCTCCTTGCCCTTTGAGCGGGGTGGACCGGGTTCTGCCGAGGCAACAACTCCGATCCACCCCAGGGCGGCCTAGCCAATGTCGGCTAGGCTGACGCCAATGGAGGATTGCCCGGAGACACCGGGGCAATCCTCAGACGGGGGGAGCCTGTGCAGGCACACACAGCTGGCCAGCTGTGTGTGCAGGTCCCCTAGGGCATTTGAAGACGGGCTTGGTAGGCCCGTCTTCTCCTGCCCGACCGCCTACGTCTGAGGGAAGCGAGACCTGCCTCTTCCTCTCGCTCCCTCTCCGCTGCTTCCTTCTGCGACATGACAGCGTCGCAGAAGGAAGCAACAGCTTTCCATTTCGTCTCACTGCCAAGCATGGCTTCTACCATGCTTGGCAGTGAGACGTCACCACCTCCCAGCGCCAGTTCCAACTCCTGACGCAGGGGGCTCCAGGCCGAGCACACCTGGAGCGTGTGCTCGGCCGTATCGTCTGGGTCGCCGCAGTGGTGGCACCGCGGCGACTCCTCCCTTTTTATGCGGTGCAGATAATGACCGAAGCACCCGTGTCCGGTCATTATCTGCACCATGTGGAAGGTGAGGCTGCCTTTATGGCGCCTCACCCAGTCCTTCAACACCGGACGAACCGCAAGGATCGTCCGGTGACCGGCGGTGGGGTTTAGCAGTGCCTCACTCCAATCGTCAATGGCCCTCTCATGGGCCTCTACACGGACCCGTTGCACGTCCTCGGCAACGGGTCTTTCTCCAAGGGCCCTAGCGGCGACCCGATGCCGATGCACCTGGGACAGAACCAGGGCATCGACATCCCACGGAAGCATGCCTGCTAGCACGCAGGCAGCCCCGTGGCTGACCGTGCGATAGGCCCGCACGGCCCGGGTCGCCATGACCCTTTGCGGCCTCCGTAAGAGGGCCCGGGTGCGGGGAGTGAGGCACTCCGCCCAGACCGGGGCTCCGTAGAGTGCCATCGACCTTACCACCCCGTGGTAGAGTCGACGGCACGCTGAGTTGGGTCCTCCCTGGTTAGGGAGGAGCCGTCCGAGTGCGGCTGCGGTCTTCAAAAGCCGTGGAACGAGGAGCTTAAAATGCTCCTCAAAGTTCCAGCGGGGGTCCAGAGTTAGGCCGAGATACTTGAAATGCATCTCGACCGGGATCCGGACCCCCTCCACTCGGACTCGGAGCCCCGGCGGGATCCTGCGGCGTGGGGGATGGAAGCCCATGGCCCTAGTCTTGTCTAGGGCCACCTCCAATCCGAGCAGACGGATGCGCCGGACGACCAACGAGGTGCCGACCGACGCTAGCCGTTCTGCCTTTTCCCACGTCTTTGCTCTTGCCGCGACAAGAGTGTCGTCGGCAAAGCAGACAATCTCCATTTTTGGTAGGAGATTGCCTCGCAGGACCCAATTATACCCCATATTCCACAAAAGGGGGCCGAGGACGGCCCCCTGCGGTACGCCGGCCGCCACCGGCCGGCGCATGACTCTCCCGTCTGCGCCCTCGTACAGCACTACCCGTTCTGAGAGGTAGTCGTTGACGAGGGCGCAGAGGTAGGACGGCACTCGGTGGAACCGTAGTGCCGCCCTTATACATTCGTGGGGGAGGCTGTTGAATGCGTTGCGGATGTCGAGCGACACCGCAACAACAGCCTCCCCTCTGCCCGTAGCCTCCTCAGTCCATCGCTTGAGGAGGCTCACGGCATCAACGGTGGACCGACCGGTGCGGAAGCCGAACTGGTGGTCATCCAGGTTCGGCCCCTCCGTTTCCAGATGCTCGACGATCCGACGAGCCATGATCCTTTCCAAGGCTTTGCCGGAATCGTCGAGCAGGACCACCGGTCGGTACCCCGCCGGCGAGTCGGCAGGGCGGCCCTCCTTGCGGAGAAGGCAGAGTCGCCCCACCTTCCACCTCGCCGGAAACTTTCCCCGGGCGATGCATGCGTCCATGACCGCCCGGGATCTCTCCTCTAGAGGCCCTAGCGCAATTGCTAGGGCCTTAGCCGGGACTCCGTCTGGTCCTGGGGCCGTCTTCTTGCCCCGGAGTCGCTCCCTCACCGCCTCGAACTCCGCATCGGAGACGGGAGGGCCCTCCACCTCGAGCTCCGGAAGTGGTTCCGGAGGCTCCATGGGAGGGGGCTCGAATCGGCCAGGGGTCGGGAACAGAGACCCCATGACCTTTTCGAGCAACTCCGGGCCAAGATTGGCTGTCGAGGGGGAGCATGCTGCGAATTTCCCCCTCACAGTCCTATACGGACGGCCCCAGGGGTCGGCGTCCAGGAGGGCCAGGAAGCGCTCGTGTGCCTCTTCTTTGGCCCTGCAGATTCCCTTCTGCAGGGCCTTGTGAGCCTCCCTGTACGCCTGACGAAGGAGGACCTCTTCGTCAGGCGTCCTCCTGGAACGCCTCCTCCGGCAACGCAATAGGGCGCGCCTGGCCGCCAGGCATTTGGTGCGCAGGAGAGCTATCTCCTGCGCCCACCAATAAACTCTCTTCCATCTGGGAGGAGGGCGCCACAGTGGCATGGCAGCATTGCAGATGGCCCGCAGGTCGTCTGCGAAATAGTCTGCCATGCCGTCGGGATCCCCTGCGAGGTGAGGGGGGAGAGCCGACCACTCCCTCACCATCGCGGCCTCCTCCGCCACATCCGGGCGGAGCTTGGCGAGTGCCCACCTGGGGAAGGCGACACCCGCCGTGGGATCCCGGCGCTGTGGCGCGCTGGGGGCCAGCGTGGAGACCTCATATCGGACATACAAGTGGTCCGACAGGGTCTCCACATCTTCCTCGACCCGCCAGCTACGGGTTTGGGCAGCAAGGGCAGCAGTGGCAAAGGATACGTCCACTATGGACGTACCTTGCCACCGTACGCACGTGGGAGAGGTACCGCGGTTGAGGACCTGGAGCCCCAGGCCCAGCGCCCAGGACTCCAGAATACCCCCCCTCACGTCCGTACGGGGGGACCCCCACGCCGATGACTTGGCGTTGAGGTCTCCCGCCACCAAAACTGGGAGTGGGGCCGCACGCCTCACCACCCCCTCCACCGCAGCCAGGAAGAACTCGAAGTCCGCCCGACTGCGGTTTGGGGAGAAGTAGGTCGACACGACCACCATTCTCCCCCAATTTGCTGCCACGAAACCCGCACCTCTCTCCCTGAGAGCAAGGGGAGGAGCCTCGCCCCCAGGCCTCACTGCTATAGCAGCGGAGTCGTCCAGGTCCCCTAGCCAGTTGGCATTATCGGGGACCGTGTATGGCTCCGCCACCACCGCCAGGTGTATCCCCCACTCCGCCATGGACTGACACAGGAGATCCTGTGCCCCAGCGGAGTGGTTGATATTCACCTGGAGGATCTTAGCCGTGGGCCTACTGGGCATTGAGGGTCTCCATTGGCTCCTCCCTGGTATTGCCGGAAGCCCCGGCTTCAGCTCTTGGTTTCCCGGCTGTGAGACGGCCCTTCACCGCTGGAGGGGAGCAATTCATCCCCCCCATGCGGTGATTGGCCGGGAGCCCGGCGTCTGCGCAGACCGCACACCTGTAAGCCGCCTCGCATTCGAATGCGGAGTGCCCGTCGGTCCCGCAGCGGTAGCAAAGACCGCTGCGATCCTTCTTAGACGGGCACCTGACGACCGGGTGGCCGAGCCCCATGCACTTGTAACAGCGCATGGGACGCTGCTCCAACAGTTGGACGGAGGCAGAACTCCATCCAACTGTTAAACGGCCCCCGGACGCCAGCTTCCTGGCGGCTTCTACAGGGCACGTCGCAAAGGCCGAGCCCACTCCTCTGGCTCCCGGGTGGACCTTGCCCACCCTGATATATTCAGGAGGGCAGCCCGTACCGAGAGCCAGTGCCGTCTGGACCTCTTCGGCCGACACCGAGTCATCGAGCCCGTTGACCCGAATGTCGACCGTTTTCACCGGACGCGTCACCTTCGCGTCTTCGCCAAGTACGGCTCTAATTTGGGCCGCCAATTTGTCCGCTTGCACGGGCGTAGTCTCCTTCGGGAGCTCGATAATACGGGCTCCTGTGACGCCCGTGCGAAATTGGGCAGGACCGATGCCCAAAGCGTCCAGCGAGACTGAGGCCTTGGTCCTGTCCAGAGCCTTTTTGTATGTAGCCCCCTTCTCTATGGCCTCTGGTTTGAGGGCCACAACGACCGCAAGCTTTTTGTGTTCCTTAGGAAGTTTGCTTACGGTCGCCTTCGCAGTTTTCGGGGCTGAGGTGGCAGGGGCGCGCTTCTTGCGCCTGACCACCTCGGACCAGGTCTCAGTCTCTGCCGGGCGCCCCGGCTGCGGCTCAGGGGTCTTAGTGGCGGCCTTGGCCGCTTTGACCACTCTCGCCTTTTTGGGGAGGTTCGCCGGGGGCGCGAGTGTTGTCCCCGATTCATTTTGGGAGGACGCTATGCGTTCCTCCCGTTTCCTGTCCGCCCTTAGGGGGGGACGGAGTTGACGCGCCGGGAGGAGTCTCCCGTCAACCTCGAGACTGTCTAAGTGGGCGTTGACGACCCCCCCAACGTGGGCCGTCAACTCCGTCTGGAGGGCAGAAATCGCCTCTAGGAATTCCGCCCTGGACAGTGGCTGTGATTCAGCCACTGTTGGGGGCGGTGCTATGGCCTGGTGTTCGGCCGGGGTCTTTTCCGGTAGGGGCCTTTCGGAAAAGGCCCTACGGAGCGCTGTCACCTCCTGTATGAGCGCGTCAATCTGACCCCGGAGTCTTTTGTTGTCAGCACGCAGTCTCCTGATTTCGCTTGACGATTTGCGCGCCGCCACCGCCTCCACCACTCCGAGAATGGAGTGAGTAGCCTCTTTAATATCCCGTTGGGATGTTCCTTTGAGGTTGCCCGACTTGCGGACAACCTCAAGTATAGCCTCTGCGTTGGCTTCGGCCTTTAAGGTCAACTCCTCTAAGGAGCCTGCCGACGACCTTGCAGATCGGAAGGTTTTCTCCGATCTGTCGGAGTCTGTGTCTAGGCCACTCTGCATTTCGCGACGGGCTCGCGACACTCCGTAGTCGTGGCCGAGTGCTTTGCCGCCACGGCCCTTGCTCCCCTTTTTGAACTTGAGCGGAACAGAAGGTTCCGCAAGCTCCTCCGTTTCGTCCGACCCGGACGCCAGGTCGAAGAACTTGCTGGAGGACCTAGAGTCCTCCGACACTTCTTTTGCGGCGGACCGCTTGCGGGCCGCCGACCGGGTCAGCACCTTTGAATAGAGCAGCTTGACTGCCCCCGTTTTCTCCTTCGGGCTTGGCCCGCTAGTCTCTGCGGAGTCCGACATGGGCCACGAAATGGCTCTGCCGACCTCCGAGCTCGTTGGAGAATCCACCCCTACAAGAGGGGGGATAAAACAATATAAGAACTAACAATAACCAACAAAATGATCAACAATATAACAATTTTCCTAAAATTAAACAACAAAAACAACAATATTTACTGAACAACGAGGGCCACCAACAGCCGGTTTGGACTGGGTGAAAGAGCTTCCGAAGAGGCTTCTTTCAACCCAAACCCGCGACGCGATCCGGCTGCTAGCACCCAAGTTATCAGCAAAAAACAACAAAAACCCTTAAAAAACTAAAAACAAAAACAGCGATAACAACTTAACAACAAAGAAATTTGAAAAAATTTTTAGACTGGCTGAAAGAGCTCACAGGGAGGCAACTTTCAGCCGAAGACCGCGACAAGCTCCGGTTACGGGAACCGGTACTTATCGCGACTTTTGTCTAAAAATTTTAAACCAAAAAACAACAAAAACAACAAAAACAACTTAAAAACAAGACAACAACAACAACTGGTATGGGTAGGTTGAAAGAGCCTTGAAAAAGGCTTCAATCAACATACACCACGCCGAGAAACTCCAAAGGGGTCAAGAGATATTCGTCGATAAAAATGTTGAGATTTCGAGAAATTTCAGCATCAATCCTACCTAACCTAACCTAACCTAACCTAACCTAACCTAACCTAACCTAACCTAACCTAACCTAACCTAACCTAACCTAACCTAACCTAACCTAACCTAACCTAACCTAACCTAACCTAACCTAACCTAACCTAACCTAACCTAACCTAACCTAACCTAACCTAACCTAACCTAACCTAACCTAACCTAACCTAACCTAACCTAACCTAACCTAACCTAACCTAACCTAACCTAACCTAACCTAACCTAACCTAACCTAACCTAACCTAACCTAACCTAACCTAACCTAACCTAACCTAACCTAACCTAACCTAACCTAACCTAACCTAACCTAACCTAACCTAACCTAACCTAACCTAACCTAACCTAACCTAACCTAACCTAACCTAACCTAACCTAACCTAACCTAACCTAACCTAACCTAACCTAACCTAACCTAACCTAACCTAACCTAACCTAACCTAACCTAACCTAACCTAACCTAACCTAACCTAACCTAACCTAACCTAACCTAACCTAACCTAACCTAACCTAACCTAACCTAACCTAACCTAACCTAACCTAACCTAACCTAACCAGTCTCTGTTCAACGCTCGAAGAGGTCAGACGCAAGCGCGGTCACTAAAACGAGCTCCGCGTGGCAATAAATACTTAAAAATCGGTCGTGCGTGCGTTTTAATTGCAAAAAACGTGTGCAATACGTCATTCGACGCGGCTTGACGCGAGCAACACAGTGGTGTTTTCCGCGTCGAGATCCGACAAAAATTGAGGTTACTACGGATTTTTTAAGTGCTAAAAAGTGACGGAAAAAATTTCGCGCGCAAACGCTGCCAAATTTCGCGCGGAAAGGTGCACAGCTGGTGGTACCACTGGATAGCGGGTACCTTCGGCCTATTTGTACAGCAAAGTCCGGATTTTTTCCGGCCTTGGAAACGACGCCACGACCGAAAGTTTGAGGGCCCCCGCAGTTGGGTCCCCTTAGCGGGCCCCGTAAAAATCAACCAGGCGGACCAGAAGTAGCGGACGGACCAGGCGAGCATATTAAAGAAAAAATCTTGGAAATCGGCCCACTAGAGCCGGAGAAAACACGAGTTTTGTTTTTCCGGAAAAGTGACGTGTTTTTCGGGACCTTATACTCCCTCGGGAATAAGGTCGCGTGGAAGTGTTTTATATAGTGGTGTGCAGCATTTTCTGCTGAATTTTTTGGTGCAAAAACCGTGTCTCTAAGACAAATACCCTGGGAGCTGTGAGCAAAAACCTGAAAAAGGATTTTGCCCAAAAATTTATCAAATTAAAAAATCAAAATCCTCAAAAACGAAAAATCTCCAAAAAGAAAAATACCACCAGATAGCCCTTGTTTCATAAGTGAAAAAGAAGAAAAAACAGTGAAGATCGGACAACGGAGGCCAGAGATATAGGGAAAAAACAAAAACAGTCAAAGTGTCTTGACGACTGGTCGGTCAACATAGGTTTTTGCTTAATCCTGGACTCCAGGATCGCCGTAGAAGAAAACAGCTGGTACCACTGGATTACACTTCAAAAGTTGTACATAGGAACACAAGCAGCCCCGGAATCGGACTCGATTGGGCGCCGGGATACTCTGGAGAAACATTGGGTAAATCCACGCTAAGTTGACCCGCGGCTAACATAGCTATACTATTGCCTGCACCAGGACGTGTCTGCTGAAAATAAAATTAAGATCTTCTAAGGCACATAACTTCGCAACCATTAGTGCTAAAATTCAGTGAGACACGTCATTGGGTTCGGAAAATTAACACCTTTTTCCCAACTTAGCGGGATTACTATAGTCCCTCACCTGACTTCACCTGTAAAAATTGAAAAACCTATAACTCCCTTCCCTTACGCAGTACACAGTTGTGCGATACGTCGTTGGATAGGCCTCATCGAGATCTGTCCGGCGGCCTATCGTCCTTAACTGGTTCTACATCCCGGTTTTGTCTGAAAAATTAAAATAAACTATTTTAGGCCCTATATATCAAAATTTATTCTAAATTATCCCTAAAACCGAATTTCCCTCCTTTAACCTTCCCTAACCCTCTATTTGGCTACCTTTCCTCCCCCCATAGTTTTCTCTGGGTGCCCTGGGGGCCCGATTCGGGTCTGGGTTCTGGCAAAATATTAGCAGAGACTTAGTTAAGTTAGTTATAAGTTAATTTTAAGATAATATTGACTGAGCCCTTATACAGCTCAATTATATTTTATTGTTTGTAATTATATTTGTGACTTATTTTAAAAATATTAATTGTGTTTGACATTGTGTTTTTAATTTGTATTATAGACCAATATTTGTACATTATTTTAACTGGTCTATTGTATATTGTTTTAATATTATATTTGATTTTATTTGACCTGACATTTATTAATTTTATTGACGTTATTTAATATTGTATTTAGTTGAGTTTATTAGACTTGTTAGGCTAGTTAGTTTAACTAGCACTAATTAAGTTCTATTTTAAATTACTGACGGAGCCCGTATACAGCTCCAATTTTATTATTATTGATTATTTGAAATTTTAAATTTTTAAATTTATTTGACATTGCCAAATTTTATATTTTATTAATTTTAATTATAAATAATACCACCAGTCAATCTTGACTGTTACACATTATATATTGTTTTAAAAATATTTTATTGAATTGTGCTCTGACCTACTATTTGCACTTTTATTGTTACTTTGTTAATTGTATTAATTGTTAATTATCTAGTGTATTGTGTTCAGTCTTGACTCGAATTACTTTATCTTTGTTCTATATTTTATTGACGGGGTATTTTATTATTTTACTATTTTAATATCTTATTATATATAATTTGACATTTTGTTTTACCTTAATATTAAGTTAATTAAGTTGTTTAATTTAGGCCCATATACAGCCCGTAGTTATAAGTGTTTGCTGAACCTTGGTCCTTTGGTCCCGCGGTCCCTTGGGCTACCCCGAGACCTTTGGGCTCCCGGAGTTCTGGGTTCCTGAGCCTTCTGGGCTTCCAGATCCTTTGGGTTACCGAACTCTTTGGGCACCAAATCTTTTGGGCACCGAATTTTTTGGGCACCAAATCTTTGGGCACCGGATTTTTGGGCATAGATCTTTGGGCACAAGGTTTTGGGCACAAGTTTTCTTGGGCACGAGACTTTGGGCACAAATTTTTGGGCACAAATTTTTGGGCACCTTACTTTTGGGCACAAATTTTTTGGGCACAAATTTTTTGGGCACCAAATTTTTTGGGCACCGAATTTTTTGGGCACCAAGTTTTTTGGGCACCAAATTTTTTGGGCACAAATTTTTGGGCACCGGATTTTTTGGGCACAAATTTTTGGGCACAGATTTTTGGGCACAAGTTTTTCTTGGGCACAAATTTCTGGGCACAAACTTTTGGGCACAAATTTTTTGGGCACCGGACTTTTGGGCACAAATTTTTTGGGCACAAAATTTTCTGGGCTCCCGGATCGCTTGGGCCACCGGATTTTCGGGGTCCTGAGGTGTTGGGCCATTGGGCCGCTTGGGCCCTTGGACTTTGGTTCAAGTAATTAAGTTAAGTGACAGGCCCCTATACAGCTTCTAGTGTTAAGTTGACGAGCCCATATACAGCTCAGTCCTGAACGAGGCCAATATACAGCCTATAGAAACGACAACAATCCCTTCAACGATGTTGCGGTCTCCAGCGGCAGACCGACCGAGAGCGGCGAAAGCCGGGAAAACCCAGGAAACTCCGCCTCCGTTGCCAAACGTCAGGCGGAGCATAGGGGAGTGGGAGACGGGGAAAGTCTCCATCTCTCCCCTGGCTCCGGCGGCGGGCACGGCGAGGCTAACACAGAAGATAGAATACCCCGACAGGGTCACTGAGGCGAGGGCGTGCCTAAAAAAGGCAAAGCTCAGCCTCAGTGCCTCTAGGAATACCAAAACTGAAATCAAGGAAAGCGTAATTCAGGCACTCGACCGGCTCCTCGCCCTGGTGAAGGAGGCGGAGGCCGAGGGAAATAAGAACAAAAAAGTGGGGCCGGGGAAGGAGGAGGCTAAGCTTCCTCCTCCTCCCCCAACACATAATGCACAAGAAGCTAAAATACTGGAGGCCCTAGAAAGACACTCGGACCTGCTTAAGGCAAACGAGAGAGCACTGCGGGACCACACAGAATTAATTAAAAAATTAGAAGAAGGAGCAAAAATGACAAAGTCTGTTGGTCCCGCAAAGTCCTACGCGGAGACCGTAGCACGTGGAATTGGTGATAGACCAACCCTGCACTCGGTGGTCGTGGCGTCGGAAGACGTCACGGACACCGGGGAGCAGGTTCTGAATAAAATCAGGGAGGCGGTCAGCGCAAAAGATGGCTGGGTGAAGGTTGAAAGGGTTAGGAAAGCGAAGGAAAGGAAAATAGTCATAAGCTGCAGGACCGAAGAAGAAAGGAGCAAGGTCAAGGAAAGGATCGAGAAGTCGGGAAAACGACTTCTTTGCGGCGAGGTCGAGAACAGGGATCCTCTGCTGATCCTTTGGGACGTCCTGTCGGTTAACAACGACGAGGACGTCCTGAAGGCAATCAGGAATCAGAACCGGTCCCTGTTTGACGGCCTCGACGAAAAGAAGTCGAGAATGTTTGTGAAGTATAGAAGGAGAGCAAGGAATCCGCTCACGGGACACGTCGTTCTGAGCACCTCCCCGGAGGTGTGGAAAAGGGCGACTGAACTCGGGGCCCTGCACATTGATTTGCAACGTGTCAGGGTCGCGGACCAGTCGCCCTTGGTGCAGTGCTCGAGATGTCTGGGCTATGGTCACAGCAAAAGGTTCTGTGCCGGGACGGAGGACCTGTGCAGCCACTGCGGGGGACACCATCTAAAGATGGCGTGCCCCGAGTGGAGGGCGGGAACTCCCCCGGCCTGTCGCAACTGTGCTGTGGCCAAGCTCGGAGATCGCGGGCACAATGCACTCAGTCCGGCGTGCCCCGTGAGAGTGAAATGGGATGCCATAGCACGCTCCGCCACTCAGTATTGCTAAGGGCACCCCTGAGAGTAGCCGCACCTATGGGCTCTTACAAGTTAACTTGCAACGAAGCCGACTAGCTACCTCCGAGCTCCTAGTGGAAGCAGGGAAGAGGGGTACGGCCGTAGCGCTCCTCCAGGAGCCCTATGTGGGGGCGGCTGGCACGGTTCGGGGTCGGAGGGGGATGCGGGTCTTCCAGAACCCCACTCCAAAAGAGGGTGCTGTTAAGGCTGCTATAGTAGTTTTCGATAGCAGCCTTAAGGTCACACAGTACCCAGAACTCACCACTAACAACATCGTAGTGGTGGGGATACGGATGGGGCGCTGGACGACAACGTTTACCTCCTTCTATTTCGAGCCGGACCAGCCAATTGAACCCTACATTGGGCTTCTGAAGAGAGCGGAGGCCAAGCTGGGGGCTGGGAGATGGTTGGTCGGTGGAGATGCTAACGCCAAGAGTCCATGGTGGGGCAGCGACAAGATAGACTCGAGGGGGGAAGAGCTTTCAGGTAGTCTGGATGAGCTTGGCCTCGAACTTCTGAACGTTGGTGATGCTCCGACCTTCGACACTGTCCGAGGGGGGCGGCGTTTCTGTAGTCATGTGGACATCACAGCATGTTCGCATGACCTGTTGGACCTGGTGGAGGACTGGAAAGTCCTCAACGATTTAACGGGTTCCGACCACAACGGCATCGCATTCAGGCTGAACCTCGGACCTTCCCGAGGAATGGAAGTGGTCAGATCGACCAGAAGGTACAACACCCAAAAAGCAGATTGGCAAAAGTTTAGATCCAAAATTTTAGAACTAATTGGGGAATATGGGATGGGAGAGGGTGTTGTACCAGATAGGGAACAAACTATTTCGGCTGTGCAAAATTACACCAAATTGGTAATCGAGGCGTCTGACCACGCCATCCCGGGGAAGGGGACGAGGGAAAAGCTGGCGTTGCCGTGGTGGTCGAAGGACCTGGAAATCTTGAAGAAGGAGGTCGCCACCAGGAAAAACAGAATCAGGAACGCCGCACCCGTCCGACGGTCGTGGGTCGTCGAGCAGTACGTTCGGAAGAAGGCGGAGTACGAGCAGGCCGTGAGGCAGGCTCAGACGGACTCCTGGAAGTCCTTCTGCGAGCGACAGAGTGGCGAGAGTATGTGGGATGGCATCTACAGAGTGATTGGTAGAACGGCCATCAGAGAGGAGGACCCGCCGCTGGTTCGAGACGGCAGGGTTCTCGATGCGAGGGAATCGGCGGAGTGGCTTGCGGAGGTGTTCTACCCGCAAGACCACGCGACTTCGGATGAAGGGATTCACCGCCAGATCAGAGCGGAAGCGGACGGGGTGAACGTGGGGGAGCAAAACTCACCCTGCGACCCCCCGTTCACGCTGACCGAGCTTGAGATGGCGGTGAAGTCCTTCAATCCGAAGAAGGCCCCCGGCTCCGACGGGCTCACTGCTGACATCTGTTCAAGGGCCATCGGCTGTAACCCCAAAGTCTTTTTGGGGTTATTAAACAGCTGTATGGCCCACCATATCTTTCCAAAGATATGGAAGGAAGCAGCAGTGATTGTCCTTCGGAAACCGGGGAGGGATAGCTACACCGTCCCCAAGTCATTCCGACCTATTGGACTGCTGCCCGTGCTCGGAAAGGTATATGAGAAAATGCTAGTGGCTCGCCTCAAATACCATCTGTTGCCGGGGATTAGCGACCGCCAGTATGGCTTTGTGCCCCAGAAGAGCACCGAGGGCGCCCTCTATGACCTAATGTCGCGGATACACAATAAACTTGATAACAAGAAAATTGTAGTATTGGTGTCATTGGACATAGAGGGGGCCTTCGACAGCGTCTGGTGGCCCATGGTTAGGGTCAGGCTGGCGGAAGCGGGATGCCCGGTCAACTTGAGGCGAGTCCTGGATAGCTACCTCGCCGACAGGACGGTAAACGTCAGATACTGCGGCGAGGTTCATAGTACCGAGCCGAGCAGGGGCTGCATCCAAGGGTCAATAGCCGGACCCTTGCTCTGGAACCTGACGCTCGACCCATTGCTGCGGGGCCTGGAAAGTAGAGGCGTCTACTGCCAGGCCTTCGCGGACGACGTGGTCCTCGTCTTTGATGGAGACGGGGCGCTCCAGATAGAGCAGAATGCCAATGCCACTCTCGCGTATGTTTTGGAGTGGGGTGTCAAAAATAAGCTTAGGTTCGCACCGGGCAAAACCAATGCCATGGTGCTGACCAGAAAGCTTAAGTTTGACACCCCACGCCTCACCATGGGCGGGATTGACATTGGCATGAAGGACAAAATCAAACTGCTGGGACTGACTATAGACAGGGGTCTCACCTTCAAGGATCACGTAAAGAGTGTGACGAAGAAGGCCCTCGGGGTTTATAAGCAGCTCGGGAGGGCAGCCAAAGTCAGTTGGGGCCTCCATCCCGAGGTAGTCCGCTCCATTTATGTCGCCGCGGTGGAACCAATTATCACCTACTCTGCGAGTGCGTGGGTATCTGCGACTCGCAGAGTGGGGGTTAAGCGGATCTTGAACGCTGTGCAGCGGGGTTTCGCGCAGAAAATCTGCAGAGCCTACCGAACGGTGTCCCTGAACTCAGCCTTATTACTGGCTGGGATACTCCCCCTTGACTTACGAGTCCGTGAGGCTGCCTCATTATACGAGGCCAAGAGGGGAGTACCACAGCCGGAGCTTGGGGACAGGGTCATCGAGCGGGGGGTTCTTGCGGCCGAGGCTCCCCACCCCGCCGAGCTGGTTAGCCTCGAGTTCGGAAGCCTGGTGGACGAGGACGAGCTTTTAGCAAATAGCGCATACCACCTGCGCATCTTTACGGACGGCAGCAAGATTGACGGTCGGGTTGGCGCCGCCCTATCCTTATGGAAGGGCGACGCCGAAACCAAGGCCGTCAAGCTTGGTCTGCCGTCGTATTGCACCGTCTACCAGGCAGAGCTCCTGGCGCTATGCGAGGCGTCGAGGGTAGCACTCGGGCGCAGCGAAACATCCGTTGCGATATACAGCGATTCAAGATCCGCACTGCAGTCCGTCGCGGCGAGTAAATGCTCGCACCCTCTGGCAGCTGAGACTAGAAACAACTTAAATAAGATCTCAAAGGAGGACAGAGTAATTAAATTATTTTGGATCAAAGCCCACGCTGGTCTAGAGGGTAACGAGAGGGCGGACTGCCTCGCGAGGGAGGCCGCACTGAAGAGTAAACGAAGGCCGGCGTACGACCTGTGTCCGGTCTCGTTCGTCAAGCGGTGCATTCGCATGCGCTCGCTTGACGAATGGGACCAAAGATACAGGGAAGGTGCGACGGCTGGAGTTACCAGGCTGTTCTTCCCTGGAGCCATTGACGCTTATAAAACCCTGAGGAAGGTGAGCCTTGAGGGTGTGATGACCCAGGTCTTAACGGGGCACGGTGGGTTCTCCGAGTACTTGCACCGGTTCAAGCGCAAGGAGAGCCCATCGTGCATTTGTTCCAGCAAGGATGAGGATGTCCCGCACGTTCTGCTGGAGTGTCCGGTCTTCGCCAAGGAAAGGATGGAGCTAGAGTACGAGATGGATATGGAAGTGTGCCTAGCCAATCTTAGTGCGATGATCGCCGGTAGCCAAAAGGAAAAGTTTATGGAATACTGTATAAAGATAGCAAATAGGGTTATAAACAGAAATAAAACATAAATTATAAATAGTAAAAATTTTAATATAATTGTACACAAATGTTTTAATTTATCAATGTTTTATCATTTTAATTATTTTATATTGCTAATGTTTAATGTTTATATATTTTAATGTTTTTTAAAGTTTTTTAATGATTTTAATTGTAAATAATATTAATGTTTAAATTTTGAATTGTTAATGTATTAGAATTTTATTTTGATCATTTTATATTTTAATTTAATTGTTTTAATTATTTCACATTTTATTGTTTTAATTTATCAATGGCAAAATTTTAATTATGTTTTTATGTATAATAAGAAATCTATCGTGTACAATTATTTGCAACCCTAGCAACCAATAATAAAGTTTAGAATATAAGTAAGGATAGTGTAGCAGAATAGGAAAAGTAAGGTATAGGCGGGAATCCCACCCGCAGAGTATGAATGAGGACGAATGCAAGAAAGAAACAGTATGAAGAATGAAAGTACGAGTAGTAAAAATGCGAGAACTGGTATGAAAGAGTAATAGTAAACATAGGCTACGACCCTGCGTCGAAGGGATGAGCATAATAATTAAAAAAAAAAAAAAAAAAAAAAAAAACCTAACCTAACCTAACCTAACCTAACCTAACCTAACCTAACCTAACCTAACCTAACCTAACCTAACCTAACCTTTGATGAAAACAAACTAAGGAATTTATATTAAGAGGACGTTCTGCTAAATGCTCTCGAACTTTCCCTTTCGGTATTCGTTTATTGCAGCTATTATTTTTCGTTATTCTTTGATAGATGTGTACCGCCCCCGACACAATATGTGCACTCTTCGAGCGCCACTCTGCACACTTGGAACGAAACACCGTGCGCATCGGTATTGGATCCTTAGCGCACCGCTTCCGCCAAACCGAGTAAATTATGAAGCAATGAAAGTAATTGTTTTTCAGCGACGACCGCGAACGATCACCCACTAATGTTACACCTCTCAAAGCCCGTTTCTCTTGGCTGGGAGAATCTCGTTAATACATTCATGCGCGTCACTAATTAGATGACGAGACATTTGGCTACCTTAAGAGAATCATAGTTCCTCCCTCCGCTTATGCGTTCGCTTGAACTTCTTCAATTTAATTTTTCTATTTCGCTTCACATTCAGAGCACTGGACAGTACCTCAACAGCCTTATTCTTGTCTCCTTGGCTGCGGTTTCGTTATACGATATAGGCTATATACTCCTGTATGATTGAGTACCTCAAGCCACAAGTGTTCGCTTGAATTTCTTCACGTTAGCATTCAAAGCACTGGGCAGAATTCACATTGCGTCGAAACCCGCGAGTTCCATTGCAATACTTTGTTTTATAGTTTGAGAATAGGTTGAGGTCGTTTCGGCCCAATACCTCCAATCATTCGCTTTACCAGATGAGATTATTTCAATTTGACGCCAGCTATTCCTGAAGGAAACTTCGGACGTTTCCATCTTCTAGTTGGTTCGATTAGTCTTTCGCCCCTTTACACAATTCCGACGATCGATTTGTACGTCAGAATCGCTACTACGGTCCTCCATCCGGGTTTCCCTTGACTTCGACCTGAAGAGGCATAGTTCGTCACTACCGTCCGGCTGCCTGTCAGCTACCGTCATCGGTCCAACAGTAGACGCGTGAACGACCACCGCCAAACTCCGACACGGCGCTTAGACAGACACCGAACGGGTAGCGATGTATTACTTGGAGAGAAGTGCACGCCGTCCGCGAACGTCGACGCGGGTGCAACATTGCGAAACACCATCGTTCGTACGCCTCGCAACAACAACAAATCTCTCCGTTCATTCATTCAGGTTTCGTAGGTTTACCCCTGATCAGTTTCACACTGTTGAAAGCTCTTCCTCAAAGTTTTCCTTGAGGTCAGCGTAGGTCAAATATATCCTCCCCCCCTAGGTGGGCCAAGACCGTGCAGTGGTGGGGGGGCTTAACCCTCGGCAGCCCGGGCGGCCGCAGGGGCTGGTGGGGTCACCGGTATCTGCTTAGCTGGTCGGACTGCCGATGGGAACAAAGAAAGCCCACAACAGCGGGTCCAGTAAGTGCTTCACTGCACTACTGGACGCGCAGCTCTGTCTGCACCGCTGCCAAACTCGTAACTCCCTCCAGGTGTCGTTGATCATGTCTAGCGGCCTGGTGGGAACCGAGGGTCCTGCCTTGACCGGCCGGACCGCGAGGGAGAAAACCTCTATAAAAAATCACCCCAATCCCAAGCGGCGGCGCACCGTGAGGGGATGCATGGCCGCTGGGCAGAGCGGTCGTTAGTGCTCACCCCCACTATGGTACCTGCCGATACCATAGTGGGTATCCTAGGCTTATCCGGGCACAGGGGGCACTGCCCGGACGGACAACCTTTTCCGCCATACTCGTGGGACGCATATGGAGTTTATTAAACCATCTGACGTCAATAAGGGGAGATCGCCGGTCGCGCAACTCGATCGGCGATCTGAGCGACGGACGTCTCTGACGTCCGGCGCGGAAGGTGGGCAGGAGAGTCCTGCCGAGTTGCAGCGGGGTGGCAACGCTCAGCCAAGGCCGGAAGTGCTTTCCGACTCCTCGGCTAAAAGTCTAATGACCGTCTGCTCCGGGTCAGACCGGGCGGACGGGGACAGGCAAAGGCGTTTTTGGCGCAAGAGTCAGACGCGTCCTCCAGAAATGGACACGTCTGAAAGCGAGCGTGAAGGGTCCATTCGACCCTCCGCCTCCACGAAGAAAACCCGTGGTCGCCCGCCGACCACGGGAGAGTACATCGGCTGTGTAAAGGCGAAAGCCGACGCAGTTCGGGCAGAGAGGGCCGAGAAAGAACTTAGGGCTGAGCAAGAACTGCTCGCCCTAGTGTCTGAGACTCGAAACACTCGCTCACGAGCCATTGAGACGGACGCGGATGACGCCGAGTCGTCCCAACAGCTCCTAATAAGGATAATGTCTAGCATATCTGTGCTGGCGAAGATTGCGGACACCTCTAAAAGGCTTAAGGGCACTCACGTCAAAGCCCAAAGAGAGGCGATCGACGCCATAGCAGAAGACGCAATGACGCTGTCGGACCGGCTCATTAACGAGGACACCCTCGTGCTGCGACGGGAGAACGCCAAACTGCGGGCTGAGCTGGAAGAGCTTCGAAAGGAGCTTGACGAGGTGAAAGCCTGTGTCCAACAGGTAACGTAGTCTCCCAACACCAGCGCGAGGCCACCTCCGGAAGCCTTGCCGGCTTCATGGGAAGAATTGGAGGTGCGGATCATGAGTCGCCTTAACGAACGGCTCGGTCTGCGCCTACAAGAAAAAGAGCCGCGCCTAAACCCCGCGCCGATGCACCGCCCTCTCTTGGCACACGAGAAGAGGGCGAAGGCACCGGAAGAAGACGGCAAGAACACGGCGCAAACCGCAGCTGTGCCTTCCGTCAAAAGGACTAGTAATAGTAAACCCGTCCCCGTGGCTTCGGAGAAAAACCGAGGTAAACGAAAGAAGGCCCAAGAGACCGTAGCTAAGCCGACACCACGTCCCCTTCCCCCTGCACCTAAAAGCATGGAGGAAAGCTGGACTAAGGTGGTCAAAAAGGGTCTCAAGAAGAAGCGGGTCACCCAGGTGGCAAACCCAACAGGGAGCGAGCCTAAAAAGGCTAAGCGACCTATCAAACTCCGCACTCCGACCACTGCGGCTGTAATGATCACATTGCAGCCGCAGGCTGTGGAGGGCGGGGTTACGTATAATCAAGTCCTCACTGAGATGAAGGGCAGAATTGATTTAGCCGCACTGGGTATTGACCACCTGCGCTTCAGAGAGGCCCGCTCCGGCGGACGACTTCTCCAGATACCCGGAGTGGATAAAGGCGAAAAGGCCAACGCCCTCGCCGATAAAATCAAAGAAACACTCGGGCCGGATGTCGCCCGAGTCACGAGACCCGAGAAATGCGCAGACATGCGCGTCTCGGGCCTAGATGACTCGGCCGTTCCTGCCGAAGTGGCGGAGGCTGTGGCCCGTGCAGGGGGCTGCCCAGTGGAAGCTGTCCGCTGCGGCGAAATTCGCCGGGGTCTGGGCCCTGGAACAGCATGGCTTCGCTGCCCCGTGGAGGCAGCGAAGAAAATAGGCAAGAATGGCCGACTTTTGGTAGGATGGGTCTCAGCACAGGTAAAGCTGCTCGAGCCCAGAACACCCAAATGCTACAGGTGCCTGGAGCCCGGGCACACGAAGACGCAATGCACTGCCCCTGAAGACCGCAGTGAGCAGTGCTATCGCTGCGGACAAGCAGGCCACAAGGCGGCTGGCTGCACAAACAAGCCACACTGCTTCCGCTGCTCTGCAGCGAACAAGGCCGCGGAGCATAGCGTCTGCACCAAAACAGTTCACGGAAATAGGAAGAAAGGCACGAACTGCGATGGCCCCAAGGCCCCCTCGCAACAGGCAAATCGCCCCTCCCTGGAGGCGAATACGGCGACAATGGAAATTGTAGCCCAATAATGGCGCTACGATTTCTTCAGGCGAACATCAACCACTGCGCACGAGCTCAAGATTTACTTCTACAAAGCTCGGCGCAGTGGTCAATCGATGTATCAGTCGTATCAGAGCCATACAGGGTTCCGCCTGGCGGCAACTGGACGGGTGACCGCAGCGGGCGGGTGGCAATTGTCACCAACCCCGCTAATGGCTTCCCGCCCGAAACCGTCGGAAGGGGTGACGGCTTCGTTGCTGTCCGGGTGAGGGGCATAGTAGTCATCGGAGTCTATATTTCCCCAAACGTGGCATTCTCGGTTTTTGAGCGCTCCCTTATGGAACTTGAAGCCCTCATGGGTCGTAGCAGACCAAACCCGATACTCGTGGCTGGGGACTTCAATGCCAAATCAACGGCCTGGGGTTGCCCGGTCACGGATGCTCGTGGATGTCTGCTAGAAGAGTGGGCTGTGGCGACCAATCTCTGTATTCAGAATAAAGGCTCGATCAACACGTGTGTGCGACATCGGGGCAGTTCGATCGTGGACATCACCTTCGCCTGTCCCGCTCTCGCGCGCCGTGTCCATGACTGGGCAGTGATGAACACCGAGACTCTATCTGACCACCGATACATTCGGTTCGGAATCTCCCTCCGACCGGTTAATAGAGTAGGCGCGCATCACTCCGCTTACGGAGGTGGCCCACGATGGGCCCACAAACTTCTTAACAAGGAGCTACTACTGGAGGCGGCTATAGTGCAATCCTGGCTACGTTCCCCCGACGTCAATACAGTTGATGTAGAGGCCGAGGCAGAACGGTTCAAGGAATCACTGACAGACGTCTGCGATGCCGCCATGCCCCGTGCGCCCACACGTACGCCTCGTCGACGACAGGCGTACTGGTGGACGCCGGAGCTGGCTAACCTTCGACGTGAATGCGTTAAATCCAGACGCCTTTACACCAGGGCCCGCAGATATCGTCGCCGAGACCTGGCTCGGGAGGACGCACTCTATGCCGATTACAGGGAACTCCTGTCGACCTTTAAGGGTGCCATAAGGGAGGCAAAGACCAGATCTTGGAACAAGATGCTGGACTCGCTAGATGCAGATCCGTGGGGGCGACCCTACAGACTGGTCAGGAGCAAACTTCGTCCCTCGGCTCCGCCACTCACGGAGACGTTACAGCCTGATCTTCGAGAGAGAGTGATCACGTCGCTCTTCCCCGAAGAAGAGAATCCCACTGTACCACCTTTCGAAACGACCGGTGCAAATGATAGTCCAACGGAGGAAGATGACGCCTCCACGGAAGTCACCTACGCTGAGCTGGACACGGCACTGTTACGACTTCGCAAGAAGTCGAACACTGCCCCCGGACCAGATGGAGTTTCTGGCCGTGCTGTGGTTCTGGCCCTCGGCTCTCTTCGAGACCGAGCAAGGAACCTTTTCAGCGCGTGCCTGAAACAGGGCTGCTTTCCGAAGCGGTGGAAGGTCGGTAGGCTGGTGCTGATCCATAAGGTGGGTCGGCCCACCGGATCTCCATCTGCCTATCGGCCCATTGTGCTGCTTGATGAGCTCAGTAAGCTCTTCGAGCGCATAATCGCTGCTCGGATCACAAAACACCTGGACTTGACGGGTCCGGATCTCAGTGAATACCAATTCGGTTTCCGCCGAGGCCGGTCCACCATCGACGCAGTAGTGCGAGTGCGTCAGCTGACGGAACAGGCAATTGCCCGGGGCGAGGTGGTGTTGGCGGTGTCCCTCGACATAGCCAACGCGTTTAACACCTTGCCTTGGAGCTGCATCCGGGAAGCGCTAAAATACCATGGCGTCCCGAGGCACCTGCAGAAAACGATTGGTACATATCTGGCCGATCGCGCCGTTATGTACCAGACGCCCAACGGCTGGCGCAGCAAAAGCATTTCGTGCGGAGTCCCACAGGGGTCAGTCCTCGGGCCACTCCTATGGAACATAGGATATGACTGGGTGTTGCGCGGCGCAAACCTGCAAGGCGTCGACGTAACCTGTTACGCTGACGACACGCTCGTTACCGCGCGCGCAAAAACCCACAGAAGGGCCGCTATACTGGCTACGGCGGGCGTCGCTCAGGTCGTCGGGCGCATCAGGCGCCTGGGCCTGAAAGTGGCGCTCGAAAAGTCAGAAGCTATGGTCTTTCATGGGCCCAGAAACGCACCACCGGCCGGCTTCCGCCTCACAGTCGGTGGCGTAGCTATCAAAATCGGGTCAAACCTAAAATACCTAGGATTGACACTCGATAGTCGCTGGTCATTCAAAGACCACATACGGATTCTCTTTCCCAAGCTAGTAGGGGCTGCTGTAGCCTTGAGTCGACTACTCCCGAATGTGGGAAGCCCGAATGCCAGCTGCAGACGACTTTACGCCAACGTCGTCCGCTCAATGGCACTCTATGGCTCTCCCATATGGGCGTATGACCTGTCTGCCGATAGTGTCAGGCTTCTCCAGAGGGCACAACGGCTCATGGCCGTAAGGATTGCAAGAGGATACAGAACTGTATCCTTCGAAGCGGCATGCGTTTTGGCAGGCACGCCGCCCTGGGATTTAGACGCGCGAGCCCTCACTGCAGTTTACCTAGAGGTAACCGCGGTCCGGGCTCGTGGGACAATCTTAATGCCAGAAGAAGTCAAACGCTGCAAGCTACAATCCCAACAGCGGGTCCTACAGGACTGGGAAGAAAGGCTGGCCGATGCCAAGGCTGGCCACCGCACGATTGAGGCGATCCTGCCTGTCCTGGGGCAGTGGGTCTCAAGAAGACACGGCTCCCTCTCGTTCCGACTCACGCAGGTGCTCACAGGGCATGGATGCTTTGGGAAATACCTGCATGATGTCGCGAGAAGGGAGCCAACGCCGGCTTGTCACCACTGCCCCAGTGGTGAGGATACCGCACAGCACACATTGGCTGAGTGCGGTGGCTGGTCGACGCAACGCGCCGAACTAGTCAGCATACTGGGACCCGACCTCTCGCTCCCGACCATGGTCAAGGCCATGGTCCACAGTGAGAGATCGTGGACGGCTATGCTCTCCTTCTGCGAGCATGTAATGCGGCAGAAGGAGACGGCGGAGGGGCAGAGAGAGCTTGATCCCTCTTCTCAGCCAATCCGCCGTAAAAGAACAGGGCGGAGACGGTTGGCGGGCGACCGTCAACAACCCCCCTGAGGGTGACCTGAGCGATAGTTTGGGGTAACTATCGCTCGCCCAAGGTCCCCACGATTGCACGGCGTACCTGCGGCTGTTCCGGATACGCCGTAAGTCTCACTAATTAAGAGAGCGAAAGCTCTCTGCGATTGGTCCGACTTCGGACAACTGTCGGTGGGGTCTCGGACGGACGTCATCTCATTTCTCCAGTCCCCACCATCCAGACAGGGCGAAGGAACGCCAAGGTGGTTTTAGTCGGTAGGAGTCCGACATAACCCACGGGGCCACCCCAGGCCCCTGGGGTATTCATGACGAATTTCCCCTTGAAAAAAAAAAAAAAAAAAAAAAAAAAAAAAAAGGTCAAATATATCCTGCAGTAGACAACATGTGACCATGGTCAGCGAGCCAAGTGATCCACCATCCAGGGTAATTAAATACTTTTCTTTAAGACAATAAAAAAAAAAAAAAAAAAATCACCGCTCTACGATTGGAAGACTAGATGGTACGGATTTTCACCAATCTCTGAGTCTTAAAATATTTATTAACGTGATGCTCTAACGTCTCGATTATCACAACACGTTAATGATCTTTCCGCAGATTCCCCAACGGATACTTTGTTACGACTTTTACTTCCTGAATGATCAAGTTTGGGCAACTTCCCAACGACGCCGACGGCCGTCAAGCCACCGTGTGTCGGTCGGTCCGAAGACCTCACTAGAATCATTCAATCGGTAGTAGCGCCGATTGAATCAAAGCCGCCGGTCCCTCTAAGAAGGATTTGAATACACAGCGAATTGAATCACTGCGCATATTATAGTCTCGTTCGTTACCGGAATTGAGAATGGCCATTTATTGTTAGAACTAGGGCAGTATCTAAACACCTTCGAATCTCTAAATTCCGTTCTTGATTGATGAAAACACCTTTGGCAAATGCTTTCGCTGTTGTTTGTCTTGCGACGATCCAAGAATTTCACCTTTAACGTCGCAATACGAATGCCCCCAGATACCCCTATTAACCATTACCTCGGAGTTCTGAAAACCAACAAAATAGATCATTTTATTCCATGCACGAAATATTCAATGCAGCTGTTTGAGTCCGCTTTGAGCACTAATTAATTTAAAGTAAAATTGCCGGCCCAACTCGATAATCACTGAGCGCACCGTTATAGGTTTTACCGTCGCGGCGCACCGAAAATATGCTCTGCAAACGTGTCAGTATCACCGCAGATGCGATACACCGACAGCGCGCATCACAAATGCAACTACGAACTTTTTAACGGCAACAATTTTAGAATACGCTATTGGAGCTGGAATTACCGCGGTTGCTGGCACCAGACTTGTCCTCCAATTGTTTATCGTTGAAATATTTTGTGTACTCCCATTCCGATTTCGAGGCCTTGTAAGTCCCGTATTATTTATTTTTCGTCACTGCCTCTCTCCGTGCCGGGAGTAATTTGCGGGCCCTGCTGCCTTCCTTGGATGTGAGTATCAGTTTGTCAGACTCCCTCTCCGGAATCGAACCCTGATTCCCCGTTACCCGTGACAACCATGATAGTCTCAGAAACTACCATCGAAAGTTGTTACGGCAGACATTTGAAAAATGCGGTCGCAGGTGCTGGACCGTGTGATCGGCAAAAGTCCTAGATTCATCAAAATCAACGACTTCGAACTCTCGAGGCTCTCTATCGATTTTGATTTTGATCTAATAAAGCGCTTATCCCAATCATTATTGGTAAGAGTTGCATGTATTAGCTCTAGAATTACCACAGTTAATCAAAGTAACCGAAGTAAGGTCTAAGAAACTATAACTGATATATTAAGCCATTCGCGGTTTTGCCTTAATACGGCTTTGCACTGAGACATGCATGGCTTAATCTCAGAGACAAGCATATATGGGATCAACCAGGGAGCAATGTACTGAAAACGCGCTAACACAATTAGTTTACGCGTCACCCGCACAATCGCTCTCGGTATGAAACATTTGCAATGGAGAGTTGCTTTTCACATCACAGGGCCACAGATAAGATTGTAAAACCCAGATTTTGTAAAACGGTCTCGAATGCGGTATTTGTACGACAAACGAAACACGCCCGGGGACAGAGAGTATCAAAAGAAACCTCTGCTAAATAGACACACCTCACAACGAGTGCGGAAATCTCCGATAAACTCAAAAGTTTTTATTTTGAGCGTTCGCGCTCTGTTATTAAAGTAACAGAAGTGCAAACATCAACCAGACAAGCGATACCATAGTGTCTTCGAAAGACGAAACATTATCTGCGTGGAGCTGCTGCGCACGCGCAGAAGCACACACGATAAAATTGAATTTGAGCGCCTTCGATTTCAGCTCTCGAAAACATATATACGATTGCAGCATACTGAGAATGTAACGTTTCAGTCCCACAAAATATCTATGGCATCACTGATGAATTATTAGCTCGCAGGTTTGCTCCGCCCCGCCAAAACGCGAACATCGACAATGACAGCTTCGCCCCGCCAAAACCGTTGTTCCTGTATTCAACACACACGTCTTTTCAAAACGCGAACATCGATAATAACACCTCCCGTCTGTAATGGATAACAGTATATTTTAACTTCGCCAACGACGATGTTCTGAGCCCTGAAACAAACTACACACGTATCGCCTTTAACGGGGAACAGATAAGTATGGTTTCTTTCAATGTAGGTTTTATCACTTGGAGGTGTAATGGTAATAAAATAAATCAGAAAGTTAAAAAAAAATGCGTTGTACTCTAATCTCTGAAACGGCTAAGCCGATTTTTAATGCGGTTTTCGCCGATGTTTATTGTAGCAAGCTTTGTATTTTTTTCCTTACAGAATTCAATAAAAAGTTAGTTTATTAATTAAAATACTATACTAGTATGTACCGTATACTAGGCGACCCAAGTCGCGAACACCTCTACTAAAGTGTAACTATATTACTTTTAAGTTACCTTTACATGATACTTTTATTTTAAACATTAAATTATATCTTTTATTTATTGAGAACTCGCTTTTATCTGCGTCTTCATCCGCGCCACTTGAATGTTAAAGCTTTCTTCTTAACCATTGAAAAATAAAAAATAAAACAATGCCTGACATTATATCAGCTATAACTTATTATATTAGCTTAACAAACAAATATTTACGGTTGTTTGATGTGATTTTACTTTATTAATTGCGTAGATCCTGAAACACGAAAACGTCGACAATGACAACTCAGCCCCTTTTTAAAACACGAAAATCATCAAAGGCGACTGAGCCTCGAAACAATCGACGCCGCACGAAGCCCCTTCGATCGGAAACAGATACTTTTGTCTTTTCGATAAAGTTCAATAAATTAAATTGTTCGTGCCTTGGATTCTGTCTTTGGAAAATGTGTTCCATACATTTTGTATGTTGATCAAAAATGTGTATAGAAATGTAGTTAACGCATTCCCCCAAAAGGCATCCCATTTTTGTATCCGGATCCGGATCCGGATCCCAAAACACAAAAACAGATAGTTTTGCTTATGCTTTTTGAACAAGTTCCATACATTTTGTACTATAGATGTTTATAAAATTTTTAAAGATATGTAAACACATTTCTCTGAAACGCATCCCACTTTTGTATCCGGATCCGGATCCCATAACACCAAAACTTCGACTACAACTCAGCCCTTTTCAAAACGCGAACATAGTCAAAGACGACTGACCACTGTAAATACTTCGACGTTAGACGGCGCGTATTGTTAAAAATCTTGGAAACATATTTCTAAACCACCCAAAAATAATGTTATCAAATTTATGTCGCTATGAAGTTTTCACTTGTGACGTGCTTACAAGTGACTATTAACATTTTTATTTTCAAATAAAAATATAATGAAATATAGAAGTTTCTTGCTGTTCATGTGATAAATAGTAGGTAATTTAGCTATCAAGCCTCTTAAAAATCATTCAGTTGTTTGGCTGGCCTTGCTTTAAGTACTTTGCTTTATGTTGCATGTTGAGTTCATTTAGCATTTTTAGGTGGATAGGTTTTTAAAATGAGCGGTGGTTTCAATATAAGAACAACCGATTTCCTCGTCTGGAATTTTGTTTCTGTATGCGTAATACCGCTTGGTCGCTTGATCTTTTCGGACGGAGGGGTCGCTTAACTTAAGTGCAATCATTATACGGACACTCCTCATTCTTAGCCTTCTTTTTTTGTATTTTTTTATAGGAAGCGGCAGATCCTGATTGAGATCAACTGTTCCCGGTCTAAAATTTCTTATGAACATGTATTGATTGTGTTGGCAAACAACATAGGGTTAATTCAGGTTTTGACTTCCAGTCAAAGTTATGAGCCTGTATTTTTGACAAATACTTTAAGGACGGGTTCACATAGATGTAAGGGTCTTTCCGAAGGATGTCAAATATTCTTATTGCATTCTGTTTCGCTCGAAACAAACGCTAAAATCCGTTCGTTATAAACGCATGCGCGATTCGTAATTTATTGTCAGAGTGCTGGTCTTCGATCCAACGGTAGACGTTGGTTAGTGTTATCATTGTGTTTTCGAAAGATGAAACATTCTTCACGTGGCGCAGCTGCGCATGCGCAGAAGCACACGATAAATTTAAAAAAAATTACATTAAATATGACGAACCGAAACAAACGACGCACGAAGCAAGTCGGTCGTCGATTTTCGGAATAAATAGTTTTTTTTTTTTTTTTTTAGAACCAAGCTTTGATTCAATTTTACACGTTTGTTCATGAGTTTACAAATTCAAAACTAATAAGAACTATTTCACATTGACCCATGTTACTTGTAAATAAATGTTTTGAATTTGAGCGGCTTCGATTTCAGCTCTCGAAAACATATATACGATTGCAGCATACTGAAAATGTAACGTTTCGGTCCCACAAAATATCTATGGCATCACTGATGAATTATTAGCTCGCAGGTTTGCTCCGCCCCGCCAAAACCGTTGTTTTTTGTATACGACGGATTCGTGTTTTCGAAACGTGAACATCGACAATGGCAGCTTCGCCCCTCCAAAACCGTTGTTTTTTGTATACGACGGATTCGTGTTTTCAAAACGCGAACATCGACAATGACAGCTTCGCCCCGCCAAAACCGTTGTTCCTGTATTCAACAGACACGTCTTTTCAAAACGCGAACATCGATAATAACACTTCCTCCCGTCTGTAATGGATAACAGTATATTTTAACTTCGCCAATGACGATGTTCTGAGAACTGAAACAAACTACACACGTATCGCTTTTAACGGGGAACATAAGTATAGTTTCTTTCAATGCAGGTCTTATCACTTTGAGGTGTACCTAATGGTAATAAAATAAATCTAAGAAATTAAAAAAAAAAAAACTGCGTTTGTTGTACCTATGTATATTGTAGCTAGCTTTGTATTTTTTTCCTTAGGACGGTTTATAAAATAAAAAAGTTAGGTTATTAATTAAAATAATACCGTAAACTAGGCGACCGAAGTAGCGAACACCTCTACTAAAGTATAACTGTAGTACCTTTAAGCTACCTTTAAATGAAACTTTTATTTTGCGCAATAAATTATACATTTTTATTTATTGAGAACTCGCTTTTACTCTTCTTCTTCTTCTTCTTCTTAACCATGGAAAAATAAAAATAAACCAATGCCTGACAACATTATATCAACTATAATAATTAACAAACAAATATTTACGGTTAAGTTTAATGTGATTTTACTTTATTAATGTAAATGTAATGAAATGGATGGTTCGGTGTAATATTTATTAACATGGTGTGTAAGTCTCGACACAAACACGTCGACATTGAAGTGCACCGGATCCGGATCCCAAAACACGAAAACGTCGACAATGGCAACTCTGCCCGTTTCAAAACACAAACGACGCCGCACGAAACGCCTTCGACCGGGAACAGATAGTTTTGTTTCTTTTCAATAAATGTTCAATCCATTTAATGTTCTTGCACTGGATTCCGTCTTTGGAAACGTGTATTTGTAAGAAATATGCTTTTTAAACAAGTTCCATACATTTTGTAGAAGCGTATAGAAATGTAGTTAACGCATTTCTCCGAAACGCATCTTTATATCCGGATCCGGATCCCAAAACACGATAACGCATAGTTTTGTTTCTTTTGCTTATGCTTTTTAAACAAATTCCATACATTTTGTAGATGTTTATAAAATATACTTAGAAATGTAGTTAACACATTTCTCCGAAACGTATCCCATTTTTGTATCCGGATCCGGATCCCAAAACAGGAATACTTCGACGTTAGACGGCCCGTAATTGATAAAAATCTTCCTAAAAACATATTTCTAAACAATCCAAAAATAATGTTTACAAATTTATGACGCTATGAAGTTTTCCCTTGTCTTACAAGTGACTTTTTATTAACATTTTTATTTTTAAATAAAAATATCATAATTAAATATGTATTAAATATGTATTACTTGCTGTTCACGTGATTAAAAGTAGGTAATTTAGCTACAAATAAAAGCCTCTTAAAAATCAATTTTAAGAGGCTTCAATCGTTGTCTGGCTTGCCTGCTTTGCTTTATGTTGCATTAAATTCATTTAGCATTTTTAGGTGAATAGGTTTTAAAATGAGCGGTCGTTTAATATAAGGACAAACGTTTTCCGTGTCTGGAATTTTGTTTCTGTATGCGTCTTACCTCTTGATCGGATCTTTTCGGACGGAGGGGGTCGCTTCTCAAGCTCATTGGTCAAATCAAATACGGACACTCCTCGTTCTCAGCCCCTCAGTCGCAGTTGAGGAATGGCTCCAGGTGAGGGTACTGACTGCCGCTTCCGATTTTTCAAACATTCGGACCATCCTAAGTAACATTAACTTCTCGAAACTTAACAACTTTAAAGTGAGTTCAAATACCACGCAATCTATTAAAATGCTTTTACATCATACTGAATAAACGTAATCAAGGTCGCTTTTATTTTATCGTCGAGTCTATGCCACTGATCGTTGTCCTTGCCGACGAAATCATGTTGGTGCCAACAAGTACAATGGAAGTACAACACGTACATATTGAACTAACGAATCTGTATATTGTGTTTGATTTTAAAGCCTTGACCATAAAATGTGTGAGCTTAGCTCTGTTACATTTCGGCTAATAAAGATGTCAACGCCTCTTCCCTTGTATTTGACCACCTGTTATTATTTATAAGGTTGTTAGAATAGACAGTTAAATGGTAACAGTATAGTATAGTTGTTAGTTCAGGTTTTGACATCCAGTTGACAACATACGCGAGTTCTTTTTTTGTATTTTTTTACAGGAAGCAGCTGATTGATTTTTGATTGTGATTAACTATTCCTGGTCTAAATTTAAAATGTATAGGTTGTGTTGACAAACGACATAGGGTTAGTTCAGGTTTTGAACATTGAAGAAAAGGAAAAAAAAAAGCGTAGATTGAGTGTCATCTTGTAGAAATTTCTTTAACGGACCAAGGCGCTTAAAAAAAATCCTTTAAGTTGGCGCCAACTACCAAAAAAAGCTCGTATAACCCAACCAAATCTTTCTCAATCCGACGTCGTCATTTTCGACCCAACGGCAAGATGCACAAATGTCTTGGCGTCGAATCTCGATGCAGCGGCCGCTTAGATAGATATCGAGCGGGTCGCGCGATTTTACTAGGAGAAAAGAGTACGTCGTCTGCGAACATCGACGGGGGCGCGTAAGCGCGTCATCACCCGTTGATTAATCCACGGGGTGCGACATCGCGAAACGCCCTCGTTAGTACGCCGCGCAACAACAAATCTCTCCGTTCATTCATTGGTTTCGTAGGTTTACCCCTGATCGGTTTCCCACTCTGTTCTCTCCCTCAAAGTTCCCTGATTTGAGGTCAACGAGCCAAGTGATCCACCGTCCAGGGTAATGTTTGTGCAAGACAATAACAAAAAAAAAATTAAAAAAAATTACCGCTCTATGAATGGAAGACTCGATGGTGCGGATTTTCACCAATCTGCGTCTTAAAATATTTATTAACATGGTGTGTATAAGTCTCTAAACACAAACATGTTACGATCTTTCCGCCAGATACCTTCACGGATATTTTGTTAAGACTTTTAATTTCTCTAAATGACAAAAAGTTCGGTCAACATCCCAAACCACGCCGACGGCCGTGAAGCCACCGCGTGTCGGTCCGAAGACCTCACTATATCATTCAATCGGTTAAAATTGCGCACAGAAGTGCGCACAGTCTCCAAAAACTCAACAGTGTTGAGCCTTGTTCGCGCTCTATTGTTTTTAAAGTAACAAGACGCAAACACCGGACAAGCGATACCAGTTTCCGAAAGGAGTGAAAATCTTTTCACTGTGCGTAAGCCGCACTTCAAAACACGAACATCGCCAAAGCCGCCCAGAGCGCGCCGTCGCAATATTCGTTTCGTTTTCGTCTTTCGATACATATACGGTTGCAGCGTACTCAAAATATAACTTTTTAGTTTAAAGAGCAGTGCATAAAAATGTCAATATGAAAATATTTAGGTATATTAATGGTAATTATATTATGTATCTATAATGTATACGTACCTATGTATGTTTATTGTTATTTTTTTTATTTATTTTTTGTTCTTATAAATTTATATATGTAGGCTAAATTATAATATTTTTTTATTATTTTTATTTTTATTATAATATGAATAGCCAACGCAACAATGTACATATAAAAGTCAAAACAAATTAATTTTTTAAAAATTAATTTTTTTTTTATGTATTTGTGAACTGTTACATGCTGTAATGTTAGCTGGTAAATAAATAAATATTAGATATGGAACGGATATCCGGATTGGAAATGCGAATAATTTAATAAGAAATTAACATGTACCTACATAACCAACCTTCGATTATGAAATTAATCCTTAAAATACATTAATAGGTGTTGCATTTTCTCTGCCGCATATTAGGATTATGATGTATTAGGATTAAAGATAATTGATTCCAAAGTTGACCCAGGCGGGAATCGAACCAACTTTTTAATAAATAGTAACTTTTTTGTATATTATGATAAATACGGCCTAGTATACTATAAAAATGTAGTAAAATTTTTTCGTGTATCAATATTTTTCGAAGAACATGCCAAATATGTAGTATTTTTGATACATTTGGCTTTTTTAATAAAATACAGCCTATGTTTACTAAAAAATAATTATTTTGCCAACTCAAAAAACCAAACTATTTTCCCAATTGAAAAGTTGATAAATTACATATACATATATTATAATTTTAAGGTCGTCAGACAGGCTGGCGGACCACTTGATGGTAGGTGGCTGTCGTCTATACAACAAGCACCAAGGATTAAGAAGGGATAGGGTAATTGGCTCTGGCGTCCCTAACTAATCGAAACACAACAGCACAAATGCTGTTATATTCTGGAAGAGGGTGGTCACTGCCGCCTGACGGTCTGCCCAAATGACTACGAAACGTAGTGTGCCCTGCCACAACTTACCAAATCCAGACCAGACAGAGCCTACTTTGAAAAGTCCATTTTCAAAAGTTGAGCCCGCCGGGAATCGAACTATTATCGAAACTTTAGGCAAGCACACTTCAAGGCAGCAAACTCGTCCAACGAGCTCCTCAAAAAATATTATTACTTATTATCAAAAATATATACATACTATTATCAAAACATATTACATTAGGAATTATGTTAAGCATTTTCTTTGGGTCAGGTGGGCAAGATTCAAGATGGCGAGTTTTTGATGATTTGCTTAATATTACAATTGGAAAAATATGTGTCTTTGCATGATAATCAATTTTGATTTAGACGGAATTAAAGGCATACCAGTAAAAAATATAATGTAAAATAGGCCTGAATGTTATCTTTTTGGAATTTAGAAATATATAACGAAATTAATATGATTATCAACCTATCATATAGGTTGATAATCACATTAAAATACAAGTGTATCAACTTAGATTTTTAAACCTTAATTTTCAATCAAAGGCATTTTTTTAGTATGGCAAGATGAAAGAACGGGACACACGGCCTCCGTTTGTACTAACTCTCTCGGCTCCGAAAGGCATCTGTATAAGGCGCAATGAAAAATATAGGTACTTTAACTATTAATAATACAGTTAATTTTCGTAAATACAATAAGTAATCGGTCCTGTTAGTATATTATGTTCATGGTAACTCGTTCTGACAGTATGTGTTGGTTTGGTCGGGTCTTTCGTATCTACTATTTAGTTTGTGCTTCTTACCTCTTATTCTCAATGCTCTATGAAATAACGACTGTTTAGTTTGAATAACATCATTTATTATTTGTTGTTCTGTGTTATTTTGTGACACTGACTGACAGTTATCGGAGTCGGAGATTTTGCGTGACTGATTGGATACTGACTGAATTCAACTTAATTATTTATTTATTTTGTGTGGTTTATATTGTGGATTGATGTTAATGTGATTTATTAGTTTAAAGGAACGCTTAATTTCCTTAGATATCGATAAGTTAAATGGTTTCAAGTTAGCCGCCTGGGCTGGAAGTGATCGTGTGGTGATGGTGTGGCTCGAATCGGTGTCCAGCTGAAGTGGCGGGATGTCGAACGTGGAGAACTTTCCGCCGCAGGTGCTTCGCAGCGTGATGCGAGAGTTGCAGCAGTTGGCAGCCAGCCCTCCCGCCGGCATCAAGCTGCAACTGCGCGACAACGACCTCACCGACATCATCGCCCTAGTCGACGGACCAGGTAAGTTCTATGCTCAGGGCTACATTGCCTACATAACACACTGCCATTGCAATGTATGACAAATGACTTGTTACGGGCGGTGGGTCCTTTAGTAAGGTTAGCCAGCAGCGGATGTCCTGTGGATGTCCCATGATCCTAAAATTAATTGTTTTGTGTGCCAATAAACATTCTTGATACTGATTAAATGTCAAATTTACTCTTAGGAATATAACTAAAAATGGATTTTTAATAAAAATTGTTTTAAGTAAAGACCGGTAAATATACTAAGGTCCAAAAGTTTCCGGCCTACCTACATCAGATTAATTGGAGATATAAAACTTTCATGTCATTGAATTACTAGACTTTTTTCACCTACCCATGAAAAAGGTATTAATTTATTTTATTTTGTTACTAAGATATTGGTTGAGAAAGTTGTGATTAAATTTTTAACCAAAGATGGGAAAACACCAGCGGAAATTAAACATAATTTATTAACAAATTCCAATTTGCAAGGAAAAAAATTTAACACTGATGATGTGAATAAAGCAGTTGTGTCACATTTTGAAGGCAAAAATCCAGATTATTTTTCAAGGGTATAGAAATGTTAGTAAAGCGCTGTGAAAAGTGTATTGAAATAAAGGGAAATTATATTGAAAAATAATAATATTTAGTTGTTTGAGATTTACCCTTAATTTTATAGTTCAGGCTTGAAACTTTTGGACCTTACTATGTAGCAATGAATAAATCCCTCTAAAGTTGCAAATACAGGTCCCATTGAAAAGGAGCAACCACATATAAAATATATATTTATAAATTAGCTAAAATTACTCCTTAGTCCCCAACTGTAAAGAGAAAAATAAATCCCAACCCTCAACAATCAAAGATTATTTGATTTCCAGTAGGTCGTTACTCTAATAGTTTATAGTGGTAGAAGTGAAATAAGCTCCAATATCAATATGTATTCCTTCTATAAATATGTGAAGAGCTTGGACAACAAATCCTAATAATGCAATTATTAAATTCTCTTTACTAATGTAGCATAAATTATATCTAAACATCAAAAATTTTCCTTCTCACCTCATGGAAAATAATAGGAGAAATGACTCTAAATCCAGGTAAATGTTGATATAGAATAGGATCTCCCACACCTGCAGAGCCAAAGAAGTATTTGGATCTGTTAAAAGTATTGTTATTGCTCCTGCTAAAACAGGAAGAAAGGCAGTAATTCCAACAGATCAGACAAATAAAGCTATTTGATCTATGGTTAACTATTAATTTTATTGTTTAACCATTGAATAAAGAGAAAAAAAATAGCAGTCTACAGATCTACCCCTATCGGTAATATGAGGTTAGAAAGACTTGCAAAGAGGGGTTTGTTGATGAATGAATGACATAATACATTTCAGCGGGAACTCCGTACAGCGGAGGCGTGTTCCGCGTGCGCCTGGTGCTGGGGCGGGAGTTCCCGAATGCGCCGCCGCGCGCTTACTTCCTCACCAAGATCTTCCACCCGAACGTGTCGCGCGCGGGAGAGGTGTGCGTGAACACACTCAAGAAGGACTGGCGGCCGGAGCTGGGACTGGCGCACGTGCTGCTCGCGCTCAAGTGCCTGCTCATCGCACCCAACCCCGAGTCGGCACTGAACGCCGAGGCGGGCGCCCTCTTGCTGGACCACTACGACGACTACTTCCGGCGCGCCAAGCTGCTGAGCGACATCCACGCGCGGCCGCGCGAGCAGCGCGACGCCGAGGAGGGCCCCTGTCCCAAGCGCGAGCGCCGGCCCCCGCCCCCGCCCCTCGCGCCCTCCGCCGCCGCCAAGGATAAGCGCCGCATCCTCAAGCGGTTATGAGACGCGCACTGGGACTAACGTTTCGTCTAGCCTCATTCAACTTCAACACAATCATGTTCAAAAACTAATTAATTTAATACATTCAAGTGACCGCACCCTATGTTTTATTTCCATGGGCACATTACACTTTTCCTTCGTCACTAAAGCGAGTGTACTTTGGAATTGATTTTATTACCTTACCGCACTCTGATACTCTCATTTTTTTAAAAAGCTTTTTTCTTAAATTTATATTACCGCTTAATAGAGACTAAAATTAATAGACTTTTAGGTGAGTATTATTATTATTGACAAGCATGATTCCAAATTCTAAGTCAGTTTTAATATATAAATTTCTTTTTAATACTAATTAAATGAACAGCGCCATCTATCGTAGTTTAAAATAAAATTAGGTGAAGTTGTCAGAACTGTTGGTCAGAATTTTTAGCGACCCGCTTCCAATTATATATAAAATATATGCGAATTATATATATCCACCTTCCTCATTTAACACTCTTTCCATTAGTGAAAACCGCAATAAAATCCCGTTTCGTTGCGTAGTTTAAAAGATCCACTTTGATTTATTTATACGTGTAAAGATAATATGTATTAAATATTATTGATTATTAATAACTAATTATAGGACTCTAGTGCTAAAAATTAAGAATTAAACAAACAATTTATTTTGGCTATAATTGACATTATAAATTTTAAAATTTGAATTTATTTACAAAAAATACTTATTATTTTTATTAAAATCACTTAATTGATACATCTCATGTCGTGGGACTTTGAAACTGTGGAGACTTCCCAAACTTGAAGACATTCCCAATGGGCCACCTGGGCTCGTCTTCCACCAAAATAAACGATTAATGCATACATGTAAAAAATATTTAATTTTAACAAATGAACACATATGAGAGTAACATTGCTTACATATTTACAATAATTTATCAATATTATACATATTTTTATTTATTTATTTATTTATTAAGGCAAAAACAGTCACACACAAATTATTTTACAAAAAATAGAAACAATAAAATAAAGATAAAATGTAAATAAAGATAAAGTGTGATATACTTATTCTATGTAACAAAAACTACACTGATTGTGCGCGTACTTGATACATACGGGACTAGATAATTTAATCAAAAATAACAATGACATACAAAACTCAATAAAAAAAGTGAAAAATCTTTGTTTAAAAACAGTCAAATAAATAGTTTATGCACTAAAATTTAAAATCATTAAGTCTTCATTTTATAAATTCAATTGGGGTCAGGCTTGGAGTGCAGAGGCAGGTGCTCGGGGGGCGGGGGGTCTGCGGCGGGGGCGCGGGGCGGGGGAGGCACCAGCACGAGCCGATGCAGCAGAGCGGCCGCCAGCGCTCCGCCCAGCGGACCCACCCAGTACACCTGCAACCGACAAGCGCGTCACTCGCCACCACCCGACACTCGCCCATCACTCACCCATCACTCACCCGTCACTCACTCACCCAGTGGTCCTTCCACGAGTTCTGGAAGATGGCCGGCGCCAAGCTCCTCGCGGGGTTTATGCTGGCGGCGGAGATCTCAGCCTGCAATCGTGGTTATCATGATTACGTTTCTTCGGTTTTCACATACGGTATATTGATGTGAAATATGAGCTCACCCCGGCGTAGACGAGGCCGGCGACGGTGAGGCCGAACTTGATGGGGACGCTGGGGTCGGGGCGCGCGGCGTCGTGCGCCGCCCACACGGCGCAGCACAGCAGCGCCAGCAGACCCGTCAGCAGCGCCTCCATCGCCGCCGCGCCCACCGCCGACACGCCCGACGCCGGCCGCGTGCAGCCCGCCGCCCCCTCCATCGCGTCAGCCGGCGCAATCGCCACCAGCGCACCGAAGCCCACCAGTGCGCCCGCCGTCTGCGCCAGCGCGTAGGCCACCGCCAGCGACGCGCTCACCTGCCCGTGCACCAGCGCCGCCAGCGTCACGGCCGGGTTCATGTGCGCGCCCGACACCGGTCCGAACACCTGCACGTTGGCAAGCACCACGAACCCGAACGCCATCGCCGGGTGCGCCAACGGAGCCGGCTTGTTGCCGTACGGTAGCAGCGACGCCACCCCCAGCAGCACCAGCAGCGCCGTCGCCAGCAGCTCCCCCAGCAGCGCGCGCCACCACCGCCGCGTCCACGCCACCGCGCCCCTCCCGGAACCTGCCATCATACAATACCGTACTTTGCTTTAGATTTGTTGTCGGTTTATCAGACGGAATGTAATAATGTCCGACAGTGCTCGAGCTCGTCGTCTATTGAAGTTTGGTTATTCGACGCGACGAGTTGTGGTTACGCATTCATTTTTTTTATCCTTTATCATCAGATTTAGCTTGTGTTTTATTACGCATTGCTGTTTTGTGTTTCACTCTAAGTAGGTATAGATATTTTTTTGAAAAATAAACTATTATGTCGAAAAAGCGAAAAGTAAGTGATGAAAATCGTGCATTTAATGAGAAATAGGAGACAGACTATTTTATTTAACTATTAACAATAATAATAAAATTCAGTGTATGATTTGTATGCAAGTTTTGTCTGTAAATAAAGAATCGGTGAAGCAAGAAAAATTCTTTTATCTGAATATTTAAAAAACACTAATACATCAAACAAATAAGTATGTTTTCAAAAGTAAGTACAGATAATGAACAAAGTTTGGCTTCATCTTATGAAGTTTCTTAAAGTTACAAAGGTTACATTTAAAGTTACAAGGGAAACTAAATAGTATAGCCAATTTGTATGGACATGTGAATGGGTTTAAAAGTAAAATAAAAAATTTTCCGAGCAAAAAACATTACACAGTGATGGAAAATTTTGAGGGATGTCTTCTTGACCACCTGAAGTACATTGACGAGATAATTGGTAAATTTGATCAACGTTTCACAGATTTAAAAAAAATCACCCAACCATTAACGATTGCAACTGAAAACGTAGACTGATTACCAATTGAAAGTATGTGACCTACAATCGGATCCCTTCTACTCGTACAAGGGAAGAACAGAATCAGGAATTGATTTTTATAAGCTCCTTGGTGAGTGTTTCCCCAAACTTGCTAATCTTGGCGTAAAAATGGGATCTATATATGATGGGAAGTACCTATCTCTGTAAGTGCGTTTTCTACTATGAATTTCATAAAATCTAAATATAGGTCTTCACTTACAGATAAGTCACCCACACATGCACTGCGTCTGGCAACTACTAATATTTTTTTCTTAAAAAATTTAAAATATCTGTATCTGCGGCCCTCCAATCTATTTAGTAGTTCGAATTGGCCCGTAATCGTATAAGGTTTGGCCAGCCCTGCTTTAGAATACCAACTCATCGTTGTTTAAACTAATTATACTTTAATGTTCTCTGTACAATTTAAATAAATATTATAAGAAATAGGTACATTTTAGTCCTGAAAATGTCAAATGACAATTTCGCACCTACACGTATTTGGCAACCGGACAAACAACAATACTTATACGAAACTTATGTATCCTAAATTAAAGATAGACCTATAATTTTTGATGGATTTTATCCTTTCAGCGCCGGAAGCGCACTTTGGAACGAGCCGAGAGCCCGTACGTTGCTTTTTCTTACAAAACAAAAACAACCTCTATACCTAATCAATTAGCACTCGGGTCTAGCGACAATCATAACAAACAACTTATTTATTAACAATGAAATTATTATTCATATAAATGTATTTATCATTCCCTGTTTGTTTTTACTCGTAACACTAAGAGTTAGTGTTACGAGTATTATTGGAAGTGGCACATATAAGTATGTTTTATTTGCACATCTCGAGGTGACGCTAATGTTATTCGCCGGTTAACAAAACTTAGGTAATTAAGAGTCCATTGGCGGTTGGTGTCGAGGTGGTCTCCGTGTCGACCAAGTCCTATCTGCGCTGGAACACTATTTAGATTTACATAAATACCGGTTCGACACTTTGCTTTGTCGCGCATATTGATAGCTATTAGATTAAAAATATAGGCAGTAGCTGCGCATGGATTATGAGGGATTAACATTCGCAATACATTTTATTAATTGAATGAAAAAATGGAAAAATGTGTTTGTTTATTTTAGCAATCTCCTTGGCACGCTGCAATTGCGACGCGTTGTAATTTATAAAATGTATTTTCATAATAGTTTGACGAAAATAGTATTTCGTTTATAAATACCGAGGGAACGGTCGAAATGATGTAGATATCGTGTGATTGACCGACGTATCTTTCTAACTTCACTTTTTCTTATCGCTTGGTAATCATATCACACCGGTAATGATTTTGGAGGCGATCATAGTTAAGTAAGTTGTTCAATAAATAAAAATTAGTAAATTTCACTTCAGTTCAAATTTTAATTAATTTTTTTTTATATAATAGGTATCCTACTTATTCATGCAATTGAATTAAAAAAAGTGTTGTATGAAGGCACTGACCTATTGCCGGCATCGTATCGTGGGTCGATGGGTTTGGGTTGGATGCTTCGTCGGGCGCCACAGACGAGCGCTCGCTGGACGCGACGGACTTGGACTTAGTATAGTTCGGCTCGAGACGCTATCACGCTTAACGCTATCGAATGCGTCTCCGTCTGCCCCTCCCAAGTCCCACCGCTCGCGGCGATAGCTTTGGCCTTCCACTCTTCAGATCTCTTCATTCTATTCGGCTCGCTTCGACATCCACGCCAGCCTCCTCCGTCACCCTTATCGTAATAAATCATCTACTGTTTACAGTTTACTAAGACAAATAAATCACTAGATAACATTAAATTTATGGCATTAGAAATTGTCATCGAGTGCAATCACGTGCAATGAAGTTTGCCAAATAACAAGACCAAAGTTAAATACAACAAAGACACCACAAAGATAAAGTAGGTATTTACATTTTAAAGCCAAAATAAATAAGTATTATTTGGAGTGAGTGCCGAGTTGAAATGCTTTCTTTCTAATTAGGAGAGTTCAGGTCCGTAAAACGTTGATTTTAAAAATCGAGTAGGTATTAATCAGATGAGATATTAATTGATCAAGAGTTCATCATTGACGGCAAGATAACAAAAACAAATGGGAGATGGATCAGATCCTTTAGCGAGAAAGATTAAAGTCTTTTACAAATAGACCTTAGTTTTCAAAATTATATTTATACCTATACCTACAGTTATAGATGATTTTATTTATAATCATATATATTTAAATCTTACCTAAATAAGTAAGTATATAAATTTATTATAGGTACTTATTTCCATTTGTAAATGCAGTTTTCAAAGTATTTTTAATAGCGCAATTTTTTTCTCATAGCCCCTGCTAGTGTAAATCCAGTCTGCGATAAAATTGTTCGGAATTGATGATAATTTTGAAAATGCCTAAGTATGACGCTTCCTCTTGTGTTCTATATACCTAGATACTAATTAAAATTTTACTACATAAGTAATAAAGTCGTTAGTCAATTGATACGATTAAATTTACCAAAAGATCGAGCACCGCCAATACTACGGGTTCTCGACAGAAGCCTGAAATGATGTAGGTATACCTACATCATTCAACTCTGGTGACATCGCAAGAGTTGAATGGTTTGGAATTAAGGTAGAATCAGTTAGCAGCAATTGTATAGGTTCCTCTACACACGAATAATTGTCTCGTTTCCTTCGCCTACTTACGGATAATTGCTTCCACTAAGCGGATCTCGTCAAACACAACTCTGATAGGTACGTAGGTACCTATATCAGGCGATTGATTTTTAAAAATTTTCTTCTAGCGGATATCTTGACGCATCGGGTTTACTGTGTAACTAACCTGTTATACAGTTACTCGTTTTGATAAGTAGGTATCTAAGGGATGCTAAAATCCATCCCCTTCTTCCCTGGCTGGCGTTGATTAATAGCCAATGGTGGCCACCAACCATCAAGCGGACCGTCAGTGCATAAAGGGGTAGTTTTACCTACTTAATATACCTACTATCATAGACTTGACACTTTTTATTGCATGTGTACCATATTGACAGAAATGTCAGACTGACTAATGGTTAATTCTGTTGGATTATGTTTATATTTTAAGTTTCGAGGACGATCAGACTGGAATTACCATTTTATTGGTTTTTAACGGTCCACTCTGCGTTTTAGATAAAAAAAGTTATGATTACGTTTCCCCTACTGCGAAAGTGAGTCTAGTGACAATAAAAAAACAAGAGTCAGATAATGTTAAAACGTTTATTGTAGCAATGTTTCTTGCTTACGTAAGAGAAGAGCGAGAGGTGATAACCCGAATGACTCGCGACATTCAAATCACAACATCTTAACGACCGCGCGCATCTATACTTACTTATATAAAAATTTCGTGTCACGTTGTTTGTCCGCGATGAACTCCTAAACAACTAAACCGATTTTGAAAATTCTTTCACCTATAGAAAGCTATATTATCAGCTAGCAACATAGGCTATATTTTACAAAGTTACGCGGACGAAGTCGCGTGCAACAGATAGTTATTATCATATTTATTTATACAACTTTTATTTCTTTTAATAAGCTATTCATTGATAAATTAATTATAATTTAAATTTGATTTGATTTTATAGTTTGGAACCCATCTGGGTATAAGGCATCTACATCCAGTTTTCCCTGTTTTTGGCAACCTGTAACCATTTTTTCCAGCTACTGCCCCTAGGTGGGTATATCTTCAACCCAGCGCGTCCTTGGTCTACCTGTGTTTCTTTTTCCTACAGCAACATTTATGAGGTTATGATGTTTGAGATGTCCAATTTTCAAAGAAAGAGGCCTGAGGTCGTAAGCAGCCGCATTGCTTTTGTTATTGTGGATTGCCCCGAACACCTGTGCTAATATACTAAAGAAATATTGGTATAGCAAAAAACTTCAGGCAAACTTTGCAGACTATTTGTGTTTGAAAGTATTTAATTACTTAGGCTGAGTACCTACCTATTTAACATCCTATAAACAATAAAATTCTAAACTTTTCAAATTTGTCTTTGATTAATAAATGCCTATACGTGACACGACCAGCGACTGACGGGAATCTAAAAATGTTTACAATTTCCAACAAACAATGTTTACAACTCCTGGCACTCCTGAAACGCATATGTGCGTTTAACCAAACGGTCGCGGGTTCGAATCCCGCTAGGGGCAAATGTTTATGTGTTAACATTTACCTTTGTACCTGAGTCATGGATATTTGTATTTATAATATTTTATGTATTTACAAAAAAAAAATGTAATCTATGTATTATATCAACTGTGTGGTATCCATAATACAAGCGTTAGTTGCTTACTGTGGAACTAGATGGTGCTGTGTGGAATGTGTGAAGATATTATTGTTATTTATTTATTATTTATATATTCAAACGAAAATCTGTGAATGTATCTACCTATATTTGCAAACCGGTTACAATGTGGGTTTATAGTCGTATGTTTGATTACGTAGTTATAGTTATGTAAAAAATGTGAAATATATATAGGTAGCTAATTTTATAGTCATTAAAAAGTAATGACTATATTTAAATTAGGTAGGTAAAAGGGTTATTTTAAAAAGCGGTTCAAAACATCCGCGAGGTCACACATTGATAAGTATCTACGGTACAGCAAAATTTAGTCTTATAAATCATCTGTATTCTGAAAGGGCACTTAAGTACCTACACTGTAAAAAAAACCAATCGAGCGCCTATGGTTAACAGTCCTGAATTTCGATGGACAATTAGACCTCTTTTTGATAACACTACGCTAAGGCCAATTCGCCGATGACCTAAAATCTCTTGACATAATGTAAAGAAACTTTAACCTATGGCCAGCTCGTAAATATTTTATTACGGAAGATAACTTAACATTGATTTTATCTACAATGTAGGTACCTAACTAACTACCCTCCCAGCTCAGTTAACATCATGAGGTACGGACCTGAGGCATATTTTACTATATCGGTAAATACTTAAGTGATTAAAGTTGCTGACTCGACGAGGTATGTTATGTTTGGAGCGTAGTTAGACTAGTTACGTCGAACTACAACACGAGCAGAAATGTCGAACTAGAGAAAAATGAACAGCATCGCTACACTCCTTTTGACGCCTCCGGCTATAACATTGCTTCAGGCGCCGACATTATACTCTGCGTTTTGGTGAAAAAGTAAAAGAGCCTATTACCCTATCCCTAATCCTCCTATGGTCGCCATAGCCAGAGCACTCGCAGCAACTGTGCACCTGTGGCGTTTCTTGGGTTATGGGCGACGATAGCCACCTACCATCAAGTGAACTTTTAATCTGTCTGACGACCTTAACATAATAATAAAAAAAGAAATAATTTTTTTTTCTAGGTGCAGGCTTTATAAAATTAGTAATTGGTTTCAATTACCACAAAAAGATAGCAAACAATATAAAGCATGTAAAGCCCCTGACAATGACTAAATTCAAATGAATTATCAAAAGAAAATAGTGTACCAAGCAATGTGCAGCGGGTATACTGTCAAATTATCACACTGACAAAAACAAAGTATTCTATTATTTAATATGTATATATTTTTTTTAATTATTTGAAAAGAATAACAAAAGCAAAAGAGCAACAGTGACAGTTTTTTCTCCATAGAACTACCAACACTTCCAAGGTGATTTCTTTCCTGTAGAAACAGTTTTACAGACAATAATCAAAGAATAATAGAAACTATCCTAATGAGAAGTCACTTTGTCCATACCAATTACCATCATTTCTAAAGTTGCCAAAGTATAGGATAGGATTGCATTATGAGTACTATCACCAATTAACATCAAAAGCAACTCATCATACATGTTCTTTTTGAATACTGTATATTATATATAATTATGTTTGGAAGAGCCTTCTGATCTGTGATGCAATTTGTATGCAAACAGAAATCTCTCTATTTACTTTAATTTTAAAGAACATGATAAATATACTAACGAAAGTCTAGTGACATCTAATTGCAGAGGACACCCTCGGAAAGGAACAAATGAGTAATGCTACTGGGTGTGTACAATGCGAGCAACTCGAGGCTCTAAACTAGCATTATGAAGTACCAATTTGGTGTCCTCGTCGGAGGGTGTTTGAAGAGGGATGCAAGTGGACCTGGGTGTAGAAACTGTGATGCAACTAGTGATTGAGGTCTGGGTGGAGTTAGGAATTGGAGTGGAGGTAGGGGATGGAAGAGAGGCTGCCGGTCGCCGTCGCCGCTTGCGGGACCGTACTCGGCGGCGCGAGGGTTGTTCAGACAAGGGCAACCCTGTTGTGTGGCAGTACTCATCCAAAATTGCCAAGGCCTGGCACTTCACATCTTGCAGAGACTCAACTTTTGGCAAATCTTCTTCGCTATCTTTAGGAGAGACATCATCAGATGTGACCTGTGATTGACTTGTTTCTTGAACAGGCTTGCGTGAAGGAGGATCTAATGGATTTTTTACTTTATCCATTTCTTTAGGTAGTTTTTCCCAATTGAGCTTCCGTTTCCTTACGCCACTATCGTCACAACCGTGTTCAAGTTGACAGTTCTGGGCTAAATTTTCTTTGTCTTTAGCGATGGATTCTCTTTTAAGAGGTATAACCCTGAAATAAATAATGGCAATGAGTTAATTTTTATTTTTATTTTAGTTCCGATTGAAACAGACGGGAGATCTTGTTCACTCACTCGACAGACTCATCCGGCCGCAGTACTGAGAGCCGTTCGTCCGAAAGCAACAGGTGTCCACGACTAACGAGACAGAAGAACTCATCTAATTTGAATGCGGCCTGAAGCCGCTTTTTCAACCATTGCACTTGTTTCTTACCATTCACCAACATATAACAACGCTTCCGTTCATCGGTGAAGTATTGCTCCAACGACACACTAACACGGAAATCGTCAAAATTCTCTGACATCTCTATTTTTGTTATCAGTATCACAATTACTTTTTTTGGTTATTAATATTTTGTTTATTTATTTTAGCTACGACCACAGAACACTATATAGTAATATACTCACCGATACCACAGCACACTAATTTAAGTATGCTGTGCCGATACATCACACACATACGCCAAGTACGACCTTACTCTATGGATACGATCCACAATGTATGTATCAATGTTGCCAGTGCCCGTACCGATATATATAATTGTGTATTCTTCTCGTTCAGCAAAGGGTCTAATGGGAGTTTTACGCATTCGAGTAAAACTCGAAGCCCTCAGAACAGTTGTTTTTATTTAAATTATTTTTACGTAGGGAGGTACTGACTGTTGTTATCCTAATTGGATCCATGGTAAACTGAATATTGTTGCGGGTCTATAATTATAGTACTCGTTCGCTAGCGAGAACGTAAACATTTATATGAAAAATTGTTAATTTGACATTGACAGCGATACGTATTAATCTATAGCTTTTCACGATAAGAAATTAAAAAGTGGCAATACTTTAATGTCTCGAGATAGTTACAACGGGACAACACTACAGTATTGCCATTTTTTAATTATTTAACTATTTTTTCAAAGCTGTACTAAACTAATCTTTTAGTGTGCAGATACGTTTAGTTACTAAATTATTTGCTACTCGACTAAATCACTAGCCCAGCGCGAAATTAGTTAGCTTAGCCTCGGGGTTGTTAAATGAAACAAAGTTTATGTGTTATTGAAGTTTATTGAATACATAATTATTCTTAACACCTATAAAAATACTTGGCTACAGTTTTAGCTCTCGAGTCAAGAGGCGGTCACTGCCTCACTGCCTCATTGCCTGGGCGGCGGCGCGTGCAGCGCGGCGTCGAGGTCGCGCCGGCGGGCCGCGAGGCGCGAGTGCAGGTAGCGCGCGACGCCCTCGCCGGCCCACGGCTGCGCGAACAGCGCCGCGCGCCGCTCCTCCTCTCCCGCGACCGCCCCCGCCCCCGCCCCCGCGCCCGCGCCCGCCCCTCCGCCCATGCTGCGCAGGTCGCGCGCCTGGCTCACCAGCCAGCGCTGCACGAAGCGCTGCGGGTCCTTGCCGAAGCTCAGGAAGAACTCGCGGTTGGTCTTGAGCTGGTCGATGGTGTCCACGGTCTCGTGGATCTTGGCGTCGAGGCCCTGGATCTCGTGCTGGTTGGCCGTGCTGAGCAGGAAGCCGTTCATCTGCGCCTTGAGCGAGTCGTCCACCTCGACGTCGATGTCGTAGCAGGCGGTCTGCTTGGTGTCGTGGCCGGCCTCGACGCCGATCACGTGGTTGATGACGATGGGGTCGGGCTGGTGCAGCAGCGAGGCGAGGCGGCCGGGCACCTCGGCGAGCTTCATGCGCGCGACGCCGAAGATCTGCTCGAGGTACTTGTCGCAGCGCAGCCACTCGCGCTCGTGCGCGTCCTGCAGCCGGTGCGTCTTGGCGTACTGCCAGAGCGCGTTCACGATCACCGGCCGCGTCTGCGTGTGCACTCCCAGCAGCCGCGCCAGCCGCCCGTCCAGCTTGAACTGCAGCGGCTGATAGTCCAGCAGCAGCAGGATCGTGCAGCGCACGTTCTTGTAGCCCGGCCTCTTCACCTGGAAGCCGTCCGTCTCCTGCGTGGTGAGCGTGCGGTGCCACTCCACCAGGTGGTTGTCGGGCCCGTACAGCTCCTTGTCCAGCTCGATGACCAGCGACTTGAAGAAGGAGGAGAACTTGCGCTTGACCTGCGGCGTGTCCTGCGTTAGCGGCGCGGTCTTAGTGCGGGGGCGGAAGTATGAGTGATAGTGATAGTGGTAGTGTGAGTGGAGGGACGTACCTTGTTGGGGTCGCTCTTGGTGTCGTCGAGCAGCCGGCCCTCGACGCGCAGCTCCCAGGAGGCGACGGCGTTGTCGCCCTGTCCGGGGTAGAAGGTGTTGGAGATGAAGATGCGCAGCTTGCGCTTCTGCTTCATGGGCCGCTTGAGCGCCTCCTGGATGTCGAGGCGCTTGCGCATGATGGTGGCGTCCAGCTTGCGCTCGAAGGCCAACAGGTCCATGTAGGCCTGCGACTCGGGCACCAGGTCGCGCACCTTCTGCGGCAGGATCTTGTCCGCCAGCCGCTTCTTGCGCTTGCCCCCGCCTCCGCCTGCGCCCGCTCCGCCCTGTCCGTACTCTCTGCACTCACAGTCAATTTCACATCTTACATCAAATATGAATAATAGAATAGCTTTCTTTAGGTCAGCTTACATAGAAATGCCCCTTATTATCAATTACATCAATTACAAGTATACTGAATATGTGCAACTAAATAATTATCGTTTTTTTTTATATCCCAATTGTTATTACATTAATAAATAAAAAAATAGCGAGCTTCTTGTTACGTCAGGGTTCAATTATATTTAAACTAGAACTTTTTTTTAAGGTATAAATTCTAAATTTAAGGTGAAAAAAAGAGGCGTAGGGAGCATAGGACATCCACCCACAAGGTGGTCAAATGATTGGAATATTATAAGGAGGCCTATGACCAGCACTAGACGTAGACCAGATCATCTTGATTCATTTCTGCAAGAACTGAACAGTGATGGAGAAGCTCATTACATTTAACCAGCTTGGTCAATCGCTTGTCTCCGCTGCTCAAGAAGAATGTCCATCTTCTATCATACTCACCGGACCGTATGCCTACAGAATTCTACTTTTTCCAAAATTTGGAAAGCTTTTTGGAGGGAGAAAAATCATTATCTGAGAGACAGTAGAAAATGCCAGCTGGGTTGGCAAAAATGCATCGATTGTATGGGTGATCACTTTGGTTAATTGATAGGATACTCACGCGTTGTAGATGGAAGGCTTGTGCTGAGGGGGCATGGGGCTTCGGTTGTCGGCGGTGCGCTTGGCCCCGGGCGGGGGCGGAGGTGGAGGCGCGCCGGGCTGTGGGCGCAGCCCCGGTGCTGCCCCGGGCCCGGCCGCTCCGCCACCGTACGCCACGCCTGGCGGCGGCCTAGGCCCGGCGCCCGACACCGGCGGAGGCGTGAAGTTTCTTTGCTGGAAAGGTTTCGCATCACCTCATTATATTTCAACCTTCCTCTTGAATCACTCTATATTGATGAAAACCGCATTAAAATCTATAGCATAGTTTAAAAGATCTAAGCGTACATGTGGGGACAGATGGACAGACTTTGTTTTATACTATGTAAAGATATACCTACTATAAGCTTCTTCATCAATAAGTATATTGTATACTGCGTTTTTAAATACGAAGGAGTAATTTGATATTTCCTGGGGTTTTGCTTTTTGACCATACAAAAATAGTGATATCACCTAATCGAAATTATTAAAAAACTTAGTTTTATAAAACCATAATCAATGCTTTGTAGAACATTAATTAGTTTAGAATTAATATTAATTATTATTAGTTTAAATTATATTTTTTGCAAAGTCCATTCTATAAGTTGCAATTTCGATTATTATAATTTTTATGATCAGAATATTTTCATAGGTGACATAAAATTATCACAAAAAAATAGCTATGTAATGCATTATACTATTTTTTATTTATTTGACTTCACATATAAATTGTGATCACATATAATCCTACTTTAAATGAAATTCAAACTTATTTTTATTTTAAAATTTGACATTAGCATAGGACCTGCCAAATTACTCATTTGAATTAAAAAACACAGTAATTTAATTTAATTTTGAAAAATGTATGTATTCAGCAGGGTTGTTGTAGATATTTGCATCTGCAAATGCAGAACTTCCGCATCGATTTAAACATCCACAATAATCAATGCTAATCTTTTGTTGATGCAGATATATGGAGCTAGAGGAAATGAACTAGAAAAATTTCTGTATCTCCAAGACTAGTTTTCAGTTTAATAGTCCGCGAAAGATTGATTCATTTGTCTAACACTAAATACTTGGTAAACACAAAAACTAGTAAATGTATACTGTATGCACACTAAAATTATAATGAGATAAAATTAATTTTTGAAAGGTAACAATAATCTAAACTAAAGCCATATCATTCGAATAGCACACCAATATAGCTACCATTAAGGTGTAGGAATGCAACTTGTATGCTTTTTTATGTCATCATAGGAGAGTAACTATTACTTGCTTTAAGACTAAAACAATACATCTAAGGTAATGGGGTGTGTGATCTAAGGCATGGCTATATAATATTTGTAACCTGCTTATTGTCAAATTATGTTAAATTTATCAGTATCTGCAAACAGCTCTCTTGGATCTTTTGTATGTCTTTGTATTTGTAAATTAAGGTTTTACTAATATTTCATAGAGGTTTTTAATCCATACATTTAAACAGTAAGGAATCGTTACCTCACTGCTGATTCGCGAACCGAACATAAAAAGAACCAAGAGAAAAACTCTTACGTGAGGTTACGTGGAATTGTTCTTCAGGTGGAATATATACATACTGGGAAATTGGGACCCGGATAAGGCCTAGGCGGCATGGGGGAGCCCTGCGGCTGTGCGGGCCCCTGGTAGCGTTGTTGTTGCTGCATGGGACTCGGCGGAGGGGCCGAAGTCTGGCCTGCTGCCGGGAAACGTTGTGCCATGTTGAAATATGCTTGTACTTTAAAGCTTCTTCATGTCAATATCCAAAACAATTTCAAATGGTTTTTTAACAATCACTAAAGATTATACTTTTCTATAAACTTGATTATTAAGCTAAAACAATTTTATTGTTTATATAAAAATATTGTGACACAGACACCATTACACGATTTGACAGTTAAATCTGACAGCCAAATAGACCAATTGGAATCAAGGGAATGTACCAAAGACAAAATGAGACGCCAACAACTACATACAATATAAGCCAATCATAGATACATACCATAGATAAGTAACGAATTGAAAGTAAGAATGCGTTGTTATTATATTTTTTTAAATTTAGATATCCCACATAAAATTTATATCTAAATATATTATATTAACAATATATTATAATTATAGTGTATTAATACTCAATGCAAATTCAATATAGGTGTAATCTCAGATAAAATAAGAACTAAAGATAGACACCTGTGGAGGGCAGAGTTAAGGTGGAGTTAAGCCGGCAAAAGTAAGCTTCGCCATATACCTACATACGCGATACATGCGTAAGAATGAAATGCAGCGGCCCAACGCCTGAGCGGTGCCGTTGCGGCATCCTTCATAGAAATATCCATGGCTTGCGGTTGTAGTTCTTATCCCGGCCGCACACCAAAGTGAGCATTTGCGCCTTCGGTGGTCGTATTTATGTCGCAAATTCTTCAAGTACTAAATGTTGCGAAGCAAAAAGTAAACAGCGTTTGCTTCAATCTTGCTGTTTGCTGCTTTGGTATGCGGCCGGCTTTAGAGAGATTTGCGGCGCCGTAGCAATGTTGTTGTTGCGGCGCCACAGTGCGTCCGCTAATGCGGTGCGGCGCCGCACCGCACCGTGTGGCTTGGCCCTTAGTCTAGAGAGCTGAAATTTGGAACACTAGAAAGGATTTTTGAAAATTTCAACTCGACGTGAAGCCAGATATAAGTGACAACTAAAACCAAAACAGTTTGCGTTCAATGTCTTTACGATCATCTCAAAAATATATTATTAGAAGTAATACATATCCTAATTAAGTAACTGTGACTGTTTCGAGTTGTATCTGTACATACATCGTATAGATCGTATACTAAGTATAATAACATTTATTTTGTCCGCGTAGCTAATCTGTAATTCTTACCTAAAAATCGATGAATTCTAAAATGCTGTTTTGACTTTAAAATTCTTTACGAATACGAGCGGCAGACGCATTCGATGTCGCACACCGTTCGCATAAGGTCGATAATCGTTTGACTCGGTGGTCGCATTGTCATTCATAAAAGAATCGTTCGACCTGAAGCCGCGACCACGGCGACCTCTGTCGCCATTCGCCGGCATCGCAATCGACAACCAATTTTCTAATTAGTTTCTAATGCTAGGTATATTAACACAAATATTCCGGTCCCACATGTGGACTAAGCCTCTTACCCATTAAAACCGAGAGACTATCACTGTTAGGTATATCTATCATTAAATAGCAACCCGTCTCCAGCTTCGCATGGGATTAAAACAAAAAAAAATTAGCGGATGCTTATCTACCTACGTTTTAAAATAAATCTACGTTCCAAAATTGAGCTTTCTAAGACATAGTAGTTTTGGCTGTGGAACAAAACATGCATTAAAAGTGGAACAAAACAAACATTTAGTTAAAATATGAAACGCATTTATGCAAAGTAAGCGACCGAATGTGCCTAATGTGTAATGTGGCTCAGGTTTTGAACTTTTGATTACTGTCGGCGTTACTTTTCATTACTAATAAGTACCGATCTGTGGATGCCAACTGGTATTCAATGTATGAACAATTACAAATAATAAAAATTGAAATAATACGGTGAATTTACCGAGTAAATGCAGATTGGTAAGAATTTTCATAAAACTCTAATTAATTTCGTAGTAGGTAATTCAGTCTGGTCTAAAATGTTATCTATAGATACAAAATAAAGAAATCGACAAATAATAATGTTGAATAATCGTAGTTAAATAATTAACTTGTTGTGATTGTTATTGAATTTAAGGGTAGATTTATATTTACTTAAAATAGAATAAATATTAAGATCCACCTGTTGTACAATTTTGTAAATATTATTTAAAATATAATTAACAATTTAAAGCTATTTTTGCTAATCATAGAAATGTTTGTTTGATTAAAATAGATGTACCTAGTGGCAGAGTATACACTGCGTTTCGCAGTCATTGGGCAGCCTGTCTGGCGGCAGTAACCACCCATTACGAAGATCACCGTGAAATAACAGCAGGTACACTGTAATATTTCAGTGAGTGTATAAGAGAATCAAGAGCCCCTTCTCTTATCTTCCACTTGCAGGCGTTGCTTGTGTTAGGTATAGGCGACGGTGGCCACCTACCATCAAGTGGAACATCAGGCCGACTACAGTAGGATTAAGGATAAGGAATTGGGAAATGGGCTCTGGAAACAGTTACTCACTCACCGAAACACAACAGCACATATGCTGTTATTTCACGGCAGTCCCCTGTAAGGGGGTGGTTACTGCCGCCAGACGGGCTGCCCAAACGCAGTGTGCTCTGCCACTAATAAATAAATAGATAATGTATTGTGTTTGGTTGAGTGAGTGAGGGATACTGGATTATCCTCTCCTATCCGTTGTCCTTTATCCCATCGAGGTTAATGCGAAATGATAGTCACCTACCATCAAATAGGCTATCAACTGACCAGGTAAATTAAAAAATCAGGTCAATTATTACTTTTTTTGTCTCTGTAATCAGTTCATGTAGATAACAACACTTTCTTTCTGACATTATTCAATATTATTATACTTACCTATATATATAGCACCAGCAAAGTTATGGGTTAGCCAATAGTAGTTAAGTTAGTTCATAATTAGAGAAATAACAATATAAAAAATTAGGAAATGTACATGAATTTTAATGTTTAAAAAAGTGTTTGGAGGTCAGTGAAGAGCATTTGTCTAGAAGCGTCCTCCGGTCGTTCAAATTTTCGTCAATAGAGACGATAACACGGAAAAAAGTCATGAATAAAATACACTGGACCGCAAAGAAAAAGGGTCGGTTAGAAAATCTTCAATATCTTCAAAAGTACCTGACCTAGCTTTATGAAATAAAGACTAAATTAAAGAATATTTTCATGTGCTTAAATAAAAATAAAATTTATTTAGTTTAGCTTTAATTTAGTTATTATTTCATAAAGCTAGGTAAAGTACTTTTGAAGATATTGAAGATTTTTTAACCGACCTTTTTCCTTTGCGGTCCAGTGTATCTTTATTTTTAAGGGAAAAACAGTTTTCTTTGAAGATGTTATATCCCCTGTCCAAATAGTCATTTTAAAGCAGATAGACCTACTTTTTTCTGTATTCCTGCCAACGTGTATGCAAAAAATTTAATGATGAATGGTAATTACGAGTAGACATGAAAGCGTGACCAACAAACAAACTCAGTTTAGCATTTATAATATTAAAATTAGAAATCAAATAAAAAGCATAAACAAGGTAAGACTACTAGACCATTCTATCATAACCATATCATAATAATCATATTTTGATTTCATGTTTAATTTCAATTGACCGCGTTTTGTTTGACTTTTAATTAGTTACGTATGAAGTATGTGGTCACAACAGCACACATGCTGTTATTTTACGATGGTCTTCCCCATACAGACAAGAGCCAACTTTGAAAGGTTCATTTCCAAAGTTGACGCTGCCGGGAATCGAACCCGGGACCCCGGAGACAGAGCGTTAAGGCAAGCACTCTAACCACTCACCCAATGATCGTAGAGTCCCTTACCTTCTGTCAGTCATCAGTCGGGTCAGTCCCTCAATCATAGCCTTTCCCATTAATCGAGAATTTAATTTTTAAAACTAGGAAATGTAAATGTTTTTCAACCCTTGATATTACCTAGTTCTGCTTTCTGGTCCATCTCTCTTAAAATATGTTAATCTTAATCTTAAAATTTTGGTTATCTATTTTGTATTATGTGTAGAATTTTGTTTCAGTACTGTACCTATGTAACTATTTTGTTTAATGTTTATTTTGTGTATGGAACTCTAAGTCTTTAAATATTTATGTATATTGTAAAAAATTATGTATAATGACTGTTTGTTTCCTGAATAAAGAGAAAAAAAAAAAAAATTGAAGATAAGCCAAAACAGCCTTTCAGTGGATCTGTGTTACCGTTTGACAACGTCTCCGACAATTTTTCAAAGAATATTCGCGGAGCATATGATGCATGTCTTTTTTATTAGAAGCAATTTTAAAGGAAGGCTTTAGATTGAAATTCCCAAAATGTTGTTTTTCACAAGAATTGGTGACGTATTTATATAGACCAATTAACAAAAATAGTACAATTAACCCGTTAAAGGGTAATTAAGCCACCATATACTTAACAGATTTTCCAGTCTCGAAAACACAAAATATGTACGTCAATTTTAGGTACAAAATAATGTTCCAAATATATCAATTATTATATTAGATCCGTTACATAATTTGTTGAATAGGACAGGTAATATTTCAGTAGGTATCCTATCAGCAGTACCAGGTACCTACAAGTAGACTTGTATACTGGGTATTAAAATAAAATTTAAAAACTATAATGTTAATTTAATAATTCGAACAGTTTCTTCCATTGAACAAATAATTTATAAACATTAATTTTATGATTAAATAATAATAAGTACCTATGTAGTTCTAATTAGTAACTAAGTAGGTATTACTTGAGAATATAATTATATTATAGTCGTCTATAAATATGAATTAAAATTTCTCTATGAAGTTCTTCTGCTTCGTAAAGAAAACATGTTCAATAACTTTACGAGGCTATTACCTATATTATAAATATTTTAAGTGATCATTATCAATATTGCATAACGAGAAATGTCATTTATTCTTTCTGTTACTTTCCTAATGAATAGGTACCTAATTAGTAATAAAATAAATTGTTTGTTCCAAGTAGTTGCAGGCATAACGCGCTCGCAGTCATAAGGTGGAATAATAGTCTATTAGACGGGTAAAATAAGTGCTTTGTACTTGTGGCTGATTAAGTTGTCTACAACCCTGCATTCCAAAAAAGAAGTCAGCTTACAAAATAAGAATTAAATGCGAAAAGATTTAGGTATACCTTGATTTTAACTTTGTCATTTATAAGTTGTTCGATTAATTAGTTACAATTAATTGCACAACTTATAAATGACATATATTAATTAGACCAGCTGAAGTGGTGGCGCTGAAGAGGTCCGTTGGTGTGTGGTGGTGTGTGGTGGTGTGTGGTGGCGTGCGGTTGCGGCACTAGTGGGTACTAGCGAGTGCGAGTGGTATCTCTATCTGCGGTGGAGCAGCGGGCGTGGGGCGAATGGGACGAGTGGGGCGTGGGGCGAGTGGTGCCGCCTCCGCGCGGCCTTCGCCACCACCGCGCCCGACAGTCCGCTCGCCGCGCTGGCTCCGGCCGCACGCGCAGACCGCGCGCAACTTGCGTCCACCGAACACGAGTGCCGCGAACTCTCGGAATCGTTCTGTCCAGCGAAGACGGCGGAGGCCAAGGAGTGGCGGTTCGCATCTTACCGGGCAGCATTAGAGTCGTTTGGTTATTTTCTAATACTGTCAGGTAAAGATGTCGTCCGCGCTCCACGTACTGCACAAGAAGAGTCCGCCTCGCTCGGAACCGGTCCACGGGTGCCTGCCATCACTTTATAATTATCGACTCTTGCGCCGCGACTAGCGCCGTCCAGGTAACAGTTTCACGATTGTCACTCGTCACAGCGAATCCGGCGACCGGTCACCTCGCGGCGAGCCGCGTGGCCGCAGTCGCCCGCTTGTGTCTACTCGCTTTATCTATTCCATTTTATCGCTATTATAGAGATTATAGTTTACACTGCGTCACACCCGTTTTTTGTGTTTCCACATGCGTTTCCTGCATCTCCATCTGGGCGTAGTGGCGAACGCCGCTTCCCTAGCCCGATGTTATCAGCGGTAATCCGCGCACTGCTGCGTTTCCTCATCGCCGGCCACGTAACCCACTTAGCTAATTAAAATTCCTCGAGGCCGGCAGTGAACATGCGTTTTCAACTCATTAACTCCGAGTCCAGTCGGACGCTCCGTGGTTACGTCCGTCGGAGGCAGTTGCGTACTCGACTCATTAATTCAGCCGAGATGTGGTGCATTATTCATTAGCTCGTGGAAAGTTTTGACTTTCCGAATATAAATATGTGGGTCAAGGCCCGAGCCTTCACCGCGCATTCGGGCCGAGGACATGAGGAAGCACATGGCTCGCACGTGATGTTCTTCGCGGGGTCGCGGGTTATCGCGGGCGACCTTTGCCCCCGTTCCCGTCGGAGAGCGGTCGGAGACAGGGGACGGGACAGGTCTCCGGTGAAAGCCGGCTCGAGTTAATCGCTCAGGTGGATTCCGCTTTCGAATCGTATTTCGATCGCGGCGGTGGTGGTGTCGGGGACCGGTTCTTAATTTCGTATAGGTGCGCCGTTGTGCATCTATTTCGGGAGTCGTTGACCGGCGTTTGGCAGTCGCCGCCGCGGCCGGCTTATTCCGTCCGCCTGACGTAACGCTCGGGATGCGTCGTCCCCAGGCGCTATACCGAATGGGGCATAATGTTATTAATAAGTCGGGGGCGGGTGGACTCGCCCTCGCATAAACCACTCTTTATTGGCCATCAAACGCATGCGATCTCTAGCCGCACGAACGCAATTAATAAAGCGCCGCTATCCCGTCCCGAGGGCCGAGGCGTGGACTAGACCGATGTTCCGTTTCGCTGCTACTGTGTAACAAGTGTCGCCGCGGGGTGCGGGGCGGGGGGCGCTATCGGCCGTCGACTACACACGCACACACACACACACACACACACACATATACGCACACACACTCGCATCGCATGTACCCCGCACCCCGCACAGCGCCCCGCACCCCGCGCCGACCGACTAGCAAGCAACAGGCGGTTGGAATTAAAATCATCGCATTATGAAGCGACAAAACACAATACTATCGTCAACTGAGAAACTAGAAAGAAGGAAGGCAAACGGTTCACGTCCTCAAAATTAACATACAGGTATAGGTAGGTATATATATAGATGCAATGTTTGCCAATATTGTATGGCAACAGAGTTGTCGATTTGTAATTAGTAAATAAACTTTATTTTGTTATGAAAATCCGACCGGGTTCATTTATTTATTGTTCAAGATGAGCTAAACCTCGAAGCAATTGGACACATTTTCATTTTCATTATTTATATTTCAGTGTTTCTAGAATTTTATCTAGAATTGCCTAAGATAGGTAGAAATGCCTAACCTCCTCAGTCTGTGTGATTTCAACACTCGGTCACCGGTAGCAAAAGAGATTTGGAGTGAAATTACACTAGCGACTTCATTGACGTGAACTTTACTTGTTTACTTTATTGTAAGTGTATTTTAAAAGTAAACAAAAATAAAACGTAACAGACCAAGCGTAGGGCTATTCCCTCACAAAGCGGTTTTTTTTTTTTACTTTTAACATTTTTATTTTTTATACCATCGAAACTTCAAACGAAAGGTCCAATTCCAATAATTTTACGAGGAATTTAGATGTAGCACATAATCAACCTTCATTATGAAACTATTTAGTTAGATAAGTATTAATATCAGATACGAATGTTATTATCTTTCGTTTCTACCCGCGTTTTGATTGACGCGTTTAAACAAAAAATGGTTATTGTGACTTTTTATATAGTACTAGCTGGTGCCCGCGACTTCGTCTGCGCTGAACGATGAAAGGTACCCTATGTCCTTTCTGGTGTCCCAGACAACGTGTATGCAAAATTTCATGGTGATCGGTTTAGTAGTTTTTGCGTGAAAGAGACAAACATCCAAACATACTTTCGCATTTATAATATTAGTACGGATAGCCTACAAACTTGTAGTATACATTCATTTATTTAAGTATTATCAATAGTTTTCGCAGTGTACGTCAAAATATGATTTTTGGCAAATTTTTGACACATTGTTTTTTTTTATTTATTTATTTAAATTTAGATTACATACAGCCATAATTTAAAAAATATATATATTATAGATTATATACAAATATAAGGCCTAAAGAATCATAAAAAATATATTTTTACATTTATTTAAAAATATAAAATAAAATAATAATAATAAAAAGAAAAAGAAGAGATTATTCTATAAGTGATAAAATTAATTTTTCAAAAGTAATTCGCCAATTTTCTTTTTATAAGAATTCAAATTGTTGGAAAGTATGTAAATATTATTCAGAATCTTATTGTAGAAAGAAGGAATTTTTACAATGATTAGTTCTACAATAGGGAATATGAAATGTAATCACTTGATCTTGTTCTGAATTTTGGTACATTGAAGTGAATACATTCTAAAAGTGAAGTGTGTGTGGATTATTATAATTTTCGTAAGGTAACGTTACTCCCTGAATGAATGTCGTTTTCCATTGGTTAAAGAATTTTTAAAATATGTTTAGAGGTGAAGCGTTTTACAGACTCAATCGCATAAAACCAGATTCGCAAACAGACACAAAAAATCAAATCTTTATAAATTACTGGTAGATAAGTATTAGGTAGTCTTAATTAAGATTTGACCTTCAATAAATATTTTCGATTTTTAGCCTAGTACTAATTTTCATTTTTCATTAGCACATTTTCCGTTAGATTACCTGTAGAATGCATTTGCAAAAATATAATTGCATATCTATTGTAAAATACATTATGTTGGCTATGTCACAAAAAAAATACAAGTCTTTCAAACTAGACTGTTACGTGATGTTACATAGGAGATTTTATTACCAGTTTTGATACTCCAGTAGCAATAGGGATAGTTTTTGATATTTTATAATAAAATTACTACCATTAGATTATTAAATTAATAAAAATTAAGTTATTTTAATTTGTATTAATTTAATGACACTCTTTTCTATAAAGTGAAGCTTACAGTGAATCAGTGAATAAATTCCAAATGATCAGCTGTAGTGACCAATTCAATAGCATTATAATTATGTACACATCACTTTATTTTTATACATTGATTTGTGAATTATTAATTATCTATTACTTTGTTTTAGTTCATGCTTAAATATATTATTTTTATATTTAAAATGCCATTATGGGACGAAGGAGGAATCTAATTAGTAAAAATTTGCAGTAAAATCAGGAAAATCTTTTTAATATGTTTCATTGGTCTCCTTCAGATAATTCGGTAAAATCCTCCTTATACACGAAACTCGTGAAATATTTAATTAATTTTATTCTTTAAAAGTGATAGTTTGTACTATCATAATATATAACCTTAAAGTTTTGTTTTGAAGTTAATCTAAAATATAAAAAATATGTGGCGGCGCCACTGTCAACAGTAGCGACGCCATCGTTGTCACCAATGAAGATGTCATATTTACTCTTTTATATTTTTCAAGGGGGACGAAGGCGCGGGCACCAGCTAGTTAAACTATCGTGCTGACGAAAATGAGTGGAAATGAATTTATTTTTTGTTCACATTGTCACTGTCTTGACATTGAATCTAACTTTTATTTTTAATAATAACTAATTCTTGTTAATTGGAATTGGATTTAAAAAGAGCAAATACGGAGGTTTGTTCCACGTAAAAAATATATTAATTTAAATTTATAAAATTAGTTGTAGACCACAAATAATTATAGAGGTTTACATAGATAGATAGATAACTCGAACCTTTCTGGAGAGTGTGCGCAACAAAAGACTTCAACGAACTCCTCACACCTTCATGAGTAACGAAAGAGACTCGCTGAACGTTTCTCTTGTGACATTCAATACAATGTTTGTACAAATGTTACGTTGAAGGTTACGCATACGTAGGTATATCAAGAAAGCGTATTTGCCCATTTGCCTCGTCTATACTCAATAGGCGTGCGAGTAATTGTGATAGGCGACGCACGGCCAGGAGCAGGAATGCCGTCGGTTACGTATTATTTTTAAAGACATGTCATCCTTGTGTGAGTAGCATTTGTTTGCAGATATTTCGGTGACAAGCTTGTGTGCGTGTCGTCGGCCGATCGTTGGATATTTTTATCCTTCGCATTGTCTCTCTCGGAGTCCCCTGGCCGTCGAACGTCTTCCGATTTCTTGGTGTCTTGGTGAGGATGGAAGATGGCTCGGGATGGTCGAGGCCAAAGTGGCCACGCCCACTTTTACATCTGTCAGGGTGAATTTCTTTTATTTATTTAGATTTAGATTACATACATACAGCCATAATTAAAAAAAAAATATATTATACATTATATACAAATATAAAGGCCTAAAGAATCATAAAAATTATATTTTTACATTTATTTATTAATTAAAAAAATAGTATTTTGTTATATAAGTAACTTGTAACTTTGTGGGTATTGTTAAAAAAAAGGGTGACATTTATTAAAAAAAAAAACTGTTTTCAATTTGTTTCTCGTGTAATTAATTATCTTTCACCGCTTATTTTACAGATAAAGTCGATTACATTTGTGAAAAGATAGGGCCGACATAATATAATTGTTAGCAACTACAACATTGTTAAATAGCTGGTGACCACAAAATAATTTTGAGTGAAAATTTTTTTTTATTGAATTTGTTCATTAAATGCCAAGAAATTTTTCCCGAATGTTTATCACAAACGATTGTGATAATAAATTGTGATATGAGTACGATTTACTTAAAGGATCTTTTAGCAATAAAGATTAAAAAACGTATTCAGTGCTACCAAAGGAATTCGCATTCGTAAAGTATGAAGGGCTAGGCACATATCCGACGGTGCAACGCCGTCCTGCTTGACGGATATGTGACCATGCCTTTATAGGCTGTAAAGGTCATCACGTGCAATGGCTGCGATGTTGCACCTGCGCATACTCGTAGATATTTCATTGCGCGTTGCAATTTCAATACCCAACTTTAATTTATTTTTTAAATTCCAGTAGTTTTTAATAAAAATTATATACACTTTTATATAAATGAAGAAATCATTTTGGGTAAGCACCACACCGTGCAGGTCGTGTTTGTCGTTCTGTCCTTAGGCAAAGATACGAATATACCTACCACTTGACGACCATGGAAGTGGTATATTCATAATATAAAAAGAGATGATTAATAACTTGATAAGGTATGTAAAGTTATCATTATCTGAGGTGGACACTTTGTATATATTTGCTAAATTATTTTGAATTGGTGCAGTATTGCTGAGAACAGTGGAATCGTCTGTGCTTCATATATTTATAAAGGGCTTAAAATTTTCATATGAGTCGCCACTCTTGCGGTTTCCCACAAGTAAAGTCCCTGATAACCTTTTTTATGTTAACAGGTGACTTTTTTATGTTATAAAGTGGCTACCATAAGCAATAAACACGAGCAATACCAAGAGAGGGGTGCAACTTATAACTCGATGGCCATCTTGTTAGGAAAAACAATAAGGGATGTCGTGGGGATAGAGGGATGAACTCTGGCATCTATGATTCTTACCGAGGACTGCTCAGTTCGTACTCTGCTACTACTAACTGTTAAGTATCATAATTATCTTTATGTAGCGGAGAAGATATGAGCAATTTATAGTTTATCACTGTACCCAGGGAATAGTTGTACCTACCTACATAAGGACTTCAAGTTGTCCAAAAATTAGAGCATTCTTAAGTCAAAAGCCTAATGGAGTTTTCTGACTATTTTAATTAAAAAGTAACATATTATTTACAAAAGAATATATTGTATCGATGAGATTATTGTTACGTTGAGGTATCCGAGAGTTTGACCACTCGTTCCGTCTCCGCCCCCACAGTCCACTCAATGGCCAGTCAGACGATTAGATATTTATTTATTTATTATTATGTGATTCCCATCGGATATAGCACCGAAAAGGGCAGACATTTCCTTTAATATTTTAATATATATTTTTTCCATTTAAACTGATATGGCGAGCGATTGTGCCGCTTCGTCATTATTCACTCGCAGCGCTGGTCGCTGAGTATGCTTATCTTTTAGGATAAGGAGGTCACAATTTGAGGTAGCCATGGACAGTGCCGCCATAGTGGTGTCCGGTGGATGTCCTGCGAGCGATGACGAGGCGGTCGACGACCTCAGACGTGGGCGCCCACCGGCGCCCGCGATAAGCTTTACATATATAAAGTTACGAGTCCGCGATGTATAGCGCCTGTCCGGTCGCCGAGGCTGGTTATGTCCAATACCGTTAACTTTCTTGCTTCGGATCTCGTTTTGTTTCATTTTTGTTTTAAATTTAACACATGCAATGTCGGTGCTCAGCCTTTTCCCACTCGGCGCAGATATACCCGTAATAGTTATAGCGCATAGCTGTACTGTACTGCATAGCTTCGACTCGAAGTTCGAACAGGTGCAGCGCCGCAGCCTTCGCCCGCCGGCCTCGAGGCGAGCCACTGTCGTCCGCGCTAGACGAACATCTGTCCTGTCCGATGTCTCTGTAGCTTTCCTAAATACGAGTATATTCTCACTCATCAAACCATTACACTTATTTGACAATGACACCCATCAACTTGATAATAATATTCTTTCGAAGTTTAAGCGAGTGCTTACTGCCAAATATAATGATAATTCAAGTTAATAAACAGCCATTCAATCTAAGCAGCAAATGGTATCATTGAATAGAAAATAGAAGTAATCCCCTGGATATAGTTCGAATCCATGATCAGATAACCGACGTTCGTTAAACTGGATGGTGCAACTGTTTGTACGGATGTTGCTCAAGTTATGATTAGGCAACAAATTGTGCTGTTAATTATTTTATCTATATTAATTTATCTATGTTAGTATTAATTAAGAAATATTAATAGTAATTAATTAATGCTTTATTTGTGCAACACTGTGAGTAAATCACACACATAGTGTCTATTACAATAATAAGTTTAAGGTTTTGATGAAGCTGTCCCGGATGTAGAGAGTTGTGTACCTACTTCCTGGTGAGCAGACCACAGAGCAGTTCCAGCCGCATCCAGTCCATCCATCCAGCGCTATCTTTGAACAGGTACGAGTGTCAATATTTCAATAGTTATCGTGTACGATTTAGATACTTTCCAATAATCGTATTTATATACATTACGTAATGTACAATGATTTATAATATTTTTTAAATATTTGTGTCACATTTAATTTATAATAACTAATTTGCAATACCAACGCCTGTAAATTTTTTTTAAAATTTGTTATTTAAAGATATTTTTTTAAAGACATTGTCATTATTTTTTTATTTTTTATCTATACATTGAAATACAAATAATAATTTGGATTTATAAACAAAAACCAATAAAGCATGCAATTACATATTTTGCATTAGGTATTTGCCTCATTAAAAAGGCGCTAAAGGCTCATTAAAAAGAGGCAGGTAAGTGGCGGTTGGACAACAGGTTACTCCAAAACCTTAGAGAGATTATGGAAAATATTCTTTAGTCGATTACAGCGATATCGCGATGTATTCCATTCTTGATGTTGAGGTTAAGGAGTTTCCGTGGGATAGATGTCCCACAAGAGGTAACTTGCGACGCATTGTAAGTTCACGCAAAAACTACTGAACCGATCACCATGAAATTTTGCATACACGTTGTCTGGGACACCAGAAAGGACATAGGGTACCTTTCATCGTTCAATACGGACGAAGTCGCGGGCACCAGCTAGTATATTAGAAATTGAAAAGCTGTGATATACATATGAATGAGAGGTGTCGATGTCGAGTGACCGCTGCTCCACACAAAACTGGTAACTGGAATTCAAGTTTCCCTTCTTGCCTCCAATTAACTAAAAGCTTTCAAAAACTCTCTTAACGGTTATTGTGCATAATATTTGGATACATCTGGTTGGCAGTTTATTTTTTTAACTAGTTGTGCCACGTGGTTTCTCCTGTCCTGAAACGTGACAGCTTAAAAGCCTTCTCCATCATAAAGTACACATAATATACATGCCTAATTTAAACGTTAAATCATTAGTTCAATTTAAATGTTTAAAAACTAATGAAAGGGTCTCCAACCAAAAAATACAATAATTAAAAATTATAAAGTAACCCTTTTAACGACTTTTAAGCTGCTGAAGAGTTGAGTAACTCGCAGACTATACTTGATTCTGCAGCATCAGGTCAAGGTTACCATGTCACGGAAATACAACCAAAAATTTGATGTTTTTGCGCAAAATAATAACTACCTTCCATTAAAAAAAATATCCTTCGTAACACACCCAAAATTTCGCGTTTATTTTATTATAATTATATGTATTTATTGTTGGTATGTAATACCATTTTAAAGGCATTACTACTTTATTACTACTTATTGAATTATAAGTAATAATAAATGAACTTATTTATTAATATTAAATAAATAAATTATATATAAAGTAAGTACATATTAAATTTAGCTTAAACTAATATTTTGCAAAATGTAATTAAGTAATCATCTGTGTAAACTAATTAATTATTTAATTAGTATTTGTAATTGTAACATTTTAGAAATTGTAAATAAATGTGTCCAAGACATAGTTAAATGTTCTAATACGAAATCAATTCAATTGATTTTTTAGTTAAAAGAATTTTGTATGTAAAATTGTAAGTAAGTTAGTGTATTAATATTAGTAGTTAAGCTTTAACTTATCCCCTTGTATACATATGTGCAAAATAATTAATTTATACTATTATAATAATAACTAAAAAAACTGTTATTTTTGAGATTTGTTTGAATTTGTTTTTAGTTAAGTGTCAAAATTTAGTTTTTTTTTTATATTTTGAACATTGTGCATAAAAACAAAAATTGTTTGATACTGATTTGAGGTACTAAACCTAGACCTAAATTTAGTCATCTTATACAGATCAATTGTTATCATGGATTATTAACAAATTTTAAACAAATGTTGCATCACTAAGTTACTTACAACTAAATTTCGTTGTAAGTAACGTGTTTGGATTTTTCCAACTTAGTTAATTTTAAGTGATTGTCATTAAATAAATTGTTGAAGAATACATTAATTGCTGTAAACATTTTTGATTTGTTCACGTATAATTTACACATTATAACAAGTTTGTAGCTATTTTAAATATATTAACTACTCACGAACCGTTTCTAATACTTACAATTATTCGTACTTATCTATACTAATATTATAAATGCGAAAGTATGTTTGGATGTATGGATGTTTGTAACTCTTTCACGCAAAAACTAGTGAACCGATTACCATGAAATTTTGCATACACGTTGTCTGAGACACCAGAAAGGACATAGGGTACCTTTTATCGTTCAACCCGGACGAAGTCGCGGGCATCTGCTAGTTTATAATACATTTTGAAGTCCATTTATAAATATCAATGTCGAGTTATCGCTTGTCAGCATAACACAGTTTCTTTTTGAATTGCAAATTGAATTAAACTACATTTCACAATAATTTAATTGTAAATGTTCACTTAATAAAATTTACCCAACATTACTAGTTTTTTCATATGTATTACATTTAAGTAATTGTAGATGTTTACATAATAAAAAAAAGTTATTTAAAGTGATCATTTTGGCAGTGTCGAATGATAATTTAATGTGTATTGATTTATTTATCACATATAATATGTAAGTGAATATACAAACTAAGTGTAGATAGCTTCAAGTGTTTTAAGTTATCACTATGGCTCCATTCCAGTGGCCGTTCGATGATAACCTTTTTATTTTTATTAACAATTATCTTCGCTCGAACTAAATTTAAACAATTCAAGATTATTATTTGTGTTACTTCGATGTATACTCATTAAATACACAAACGTACAATATTCAATTATAATTATATTGTCTTCGAAATGAACCTTTTTTGTATTAATGTTTTATGCCTGTTTTAAATAAACATTTTTAAATATCGTTGTATTCGTTTTATTGTTCTTTAGAAAAAAATATCCTTCTTTTTATTGCTGCAAATCAAAATTCAAAATTTACTTTACACAAATTTTACTATTAAAGTAAACATTATAACAACCTAATTATAATATTATAAGTGAGTTTGTTTGTTTGTTACGCTTTCAAGCTTTAAATATTCAACCGATCATCAATAACTCTTTGGGACATAAAAGTACTGTTCTCGATGATGGCGGACGAACTTGCAGATTAATGCTAGTTTATTTTTATAAACTCTTAAAGAACATGCACTATTTGAACTTAACGTCTCTCGTCATTTATTCAACACTCCACATGTTATACATAAATTTATTGTTTAATTCGAATGAAGCTTAATCTATGAAATGTATAATTTAGATCATTTACGTTAGTCGATACCTTTATCGGATTATATTATAGCAATTGTTTCCTACTTAATGTCATTATCATCGATCGCCATTAGTCTTAACTTTAGATAATCGCCATTCCAATTTTTTTATCGACTTTAAAATATATTTACAGTAATAGAAAAGTGTAGCCATAAGAAGAGTTGTGTTCTGGTAATGTTGGTGGTGTACGGAGAAGTGACGAGTTTTGGGAGTGTTGTGCAGGAGTGGCCGCGAGTGGGCGCGAGTGGGCGCGAGTGGGCGCAGGGTGAGCACTGAGGTGGGGTGTCATTTCACTAATTAACTCGTTGGGCGCGGCTCCACTCCATTACAGACTGTTTATTGTGACAATTATTCCGCCATTCCACCTGCCCGCTCCCCACTGCACCGCGCCCTTAAGCCACCTCGCTCCCTTAAACCCAGCCATCCAGCCAGGTTACCACATTGGTATCATATCCAATTAATAGAACATTTAAGGGCTGACAAACTACATAATTTGTAGAAATATTCGGATGAAGTAAAGCTACTGACTGGCTAAAGACTATTGGCGAAATGTGATAATTTAACGCCAATTAGAGTTTCAACGCTAACAAATCTAAGCAAACTCCACGTGGAGTTTGTAAGAGAATTAACATATTATTCGACTGTGTGTATGAAATCATCATTTTTTCAACCGCAAGATGTTCACTGCTGCATTTACAAGCAGGTTCTCTACATAGCAATATGTCATTTTGTCAGTGTAACCAGAACAGACCAGCATCTAGTTATAGATGCTGGTCTGTTCTGGTTACTAGTTATAGACTAGCCCAAAACTAGTTATAGACTTCCGTCTTAAGACGTCGGAGGATAGGTGATGAAAAGCTATGACAAGTCCGTTGGTAGATATATAATAATAAGGAACGTTTGTGTAGAAGGCGATGTAATGACATCGGCGACCCATTTTGGAGGTATCGCAAATGTATTCAAGTGGTCGCCGGGCGGTGCGAGTGTGTGTGCGGTGATAAGAGGTCGCGCGATAACCCGCCCGCCTCCGCACCGAGCGACTTCGAGCCTTAGCCCCTCGTCTTAGAGTGCACTTTGGCAAGCAGCGGCCGCTCTCAAGCAGTAATGACTGTTTGCCCTCACCATCACCAGCGCAAATGTGTCACCACATGTGTCACCCGGCTTCGTTCGTTAATTGTGCCGCCACGTGGTTACAACTATTCTGTGCCATCAGTACCTATCATATTTATTTATGTTAAACTAACAAGTATTTTATAGTACGTCAAACACATTAAAATAAATGAATTTAGGACAGGAATTCATTTCGGAAACATGTTTCCACGACGAACAAATTGGCAACTAATCTCTGTAGTTCCTTTTTCAAATAAGGTTCCAATTAAAAAAAAAAAAAATTGAATGTAAATCGACATTTTTGTCAGCAAGATAAACTATCTTAGTTCATGTTTATTTAAATAGATAGTTGCTGAACATTGGTTGCTTACGGATTAACCTTTAAAATAACTAGGTATACTTACTTATTTTATGGAGCCTAGAACTAGGAACAACGAATTTATATTCATTTGTTAAGTTATATTGAGGAAAACTTATTTTTTCAATATACTTATAAACGTAAATTAAGTTTTCATAAAATGTTAAGTTATGCAAGACGTACATATAAATATACTTGTTCACATAGAAGACCACCTGTTTTGCTTATAACTTATATTCTTAGAGCCTGTTTAAAGTTGTGTCGTTAAATAGCAATAAAAAAATTTGATATGTTATGTTATACTTAGTTGGACCTCTACAAAGTTCAGCTATTTGAAGAAAGTTAATTATTAATCAATTAAACCAGTTTAAGAAATAAATTAGATTTTAATTCGCATTTTTTTTTTTAAATTTTCTTTAAATATAGCTTAAAAATATTCTCTAAGAACACCTAAATTTTCCTTAAAACAATAAAAACTTGAGGCTTGCTTATTGTAAAATACTAGACTAGACTACTTAGACTTCTAAGGGCCTCTTTCACCATCTCTGAGTAAAGTGTCAAGTAGGCTAACCGCCATTTAAAGTCACCGGCAATCGGGAATGATGGACCTTTGTTTGTACGGTAAAAGTCCCAAATATTAAAAAGAAAATAATAAAAAAAAAATTCCTATCGAAGGATGCAGTACACCGAGTGCATTATTTAATAAAACATAAAATTATTTCTAGAAGTAACTAATCAACACTTTACTTGTAGTTACATACTCGACTGCAGTTATGCAAGTATTTCATTTTATATTCAATGCTGATACGAATAGGGTGTAGATTCGTTCAATTCATATCTAGATATAATTAGGTCTATGAATTATGTTTAAATTCAAATCAGAATATTACCTTAGGCGAAGAGGCGCAACTTGGCAACGATCCGAGAGGGAAAGGTGTTTTACTCGTATGCTAGACACAGTTTCCTCTAATAAGGACAAGCTACGAGTAAGTAAGTACTTACATTACACTTGGCTCACGGGGTTCGACTAACTAATCCCTCAAAGGATCGAGACATAGATACACTTGACACTTGATCCTTATTTTGCAAAGAATAAACAAAAATATTAATTTTAATTTGGTGTCGGCGAAGAGTTGGAATTGCATGAAGAGAGACAGTCGCGTAGGTTGGATGCTAAAATTGGAAGTACAGCACTCATAAATGATGCATTTGGTTTATTTATGAACAAAGGTGCAATGCTTAACGGTCACCAGAATACTTTGAAATTCAATTAGATAATCGCGCCGCATAAAGGCCTCGCACTCAATAAATATACATTGTATATTTGGTAAATGCGTCACTATATATTGTAACTATTAATAATCTACTTTTAAATAACCACAATATAAGTAGGTTTTTATACTCGATGCAAAAATTCAATAGTATCTGAGCATCTGAAATAATATTTCATCTTAATTTGATTAAGTTCAAGCTTGGTGTATGTCAAAAATAAATTTAAAAAATACTTAAGTATTAAAGTTCACTCAACTTAATGCGAGAAATTTATCAGTAAAATGTTCTGCTGAGAAGATAAATAAATTGAATATTAGTTTTTTTATATAAAAATTTCAATAACAATTCAGTTTTTTTTCCCTACAAGCAGGTTTTGAGATTGAGTTACAATATAGGTATAATTAAGCACCGATTGGCTATCTGCAAATTATAAGAATAAATCCATCTAAAATAGGAGTTTGAGTTTATAGAAATCTCTAAACTAATTTTCGTTGCTTTCTATGGCGTTCTATTGGAACAATTAATTTAGTTTTGTGCAGTAGGTAATAATTTGGCTAAAATCACATTACGCACGAGGCGTCAATTGTATGTAATTATTAGACAATGTAGCTGCCAGTGACCAAGCCCGTTGTGCGTGGTGTAATGTCTGTTAATATGATTGTGGTTAATGGGGAAATTATGTAAAGTCGGTCGAGGGCGAGTCCGCGATCTACTCAAAGTGAGCTCTCGCTTATTAGTGGATGTTCCTCATCAACAATTATTACTATGTCAAATTTCAATTACATTTTATTTCAAGCGTTCGAAATGGTTTGTGTTCATCCCACTTCTCAGACGTTCGCGATTTCCATAGACACATATCACATGTAAAGTTTCAGGAAAAATGAAAAGTTTCAAAGGTGTAAGGCCAACCGGTATTATAAGCTGCGTCTTGCTTTTTTGTTACATAATTAAGACTTTATTATTTCATGCATCTACCTAAGGGCCCCTTTCACCATGTGTCAAGTAGGCTAACCGCCATTTAAAGTCACCGGTAACCGGGAATGTTGGAGATGATATACCTTTGTTTGTACGGAAAAGTACCAAACATTAAAAAGAAAATATCGAAGGATGCAGTAAACCGAGTACATAATTTAATAAAACATATAATTGTTTCTAAAAGTAACTAATCAGCACTTTACTTGTAGTTGGTGAAAGAGGCCCTCAAATTATTACTGCTATGTTATGTTAATTACTGCTATGTTATGCTGCTATTACTGTTATGTTAAGCTGTTGGTGAATAAATAAATTTTTGGATTAATTTAATAGTTACACAGTCTCATTACAAGTAAATAGGTAAGAGTAAGTGTTTAAATAGGTGTACGTACGAGTATGTATATATTTAATATTGCAGATATTTTAAAAAAAAAGTGTTATATGGTCAACCCCATGGTGTTGTTTGTGTTCTTAGAGGTAACCACTTTCCTTATAATAAGTATATTGAAAAACTACTAAAGTGTGCTTATCTTCTGACTTAATTTAAGTATAGTGAGAACTGAGTTTTAGGAGGTTACTTCTACACGTAAGTAAAACAAATATACTCCTAACTAGTAGTATAGTTTCGATATAAAACACTTGCTGCCGGAATGATCATCCCATCTGCGTTCGCGCTTACACAATATTATAATGATATTAACTACTAAGTAGGTACGTTATCTAATATGAAAAAAATAATGTTTGTGTGTAGGCAAATGAATACCTACATTGTTTTATGAGCAAAAAGTTATTTTGGACTACAAATGTATATATTTGAATTATGAATGAAAATGATCTTCTTGTAAAACAACGAAACAGCTACTTATCAAATAGTTGGTGAATTTAAATATATTACTTTTAAAAATATTCCAAATTTGGGACACTGGGACAAGGAAAGACAGAAATTGAATGTATCCCATCTGTGAAATCCTGCCGTTGGTAGTCGTTATCTAATCAAACTAAAAGGTTTTCAACCTGAGCCAGTAAATATTATGGGACTGGGTATCTACCTACCTACGATATTATTCATGGTTAAATATGAAAAATATCCGCAGAGGGGCGTCGGACTCATCGGCCATTCATTACAAAATATATTACAATGAGTTTGTGCACGAAAACACCAACCCCATTGTCACCCCGCACAAAATAATATCAGACACCTTTGGTCTCATATTATGACTGGGAAGATAGTTGGGACCGCAATTAAATGTCGCATTTGCTATTAGACAACAGAAAGTGTTCGATATTAGTGCAAACATTTCGAACTCAATGCCCCGTAGTTGCACAGGGCGCGAGGGGAGGACACCCCTACTGCCCTTACTGCCCCCTATGCCCCCTAGTGACCCCTGGTGTCTCGGCCGCGCCTAACCTATTGAAATATTGGACATCCTCGTTCGGGATACCGTCGACCGCCGTTTACTAATACAGATAATTGAGCAATGAATGCCATGAGTTATCGTCCATTTGCATGTTTACAGCGACAGGTAGAATTTTGGTTTTAAAAGCAGTGTTAGTCTTGACCCTTGGGTCTGCGTGAAGGAGATGGAAGATCGACCTCACAGGCACTGGGAGCTGATCACCTTGGCTTCTAAATCTAACTAGTTTCCCCAACTCGTGTTTAGTTTTCCTAGTCTGTCTCGCTAATAGGAAATGTGTTTTTCAATAAATATTGTACAATTAGTGTGGAGTTATGAATTTATGTGCGCCATCGGCTCGCCAAGACCATTTGAATATTAACGACGCCTCAGGAACCTGTTTGGCGCTATTAAACGCGTCTCGTTCTAACGATCAATGAATTAAAATGTCCAAATCGCATTGAATATTTTTTAGACTTACATAATATATTACTGGACACGCATACTGACATTTTCCTCGTCCGCTAGATATCGAATTTGAATTTGAAATCGATTTGAATTTCGCCATAAGCCGATCGCAGAATGCGTACGTAAGAATAGGGAAAGAGTAGACCAAAATGTTGGCTACAAGGGTCACGGTCAGTCGCCAATAGGTCGTGCAAACCATTATATTCTCCATCGTTTGCTGCTTTCATTCTAAATAAAAATATATTCTATTGAACAATTGCCATGAGTGTAGTAAGTGATTAGGCAAGGAAGTTTTTTACTTATTTCGATAACAAATGGCACCAATAAGTAGGTATATCAGAAAAAATACAGCTACTTCTAAAATAATGACAATATTCTTATTCATAATGTTTGAAATGTCATCGTAACAGAATTATTCAACAAGTGACAAAGTCAATCTCGGTTTAGATAACAACACAGTCGGCTTTGGTGCCGATGGCTGAATATCTAGGTAGATATTATATCTTCTACCTATGGTATATAGATAGGCAAAGTGTGCAATCGAGAAAGCAGATTTACCTAATAGGATATATAAAAGCAGAATGCTTTTCATAGTCCCTAATGTTAGGTACTGTGCAAAAATGGTATCACACTCAATGTGACCTTATGCCCCCTTTTGCTACTGAAGCAAAAATATTTTGCCACTGAGGAGTAAACAGATAAATTAATAAACAAAAAAATACATTATAACGTACTTACATATTTGTATGAACAAGTTAATGAGATTAGTGTAGATATATATATCACGGTGGTCTTCTATAAAGGGGTGGTTACCTGCCACTACTTTCCAAAATCGAAACCAGAGCCAACTTTGAAAAGTTCAATTCCAAAGTTGACCGTGCCGGGAATCGAACCCGGGAACCCTGGAACAGTGTTGAGGCAAGCACTCTAACCACTGATCCAACGGGCTCGTTAAAACTTTATTAGATTGGTATTCATACATAATCTTTTTTTATATTGTAATGTAAATTAAATTATTTATTTAAATAATAAGTAAATGTCAAATTCAATTGTAAGGTATTTTTATATGACATTTTTTTGAACAGCCGCGAATACCTACGACAGGGTGTATACTTATATGGGTTAGGTACTTATGGGGATAATATATTTGAATTTGACATAGTTGACTGATCAGATGGGTACGTGTTGAATGTTTCATGGTGTCTGCTTGAATAACATACCATCTGTGCATGATAAGTTACGCCTGACGACGAAATGTACCCTCTTTTAAATTTGACATTGAACTTGAAATTGATTTGTAATTCAATCATCGACTTCGAATTCAGCGAGAGGCGATTCGCCCACAAGATTAGACCAAGAGATTCTCGAACAATCCGCCTAGGTCCTTTGTCGACAAAAATTGGAACATTTGACGTAATCACTGATTGGAAAATAACTTAAGTCTCAAACAGATAACACTGCCGCATCTAAGTAATGGCACTCTTGGCGCGATAGCGTAGCGGTCCAATTGGTGTTGTCGCGCGCAACGGCAACGATAAGCTCTGCCCCCTGAACTTCTCGAACCGTCTTTATCTCAACTCAAGAACGTCCCAACGCCTATCTTTTCATGTGGAGGTCAAAATGCTGTCGGTTAATGGTCACCAGCCAAGACATGGCCAACTTACTTCAGCCTGCCAGCGGCTACTTTGGCAACAGACGTGAACTAGCCTGTGAAATGAATCGCTGAAATGGCAGCGCTGTTGCTATAAAATAAATAATTAATGATGAATAGATAAGAATGTCAGGCAAAACAAAAGTGGTGAGGTTCTAAATCAGTGCTATAGAGGCGATAACCGATGACCTGTCGTCCGTCGCCATCTTGGAATGGGAGCACATTAATGATCTACATTAATTAGTTTAAACAATATTCCACTCCGAGTATCAAATGAGGAAATATTTATTACTTGAAACATCATGGAGATACTGCGTTTCTCAGTCACTTGGGCAGCCCATCTGGAGCAGTAACCAACCCCTTGCAGAAGACCACCGTGAAATAACAGCATGTGTGCTGTTTGTGTTTCGGCGAGTGAGTAAGGGATGCCAGAGCCCATTTCCCTAATATGGACAGCACCTGTGGTGTTGCTTGTGTTATAGGCGACTGTACCCATCGACCTTAACATAAAAAATCATCCTGGAAGTTCACTAAGCTTATCATATAAGTAAAAACATAAGTATATTTATGGAAATATGTCAGCAAGCTTAGATAAGATGCCAGAAGTCAAAGGAAGGTTGTTATGAAAAGAAAAACCTGAAAAACTTAACATCCGTGCGAAGCCGGGCGCGGTTTGTTAGTAATAAATAAATTTGTGTATGAAGCAGTGATAGCCAGTGGGTCATAAGCTAATATCCTAGGAACCGGCATACCCGAGTTCTAATCCTGAATGTCCTAGAAGATTAACAATTTTTGAGAATTTTTCAGGTCCATATTTTCATATTGAGGATTCCTCACAGGGTTTTCAAAAAGTATTGAATATAAATATTGCAGAGGTAAAGAACGGATGTAGAAGTGCCTGTACAGTAAGTTATTGTAACAAGTAAATAAATCATGTAAGGTACACGAGACATTTTAAACAGCTGTTACATACTTTTAAGTTCTTAGCTTACATAAAAATAAAATACCTATACTTAAAACAATACTAGATAGTAAAAGCAGAGTGGATATATTTGAAAAGAAAGTAATATCTCAAAACTCTAAGTTAGACTTGAAAATAGGATAAAGTAAGTAGGCAGTTATAGTTATTAGTGACATGTGTGAAGTGATATCGTTCGTGCGTGACCCTGTTTGATATCCCATCCCACTTAATCTGTTTGTTTGGTTCGTATCGACACATTATTTGCTTCCATTGCGATAACACAAAACCTCGTGAACTATGACACGTCCGTCGCTCAAATCAACTCCGTCCTCGTTTCATAGCTTCAAATTATTACTTAATTCATTTGTTAAACTCATCTTTCAAACACGCACTCCGTCGGTTACGATGTTATGAAAAAACGCATAGCACTTACGAAAGAAGCAACTTTTTAATTATGCTATTTAATTATTCATTCAAGTTACCTAATTCACTAGACTCTGCATTAGTGGTTCTGTTAATGACATCTATTTTTCAAATATAGAACATACTCGATGCGCCATCTGTTAGCGATTAAAGTGAACTCAGTGAAAGAAATCGAGCGACATCTGTAAATAGAAAGGAACAAAATTAAGTAGTTAGAAGTACTGTCAGTTCCAATTATTTTGATCAGATGGCAGCACACATTGCATACATTTTTAATTCACGAAACCGATTAATTTGCGTATAATTAGGGCCTCTTTCACCATGTGTCAAGTAGGCTAACCGCCATTTAAAGTCACCGGTAACCGGGAATGAAGGAGATGATTATACCTTTGTTTTTGTTGATCCCTTAATTTTTGTTGAATAGCTAAACATGTGCGTGATCTGGCGTTATTAAATGAGAGACCACACTAAACCCTTCCTGTGAGTTTTTTAAACGAGTCAAAACTGTTTTGAGGTCAATGCTTAATTCTTCAGCAACGATAACTGCTCAAACGCCTTGACATTAAAGTATTTAGACTGAAAACGCTACAACTAGAATTTGTTACCTGCTCTGTGACACAGCATAAGGTCCATAAACGACTCACGGCTTTTCTTATATTTACTCCCTTTTTAAAATATAATTTAATTAATTTATCTCAGACAAACCAAAAATATTAGTTGAAAGCATGTATTTTTTTTAATGCCATATATCATGAACCATAAACAGTCAGATAAAAATGATATTTATCAATCATACATACAAAATATGAATAGTCTTTAGTACCAAACTATTGATTATATACTCATAGGTATACCTACCTATTTAATGTATTATTTTCTGAACTTAATCTCGACTGTAACATTTGAAGAATTGAATTTTTTTCTCCAATTCGAATTACGAAGGGACGAGGCGAAATGAAAAGGCGCTTTGCAAAAAACCAATAGACATTAAGAATGAGTTCTAAAATGCCATTCATGCCAAACGCAGAGTTACTTTATTGACAAGTTAATGCGTTTGAGTGTTGGCCGCCTTGGGCCCCGACCTTCGAAAAAGTCGGTCTAAACTAGAGGTCGGGACGGTGTTTGTGTCACTTCAACTTTGACACTCGATTAATACAATCACGACAAACTTCCGCCGAGAGGCTCCATCCTTTACAACACCGAGAAGAAATATTTTGTATCAAGTGATAAGCCTTTTGCCTTAGCCTTGTGCGTACCATAATGAAGGCAAAGGGATCATAGTTAGAACCATTAGAAAAGTTTGCGATGGTAAGCTGGCGTATTGGTGTGCACTTTCGAAAATCGAAGGCTTTGTCTATGAAATAAAAAGTTGACGAAGTTATCAAGACGGGAAACACTCAGAGAGAAAACGCCGACGTCCCAGAGAAACTATTAGATTTATTATTTATGGTCTATCTAAAGGAGATCTGAAGTAGCCTAAATTATGTATCAACAACTTGATCTTCAACAACAACTTGTTGAGTTTGAAGTCCTATAATATTGTGAACACGTTCCTGCACCCATACTCGAAAATGGACAGGAGTATAATCGTTAATAAGCTAATATTGACAAAATTAAATATACATATAATATGATCATGAATGGTGCAATAAGACAGGAGGTTTCGTAATTTTCAAGAAGACAGGAGGTTCGTAATTAGTGAAGAGCAAAGCCAGGGCAGGGATAGTAACATTAAAATTGTAATTTTAACCAGAATATTGATGATTTTTCGCGTGTAGACGGCTTAACGCCGGAGGTAAGATATACTTTGACTTTAAACTTTACTAGAACGTAGCCGCAGGTTAATAATATTTAATATCGTTTTGCGTATAGGCAAATTAAACCTCATTCTTGAGGTGTGGAAACAAAGTTACCTAAAAGGCAAAATCCGCTGAGTTATTTAATGAATTCCTTCGTTACGAATTCTGTTTACCATTAGTCATACACTTAATAATAAATTGTAGCCAACAATGTATTCACAACGAGAGCTGAATATAAAATTGTCGAAAACATTTGCGAGTTTTAATATTTGTATTTTGTTTGTGAAGTGTCTTTCATTTGAAAACGTTTCTCTGAAAGCTTGAAACCGTTCGCGCGTTAAAGCCTCTTATATGGGTAAGTAGGACCCGACTCCGTCCTACGGCACCTCTGCTGAGACTTATTGGCTCCGGTACAATACTTGTATGTTCAAAAAAACATGTTCAATTGTTCACGTTCAATTGAGCGAACGAGAACTTTCGATTCTAATATATGTAAGTAACATTAAAAAATGTTCACAGCTCGTATAAACATTACTTTGAGGGACGTAATTTTGTATATAATAAGGCGCAAAAGGGTCTAAATAACTCTTCATAAATAAATACCTTAAAAGCTAAGAGTTTCAGGAATTTGGATAGCAGTGATATTACTAAGTATAACTTTAGTTAACTGCTGTGATGTGTGTGTGCCCATGTGGGAGGGACGCACATAGTTTGCGAGCCTTTGGACCGAATCTCGCGTTTAAATTGAAATACTGGCTGAGGGCAGTCTTGTGGTAACCCCGTCCTCATAATGTCGATTTATACTGTGATTAGGGAATTCAATGCGGGGATACAGGGACAGGAAAACATAGAGACGCTGGACTTAGGCTCGAGTTCACAGACAGACGGTTAGTAACCCGCATTTTAGCGATGGTGAACAACAAAATATTATTAAACGGCTGTTTAAATTTTAAACAGCTGTTTAAAAACTAACCGTCTGTTGGTGAACTCAAGCCTAAGACCGTCCGTAAAATGAGTGAAATCAGGCGATCATTGGCGATTAAGTTTAAACAATTTTCAACATAAGTTTAACATGTGTCGCTATGCGCTGAAGTGTTTCAAATATGTTTCATATTTTTATGGGACTGTTCAGGTGAATCGGGATCGTCATCTTGGCTTTTTTACCGAAACCCTGGTAATTGTAAATTTAAATTTATAATGACTAGTTTCTTGTAGAAACCTAATTTTTAAATAAATATTTTGATTTTGATTTTTTAATATCAATTAGAAGCACTCGGCACGGTAGAGCGCCGAGCCAAGCAGCTTCTCGGTGATGAATTTCTGTTTGAGATCAAGCTCCAGAGCCTAGAACAGTGGCGCAAAATCTCTTGCCTATCGGTTTTCTATCAGACACATTTTGGAGAGTATGCACAGGAACTTAGTTCATTCATCTCCTTTTCGCCATCGGAATACTAAGCGTAGGGAGTTTTCACCCTTACCTTATGGACATACCACCTATTCGCACGAATCTCTTTGCGTCGAAGGACTAGAACTCTCTGTCTTCTTCAGTGTTTCCTGAAATATATAACTTGGGACACTTCAACAGCAGAGTGAATAGTCTATTTACGGGAAAGCGAACTCCATCTTCGACTTCAACTTCAGATGCCATTACGAATGGTAAGAATTAGGTGTGAATAGCAAAAACGTTGCTGTGGCATACCTGACTCAATCACTGTAAGACAATAGCACATATGTTCATATTTCACGAGGTGGTTACTACCGCCAAACGGGCTGCCCAATTTGTGATTGCAATATTCAAATGTGGCACCATACTTCTTTACATTATTTATTTGTATCTAATACATTATTATTATTTATTGTATGATGTGAATTTAGATATTCAACGTATTGTGTAGATAATAAAGCTTTCAAAATCACAGGCGAACCTAGTTTTGGTGGCCAAAGGACACTCAACAATGTTTGTAATCTTGTGTAAGTATGAACTGGTTTATATTATGATTTTATTGCCAATTCGGTACAATTTACAAAACCTGTTTCATAAGATAAAAATGGAATTTTAGCGAAAAACAACTAGGTTTTAAGGGATTAAAAAAAAACATTCTCTACAATAGTTAAAATAATTTACAGAAAAATATGGTAAAATAGTTCACAAACAAAGTTATCTGAATTGAAGCTTTTTACTCAACTTTACTTCTCATAAAAGTTTGCTCGATTTGCATCCATAATTAATTGAATTTGTCGTGAAATGAAACGTGAGTAATGTTCCATAAAAAAAGTGAAAAATATAAAGTTTATGAATGTATAACTAAGTTACTTATAGCGCTAGTCTAGCTTTCGAAACGACGGATCATGAAACCTTAAATAAAATTATATTTGCTTCCAGATCCAAGAACTTATACTTACAGTTTTTATACGACACATATGTTTATGACGACACGTTTGGTCTAGTGGCTAGTAACCCTAGCTGTTAACCAAACGGTCGCGGGTTCGAATCCCGCTAGGGGCAAATATTTATGTGTTAACATTTTACCTTTGTACCTGAGTCATGGATGTTTTGTATTTATAATATGTATGTATTTACAAAAAAAAAAGTAATCTATGTAGTATATCAACTGTCTGGTCATAATAATATTATTAGTTGCTTAATGTGGAACTAGACAAGATGGTGCTGTGTGGAATGTGTGAAGATATTTATTTATTTTTTTATCAGAAAATCGGCTTATCAATTTAGAGCTGACTTATTCTATTATTTCCTTTTTTTTCGAACGATTTCTGGTATCCATAATACAAGCATTAGTTGCTTACTGTGGAACTAGATAGTACTGTGTGGAATGTGTGAAGATATTTATTTATTTTTTTATCAGAAAATCGGCTTATCAATTTAGAGCTGACTTATTCTATTATTTCCTTTTTTTTCGAACGATTTCTGGTATCCATAATACAAGCATTAGTTGCTTACTGTGGTACTAGATAGTACTGTGTGGAATGTGTGAAGATATTTATTTATTTTTTTATCAGAAAATCGGCTTATCAATTTAGAGCTGACTTATTCTATTATTTCCTTTTTTTTCGAACGATTTCTGGTATCCATAATACAAGCATTAGTTGCTTACTGTGGAACTAGATAGTACTGTGTGGAATGTGTGAAGATATTTATTTATTTTTTTATCAGAAAATCGGCTTATCAATTTAGAGCTGACTTATTCTATTATTTCCTTTTTTTTCGAACGATTTCTGGTATCCATAATACAAGCATTAGTTGCTTACTGTGGAACTAGATAGTACTGTGTGGAATGTGTGAAGATATTTATTTATTTTTTTATCAGAAAATCGGCTTATCAATTTAGAGCTGACTTATTCTATTATTTCCTTTTTTTTCGAACGATTTCTGGTATCCATAATACAAGCATTAGTTGCTTACTGTGGAACTAGATAGTACTGTGTGGAATGTGTGAAGATATTTATTTATTTTTTTATCAGAAAATCGGCTTATCAATTTAGAGCTGACTTATTCTATTATTTCCTTTTTTTTCGAACGATTTCTGGTATCCATAATACAAGCATTAGTTGCTTACTGTGGAACTAGATAGTACTGTGTGGAATGTGTGAAGATATTTATTTATTTTTTTATCAGAAAATCGGCTTATCAATTTAGAGCTGACTTATTCTATTATTTCCTTTTTTTTCGAACGATTTCTGGTATCCATAATACAAGCATTAGTTGCTTACTGTGGAACTAGATAGTACTGTGTGGAATGTGTGAAGATATTTATTTATTTTTTTATCAGAAAATCGGCTTATCAATTTAGAGCTGACTTATTCTATTATTTCCTTTTTTTTCGAACGATTTCTGGTATCCATAATACAAGCATTAGTTGCTTACTGTGGAACTAGATAGTACTGTGTGGAATGTGTGAAGATATTTATTTATTTTTTTATCAGAAAATCGGCTTATCAATTTAGAGCTGACTTATTCTATTATTTCCTTTTTTTTCGAACGATTTCTGGTATCCATAATACAAGCATTAGTTGCTTACTGTGGAACTAGATAGTACTGTGTGGAATGTGTGAAGATATTTATTTATTTAACCTGAGATCAATGAAAACGTAAATTTCTCTTAAGTATATTTATTAATGAATGTTAAGTATATATTAGGTATACAACAAAAAAAGGTGTTAATTATAGTTTTACAATTATTGACACTTGTTAGTAATTAATTGTAAACAAGACTGACGTACAGAAATGCTTTTTTGTTTAGGTGGTTCTAATATGTTTTAAATAATATAAATACTTGGTTTTTTTCTTGCACGCCCCTCTCTGTTTCTTGTAAATATTTATGAGTAGTTTCAATTAGAATTAATTCCGTCCTGCTTAAGAAGCGGAATAAGGACGACAGAAAGATTTTTACCAAATTTATTTTGAACTCCTCTGAATAATTGAATAGGTATTTATTGATTCGGATATTTATAAGACACCGGGCGCCTAGTGTCGTGAAAAGAGAGGCTGGTTAGGTAAACATTAGGTAGGTACCTACCTATTTTCTATCTGTGGCTATTAAGGAACAAAATAGTTGGGTGATTGACGTGACGAGGGTGATTACTGACACCCCGTTCGACCGACCGCCGCCCAGTGAACAGTGAAAACGCGATCCGACTTCTAACCGTTGTTTACCGCTTACCCCAGATTAGGGTCGTTGAAAATCAACAACGTATTTCTTAATCATAATTCAATCCATCCAAAGCGTAATTTGGCAATTTGCAAAATGGTTCTTGAGTCAACCTGAGCGCTGTTTGCACAGACAGCAACGCGCACCGATTGCCGTCACACAGTCGAGGACAAGGATGGCCATTCATCACTTGTTACTCAATACTTTCCATACCATTAAGAGGCAAACATTTTCCTTTTATAAGCAGTGTACGCTATTAAGGTATCTTACTCTTGTTTCATTTCCTATTCTATTTTTCTATATAAAAGAATAATTTTTGTAATAAATTTCTAGTAGGTACTTTTGAGTAAATAAATTGAACTTAGTATTTTACTGATGTTAAGTGAAGAAAAGCATTTTTGATTATATGGAAGAGGCCTTTGCACATTTGAGTCTTCTCGTTTTGTGTGTCATTAAAAATATATATTAAAAGTAAAAAGTGACAGATCTTAGTGTCCGAATATATAGCCTTCGAAGACCATGTTAACCATATAAACTAACTAACGATTTTCCTCCAGTATTAGGAAATTTAATTAAGTCACTGTTAAATATCAAATGATACATAGTTAATTAATGTTAATGTCTGTTATAATAGGCTATGCTTCTGGCGGAGCATAGCATTTAATTATAAAAGAAACCTTCACTAGAGATCTTAAATGAATATTTTTTAATCAGAACTGTAGAAATGCACCGATGCGAATTCAAGTCATTGGTTGTTTAATAGAAAAATACTAAGTTGTGTATCCTTTCCTAAACCGAACTATAACAAATAATATATGTTATTCAAGAATTCTAGTTAAGTTGGTTTTATTTTGATAATATTTTTGATTAATTTTGATATTTTAAAGTACTATTATTGATAAGTAAATAAATGTACCTATTTACTTAAATGATCTAAGTGTAAAATGGTGATAATTTTAGTGATAAAACACCTTAGATATCAGGAGGTATGATTAATCATGTTACCCATTCAGTACGAGTGTGCTTTTGTTTATTAAGTACAATCGAAAGTTTGTATCACTTAGATATATAAAAATAACAGTGTGGTCACCATAAATCAAACATGTCAAACTGAAAGTCACAAGTGACCAAAAAAAATTTAAACATAAATGTATTATTAACACCGACAAGGTTTTCTTGGTAAGATAATGATTAACCGCGATTTGAGGCCGTGGATATTTGATTTTCTTATTTCTAAACTTCTTTATTTTCCATCATATGTAACTAACCGAAAAAGTCAAGAAAGTGTTACGTTATCTATCATAATGGCGCGTTGGAAATACAAATCGGGAAATGTATCTTAGTTAATGGAACTTTACTGAATTAATGTGCACATATGTCCGAAAAGTTTGTATAGTTTCGTCAAAGCCATTTTTTTTTCTATTTATAATGTAGTTAACTATTTAGAAGTGTTGTTGTGTACCAAACTAGAATTTGTTTTTGTACGAGCAACAGAAACAGTTCCTATCCTAAAACAGCGTCACACGTTCGATCAGTGATATTCTTCAAAATACAAATTTTTATTCAAAAACACACGAGAAAATTTATATAACAGTGATCTACGATACGATTAATGAAAATATTTCCCTTTTACGAATGATCTTATCAGGGGCGTAGCTACCGCCATATCAACCGTATCAATGATACGGGGCCCCTGGGCTACAGAGGCCCCTGAACAGCTGAAATAAGTTTTTCAAAATTAAAACTGATAAAAAATTACCTAAGGACTTCTATGGGATAGGAACTGCTATCAGACTTGTCACTATTGTCTATAGAGGCAAAAGTTTTAGAAAAACTGAAATCGTCTTCAGTTATAGATGATTTAATAAATCAATTTGCCAAAAAAAGGCAGGAAAAGTGTATATTTAATTTGAATTGTTTGGCTAGCTCAATTTCTAAGAGGAAGTGATAACTTATAATCAATAAATATTTATTATAATTTAATGCAAGCATTTTTGTTTCTTTTGTGAGAAATTTTTACCCTTCATTTGGGGCCCCCAACTAATTTTGATACGGGGCCCCTCCAAGGCACGCTACGCCACTCGATCTTATACAATCTTCAACTGTAAGAATATAATGGTTGTAGTTGCAACGGCGGAACACATCAGGACCGGTAGACGTCCGGTCACCTCGACCGTGTCTAGGATCTTGAGTCGCCGCTGGCACACTTTGGTGATGCTCAGGATGTCACCACAGCTCTTCCTCAAATCCTCTGCAAAACACGAAATCAATTAACGGGACTATGCTGAATGTAATCGTAAATCAGAAGGAAATACGAACCTTGCAGTGATAAGTCCTTGATGGTGGCAATGAGCAGATTTATGCGGTTTAACTGCGAACCGATTCGGCTTCCGAACATCCCGTATTGAAGAAATATTGCCAGATGTCGCACTATCAGAACAAATCTGATCCAAAAGCGTATATACCCTAAGGCCTATTAAAAATAAATAAAAGTAAATTACACCCACCATTTATATTTTCGTAAAAAAGTTTAGTGTCAAACTTACAGTAGTAATGTCGACGAAAAAATGATTCATCGCCAAAGTGTTTCCCACGGTGAAATAGAATTCAAAACTTAATACCAAGAATATCTGCAGAATAAAAACAAAATTATTCTTTCCAACGGGTATCTTGCAATCAGAATATAGTTTTAAAACACTGTATAAAGACTAAATAAAAAAAATGGACAACCAGAACACAACATTTTTAATGTTACTGTGAAAGATAATTGATATACATGTGAAATGTGCATCGAGACGAGTAATTTCTGAATATACCTAATTTTGAATTAATCTTAAAATTCACCTGTAATTTCCATATTTTATTTATCCTCTTTATGATCCGTAATATGTCCATGTAACAAGTATAAACGTTCGCTGTTTTGCACGTGTTCGTGATAAGAATGCTCTGCAATGTGGTCACGAAGTATTCAACTCTGGAGTAGAGTATGGAGAGGAAGCACGCTAGACACATGGTTTCCGAATCGGCGACGGCCCTCATGAAATTCCACACCCAAACCACTGGGAAAGCTCCGAACACTGCCTCTTGTCTGCTGTCAAAGCAGTATACGTTTGCGATGCCAACCGTCATGTGGAATACTAACAAAGTTGCTATGTAATAAGTGTACCTGTATTTAATGTTTCTGTTTATCACGTGTACATTAGTCAAGTTCAAATCACTATCCAATTGGTTGATCTCCTCAAACAGCTTCTTCATTTTATTTTTTCCCGACGTTGCAAGCAGATATGTCATCAGAGTGATATGGTGAGTCCAGTAAGCGAGAATCAAGTGGATGCCTGTCGCTTGTTTTTGCTTCGTCAAGATATTTACGATATTCCAAATGGAGTTGGATGTTGTGACAAGTACAGTCAGTGCTATATAAGAGCAGTAAGCGAAATGCGTATGCAACTTTTCATTGGATGAAGTCGAAGCCGATGTTATGGAGAGAGGATACAAAACGAGAAATGGTCTAAATACTGCCACTAAGTCGTCAGCCTTTGCCGAAGTCATCTTGAAGACTGCGTAAATGATGATGAGGTACGATGATCGATTACCGACGAGACCACTTACTGTGTATTACTTTGATGTGTTAATGTTTATGTTTAATTCATAAATAGTGATGTTTTATGTAATTTACTGATAACTAAAAGTAAGCTGCGATAAGCTCAACTATGTCGATTCGAATAATAATCGAATCTGCATATCTGAAAATTTATAATATATAAATGACTAACTTGTGGCCGCGGCTTGTGGCCTAAGTTCATCCTGAAATTATATTGTAACTATTTGTGAAAGATTTGTTTAAATCGGATAAGTAGTTTCGAATAAAATAAATAAAATTAAATAGAATTGAAAGCAATACTACAATATTAGCAAAAGTCTAATAGGCAAACAACTTTAGTCAAATGATACAGCGATGGATGTCAAACAGATTAGCATTTAATCATTACTGAGTAATATAATCAGATTTGCATTACAGTCAGTATTTTTTTTTTTGATGTTTGTTTGAGAATAAGTAAGAAGTAATCGAGAATTCGCTCACGTCCCCTTCAAAGAGGTCACACCCGTACCGCCGGAATGTAATGGTCATAATAAAGTGCGTCTTGTTTATGAGGGTCGGATCGAAATTCAATTAATCTCATTTGTGAATCTATTACAGCGACAGTGCCTTATTTGCATAGTCTCTGTTTGAATAGGATCGTCAGATCCTCTTCCAGACTACATCCGCTTGTTTTAATTAGGATTTCTCTCAAAGCCAATGTGTACTCTTGACCGCTGTTGTGCTTTTCGCTGCCAACGTATAGTTACTTAATTTTGTAACTTTGTAACTTATCTCTGTTATAAAGTTTCTCACTTATACAGTTTCTCAATATTACTCAGATCTGCCAATATTTAGTAGTCAGTTATTTTATTGAAATTTAATTGTTAATTTTAGTATTGCTGAATTAGTTTTATTTATTTATAGTTTATAATGGTATCTTTGAATTAGCTGTCTTATTCAAAAACTTGAATTAACTAGAACCGTTTTTCATATTTTATTAAATATACTGGTTTAAATTTGGGTATTTATAGCCTTTTTTTTGGTTAATTTGTTATGAATATAATAAGTCAGTCGTACATCAAACACGACTTAAAAAAATCAATAAATCTTTTAATATGTACTTCCATAAAAAAGTATCAAGCAATATTCAGCCTAGTAGCCCTAAATTAAACAGAAATCACTAAAATTACGGAAATTATTCGTACATTAACTGATAGCTGTAGGATGCGTTATTTGTCTCGCAAATTGCTTTTGAATAGATTATTTATGAGGTTTCTAACCAATAATTTCTGGTGGTAATTGTAAAAGAATTGACAAGAGACTGAAATTTGGCCGCATGCTAAAAGAATATCTTTATTTTAGTTATTGCAAAATTGGTATTCGTTACCTTTTAAATTACCTTTTAAAACGCTACCACCGGCTACTACAATTCCGCTGGTAAACCATATATATGTCATTTCACTGAGCAAATTTATTGATGTTTTGAGGCATTTGCCACTAGATATTGTGCGGAGTCACACAATAACCGCCTCATTTGCGTACAGATTGCATCGAAACATGTTTCATTTTGTTACCGAATGAGTAAATATAATTATGTTTCGTTATACTCATATGCTGTATTTATTGTTTCACCGTTTATCACAATATTTTATTTGTGGAATACATTGCAATTGTACTTTACCCTTTAAAAAATATATAGTGTGGAAGCACATAACATATTAATTGGCAGTCGTAAGGATCTATGATGGTTTCTGCTAGCAGACAGGATTACGACCCTATTTTTGTAGGTAATTATATTTATTGATAGTTTATGTTACTAGACAAGCTTACAACGTTGATACATTAGTTGATATACTAAAATGAAATCTGTAATAATTTTGTCCACTAGCGAGCCAGAGTACATAAGTATACGACCTTTGGATCTACTGATCAAAACTCACAACTCCCCCCCCCCCTTTTCCACTTGCCCCCCCCCCCCCCCCTACATCGTGAAATTTGTCCCCGTTAACGGTTTTAATAAGTATTTTGCGAAAATTTTAATATATACAAAAAAAGTGTCAAAGGCAAAAATTATCCTCATTAAATTCTAAACAAAATAATTCTGTTCTATACATTATTTTGATTAGCTTGACGGTTTTGATAGCAAATGGAAAGGAGGGAGAGTTGTGGGTTTTGTTCAGCAGACCCAAAGGTATAACCCACACAAGTTTCATAACTTTAATAATATATTTGCTTCCCCCATACATTGCTTACACAGAATGACTGCATTTATATAATGGCATTTGATGTGCGTACAGAGGAAGGTGTTAAAATATAGGTGTTTCGTTTCATTATAACCTGTTAAGTATTTAATTTCTATTTCTTGCACTAATAGTCTACTCGTAGTATTTCATCAATTACAATTCAAATACTCTCATACATTAATCACAAGAGCAAACGCGTCTAAAAATGGCGATTCTATTTCCAGATGCCTCAGGATTCAATATATCCACAGAGCAACCGTAAACATGGCGGTTATTTGAACGGAGTCGCGGTATTTTCTAGCGGTTAATAAATTTAAAGCTGATACTGTAATATCATCCCATTTTAACAGAGTTCTTTGTTCTCTGCGTATAATAGGACTCGTTGAACCGGAATGACCGCACACGTTACGCTGGCTTCTTTTATCCAACTTTATTCCGCCGATACACTGAACCCACGTACAAAGTAATAAGCCAACTTACAAGTGCTCAAGGGTGCCTATCCAAATGGATATTTAAGGCTATACCCATATTCTATTAATTCAACTGATTACGCTGTTTGAACATAAGGAATTTTCGCTCACGGTCAGTATAGGCTATTTAGTCCCCATCTGGCGTCCGGGACTTGATGAGAGGTGTGGTAGTCCATTGATGTTCCAGTGGGTCGCCACAGGAGTAGAACACAGCCTGGCAGCAGGAGATGGGTCCGCGAGGACATTGTGGGGCCCGGGGATAAGGCCTCGTTGTGATCCCGGGTCTCATATTTACAGACGGTTTTAATGCGGTATTTCCCGGTGACAGGTCACTTCGCCAGGCGAATCTCACTTACCCTTTCGCCGACTGCCCTCGTCGAAGAAAGACAATACGTAAAGTGTGATTTCGCCTCCTCAAAAAAAGGCTATTTAGTCCCGAGCAATATGTGGAAGTCTCTCGAATGATATGCTGGCATAATAACACTGATATGCTAGTATATAACAATATTGTTGCGGAGTCAGCAGCGCTCCTGCAAATCCCGGCGATATAGTCCTCTGTTTCAGTAAACTAGATCACAGTAATCTTTAGTTCGCAGCTCCTTTTTCAGGTTACTAATACCCAAAATCCCCAAGATTATGGAGGAGAACATAGACCTCCTCCACAATTTTCTAATAGAACCGGACAGAAGCATCCTGAATCCACTGTAAAAATATCCCACTAAAATCCCATAAAATAGTGTCAGCCGTTTAGTATAAATTGATCTGAAAAACAAACCTAGTGTTTTTGAAAATAATAATATCAATTTAATGAAAAGCCAAAGTCTATTTCAGTGGGCTACCATCTTCTAAATTATCTTACCAAAATTCGGCATTAGAGGATTAATTATAAGTACGGTATAACGTTACGAGTTTAATGAGCTGCCCACACATCCGTAATAAATGTATTAGATCGATAGTTCCTGTAATTCCCTGAAACATAAGTGGAACCAATTTATGATTCTGTATTGTGTTTTAATAAATATATTTATAAAATAGGTGATACCTAACTTTCAAATTGAAATTCAAAATAATTTATTTGCTGAATAAGTTGTTGTAGAATTTTAGTGTCCACATGTTCAACCGACAAGCGTTATGCAAATCTAAAAAGCAAACAGTAATTGTTCCAATATCATTAAATAATAATTGTATTTATTTTTATGCTATATTTATGTAAGACTAGCTGGTTCCCGCGACTTCGTCCGCGTTAAAACGATTAAAGGTACCCTATGTCCTTTCTGATGTCTCGGACAACGTGTATGCAAAATTTCATAGTGATCGGTTCAGTAGTTTTTGCGTGAAAGAGTTACAAACATCGATATATCCAAACATACTTTCGCATTTATAATATTAGTAAAGTAAGATAAGATAATTATAATAATTATTATATTATTAATATAGCTTGCATCGCTTGCACTATTTATAGTCTCATCATTTGATGACTTATGTCTCATTTGGAGTTACTAGCTCCTTCGTAGTCTAAAAACATGATCCAAATTTTGGCAGAGTAATTTGGAGAGTATTAACGAAGGAGTGCGGGACCGCGAGTGTATCGCTTCACTGAACGTACGCAATTAAACTTAATCGATCAATAAACGAACTTTGCCAACTGCGCATTAACTTAACATAGCTGTGATCACATTATTCTATTATCCTATAAATTAACTGCATTTTCTTCGCCTCGAACAACTTTGATTTCAGCGAAGCTTTGTGTTCCAGCTTTAGCGATGACCCATAAACAAGTTACAGAAAAATATTGTTTCAAAGTAAACGAAAATCACATATTATCTGTGTTACGGTCTGATGGTTACAAAAATGCGTATTATAAAAATTATTACCTAGCAACTATACCTGGATTTGTAATTATTTAGTATTATTTCGTAGTTACAAACATCTATACATACAAACATACTTTCGTATTTATAATACTAGCTGGTGCCCGCGACTTCGTCCGCGTTGAACGATGAAAGGTACCCTATGTCCTTTCTGTTGTCCCAGACAACGTGTATGCAAAATTTCACGGTGATAGGTTCAGTAGTTTTTGCGTGAAAGAGTTACAAACATCCATACATCCAAACATACTTTCGCATTTATATATTATTATTACGGATGTAGTGGAAAGTGGAAACACTTCTTCGTTCCGCCCCTATTAAATAGAAGGTAGAATTAACCCGAGCTCTATCATTTATTAGATGTTCCCTAATGAGAATCCGGTGTTTGCTTATTTCTATTCGCGAAATGAAAATAGTTGCTCATATTAAACCAACACAATGAGAGGGAGCTATTTGTTTAAAAACTCACCTTATTATTTGACTAACTGTTGACTAACGCGACTTCGCAGGCTTAACTTTATAGAATATAGCCTATGTTACTTGCTGATATTGTAGCTTTTTATATATGAAAGAACTAGCTGGTGCCCGCGACTTCGTCCGCGTTGAACTATGAAAGGTATACCCTATGTCCTTTCTGGTGTCCCAGATAACGTGTATGCAAAATTTCATTGTGATCAGTTTAGTAATTTTTGCGTGAAAGAGTTACAAACATCCAAACATACTTTCGCATTTATAATATTAGTACGGATTTTTAAAATCAGTCAAGTAGTTTTTGAACTTATTCATTACATTAACTTACCTTTAGAATGCCATCATGATGTTCTGCGCTGTCATTTCTCATAAAAATATAATAATGATTTTATAAACCTATTTTACTGTTTAGCTGTTACTCACAGCTCACCGCAGCCAGTGTTGGCAACGTTGCCATTTGTTGATGTATTGCAGTTGTATTGTATGGAATCGCTTGTCTAAATTTATCTTCAAAATGTTTCCCGAATCAACGTGATCGACAGTCGACGGATGCGATCGCCTCACCGTCTCGGGTCTGCCGACCATTTATCATCAGATCGGTTTAAAAAAAACTGATTTTATATTACACCTGCACGTAAATAGTACTATTATTTAATACATTATCAAAGGCAGAAAGAGGTATAAGGAAAAAAATTACTGACTTATTGATTTTATTGATAAATTAAATTAGTAGCTTATTTTACTAAAAAATATATAAGAAAATGCCAATGAATGCTAATAATAAATTCCAAATGAAAAGAGACCTTGGACGGAATTTCTGTTCTCGAAAGGATTCACGACGACAGTAAAAACTTTTCTTCACAGTGCAAAGACAAAATTTCGCACTAGAGTTTCATTAAGAGACAAGTTTCAAAAGATACTCGTAACAATTTTACTGCAAACATATTTATGGAAATATTTTATGATGTTCATAAAAGTATCAATAACTTTAGTAAGGAGTAGTGACGTTAAATTTAGCGACTACTGTTACCGCCAAAGTAAAATTGAAATATTTGTTAACTACAGAAAATTAATTAATAAATTTTTGATCAATTATTGACCATTCTATAATAACAACAGAAACTGTAGAGATTTTTCGTCAGTTAATCGTCCTGAAAATATAAACAATGTATTTTACACAATATCATAATAACTAAAGAATAATTAAATACACAAGATTGTATGACAAATGCACTGATTTACCAGAATATCCAGTAGCAACAGTAGAACAGCGTTTTAACTTACATCCTTGAATATTCCATAGGTACTGAGTAAGTGGATTAACCACTGGAAGGCACAGACTAATAATCAGTGTCAAAGAATTAAATAATAATAATAATAATTTGCAATTTTCGACCTGAATCTTTCCTACTTTAAAGGCTAATCATTGGAGTGTACAGACAAATGTTTACCCAGAACTTGTCTTCTTTCGCAATAAATCTAATTTCAACGATAAGGACACTGACAAGGAATAACTTCTGGCGAAAGCTACACTTTGCATCGGATGCAAGAAGCATAAAAGCAAGTTAGAGGCATAAAAACTGGAAATGTCGTTCAGCAGGTGTTCATGTTATTGTAACATTTTGGACCAAAAATACATTCCGAGTTACTCACGGTTAACAGTTGGGAATGACTAATGGCATTGTGTTTTATATACGTCATACAAATTCGTTCTTGATGGTTGGTATTTGGTATACAATTTTAAATGAAAAAACAGATCAGTGTTTTCTTGTAGTATTGCGGCAGAAGTTGAATAGTTCAACTTATTGGACGTTGTCAATTAACAAGACGCTAATCAGGCTAGCTAAGCTTGTATAAAGCCTTAAAAACCAACCCATTTATATTTGTATAGGGACAGAGGCAGAGGGTACAGTGAGTTTTGCCGTCACTGATTGGGTGGCCCGCCTGGCGGCAGTAACCACCCTCTCACAACAGAGATTCCTTCAAAGGTTTAGGAACTTATGGGCGGGGCTTGTGATATTACCGAGTAGACCGTCAGCCAGTCTGATGAAATTTACACAAAGAAATAGACTTCTCCTAGATCTCGAGTTTTCTCCATGACAAATTCCATCAAAATGTAGCTATGAAAACATTATTAATATGGAAAATTCCCTTGTTTGTTTTTTTTTACATGTGAAACTCGATTCGTTCACATATCAAGAATATAAATGTATATGACGATAGATTTGTCGAACAGAGAGCATTGCAGCGGATTGCATTATACGTTTATTTCTACTCGTAAAATAAACATGATGGTGGCATAGTTTATGCTCTTTAAAATGCGATTAAAATCGAAAAACTAAACGCCAACAGAAATTGTACAAAGCCCTTTCGTTACATCTCTACAGTTTTACACATCTCAAAATATTTGTTGAACAGAGTTGAGGTCTAAGCAGAGCAGTAGGCCATTTCAAAAAGTAAATATTACTCAAATTACTTTAAACAATAGGAGTACATCAATATTATAATTTAAAAAAAAGTATAATTAGATGCGTATTTAATGCATCTAAATTATCTTAATGATTCGTCGTAACGTTGCGAAACAGACTTATCTGAATGGCTTCACATGCGGAAGGATTACTCTTCAGACCACGAATGATACTGAATAATGTAATCTGAACCAAGGAATATCCGCACTGCTTAGAATAATACCACCGAAGATAAATGTTTTATATTATCTCCACCATGAGCATTTATTTATGTTCATGTAGATTGGATTCCAGATAATAAATTATCGGGATTCCAATCTACATGAACATAAATAAATGCTTTCTAACGCGGACAAATGCATTATCCTAATAATAATATTTTAAACAGGAGAGTTTGTATGTTTGGAAGATTGTTAATTAATCACGCAAATACGGCTGAACTGATTTGGATAAAATTTGGCACACAGATAGGTTATGACATGTAGGATATTTTTTATCCTAATTTTTTTTTAGTTACTGTGGGACTATAGCGTTGGTTACCGTTGGTGAACCGATTATTTATTTTTTATTAAAAAAAGTTATAAGCTCTTTGATTGTGAGGTTTCCGTACCACGTACAGATGTCAGAATTCGTAGAGGGTCTACGCGAGTACATGCTACGAGGCGACACTCGCGCCATCGCTACGAGTGCTACGACGTTCGACGCTGCTTCGCCAGTATCGTCGGTTCGCCAGTTGACGTCGCGCACTCCTCGGGAGAGGTCCTCGTTCGAATCGTCTGAAACTTTACGGCACCCACGTGCGTCGCCGACTTCATACTTTTTCTCGCGTCACTTCAATCTCTCGTTTCAACTGCTCGCAAATTTCAACTTTTGCAATAGGATTAGCAAAACATTGAGACTCGTAGCGGTAAGTGAGATTTTTTTTATGCATTTATATTTTTTCAGATAAACAATTAAATAATTTGTAACAGTGTCATGTGTCTATTTACGATTAAATTAAATTCACATAATTTTGAGTATTTTATTACTAGATTTGCTAAACAGTTTGAAAATATAAGTTTATTTTTTAATTGCGATATTTGGTAATATGGTGATAAAAAAAAGTACAATTTCTACATGTAAATGTATTTATTAAGCATTTACATACTCGTATATTAATTGTTTGAATTTAAAATTTAAATTAATTACAAATACTTCCTGTGAGATTATAAAATTAATTTAAATGGGATTATGAAGCATATTTTTTTTTTACTTTTATTACTTTTATGCTCGCTCAGACATAATCAAATTGTATTTGTGAAAAAGGATCTCTCTCCTCAATTAGTCAACATATAATTATGATGTTCAGACTGGTCCAGAGGGAAATAAAATGTTAATATATAAAAGTCACATCTCACGATATTCGTTTACGTTAATCCCCAAAATCGCCAAACCGAGTTTAGTTATGTTTTACGTGAGTGTATGCTTGGTTCGAACTTGAAAGCCAGGATATTTTTTTTAAATACGCCGACAAAGTCACAAACAAAAGCTTGTAATACAGAAAAACGTAATATCATAACTCATAGTCATAATTCACAAAGTTATGTATTTATACTAAAAGTATTTTTGAATAAAATAAAACATTTAATTTGAAAGTATGAATTTATGCAAAGCTTGAATAGTAGCTTTTCGAATGTTTTCGCGTTCGTTGAGAGCTACTTCTGTAAGATATTAGGCACTATGAATACAAATTCATTTAAATCAGGGTTCCCACAACACTCACTTTCAACTTAAATGTATTCGGGTCCTCGCTTATAAATTATTTTATTGTTCTTTTATGGAGAAATGTAAGAGATTATGGAACATTTTACGGCGTCGACTCTTAAGAACGAATGGAATAATTGTGTGGGGCTGATTTATTACTTGTTGCGACACAACTTATTTCCTCTTTTTAATTATAACCACCAACTGGCACCTGAGGGTAAAATAAACTTAGTTTTATTTGGAAACTTTTTACATTTCATACAAGACAACCACTTGTTGAAGGCTTCACTACCAAGAAGACACAGGTCAAGACAGTTGTCAGCTGACAAATTCCACTTGACATCTGACTTTACACGCGCGTTCCTATACAATGGGTGTGATGACGAGTTTACTGCTCTAACTCACCTCAAAACCTTTACAGTTTTTTAGGACAACTAGAAACTGACTAGATGGAAGTCTAAGAGGTCTCGTGCCATTTTCTTGCAATTGAAAAATTCTGCTTGGCTTTCTTAAATAATTATCAATCCTATACGACTTCAACAAACACTAAACTGAAAATGTTTCCTGCATAAAACGTTTCACAAAATCCGCTATTGCTATAGCTGGAATGGAATGGAAGCTCTGGAATGTTTTCCAGTTTCCCAAAGTATAAAGTTTGACATTGTGTGAACATAATGCATAGGATAAACATATTTATGAAATATACATAGGTCATTTTAAATAGCTGTAGCTTATCGTATATAAAGGTCCCGTTATATCTTCATGTGACTTTTATGAAACAGATTATGTATCTGTCGCAACATGGCGATTGAAATAGGTGAGCTGGTTTCGATTTGTGAATCGATGTTCACCTACGAGAGACGACAATTTAGCTCACAACCATCTTACATCAATCCTGTCAAGGCTCTGCCCAAATGTGGGTAACATGACACCATATAATTTTAGCTTGATTCTAATTCCTTTAATAACAAATTGTAACCAATATCGTTAATTCTTCAATAAGCAATCCAATCCGGTTTTGATCCATCTTATCTATCGCCCATTTGCATGCAATGTCGAAGTTGATCTCATCAATTTACTAGGTACACTAATTACTTTTCCACGAGACAATAAATTTATATTTGACATTCTGAATAATAGTATCTCCATAACTAACAAAAAAATATTTCCTCTTATCTCTATACCTATTATTATCTATTCTTATCAATAATCTGTGCTGTAGAGAACATAACAACACTCTTAAAAATACCTGAGCCATTCTCCTATCCTCGGATTTTTCTTTGTTTTTTATCCTAACAGAGTAAACAGCAGCCATCACTTATCATAGAATAAACTAACCGAAAGAAAATACCCTACTTGGTAGCACTAATTATCGCGTGCAACGTAATCAGTTTTTTTGGTTAAGTTAATTGTAAGAATTAATGTTATTATGAATCAATTGCTTTCGAATTGTGTCTTAAGGTTTTTTTTCTTTATATAAATAAGAAGCGTTAGCTCGTCTAAGTTGGGCTACCACTGTTTAGAGTTACGCTTTCTGTATCTTTCTGATGCAGTATCTAGCTAAAGCCTTTTGAAGGTCGATAATGATCATCGAATCGTCACCTAATGAGCCAAGTGTAGGAACTTGCTTAGCTTATCCGACTCAGCTTTCACGAGATTTTCGTGATTAAAAGCAGTGATTCAACAGGGCCAATAACCATAAGGCTTATTGGCGGCGACGGTCTTGCTTGTCTGTGATTATGGAACTGTCTCAGAAGAGAGTCTAAAAGCGGCCGTACATCTATACTTTACTAATATTATAAATGCGAAAGTATGTTTGGATGTATGGATGTTTGTAACTTTCACGCAAAAACTACTGAACCGATCACAATGAAATTTTGCATACACGTTGTCTGGGACACTAGAAAGGACATATTGTACCTTTCATCCAAAAAAAAGACTATTCCCGTGGGATAAATTAAAAAATAAAATACTAACGCCTGGCCAAAGTGTTATAGCAACACGAGGTCAAGCTTTATATTGCTTTTTTTTTTAAATTTTCAACGCGGACGTAGTCGCGAGCACCAGCTAGTTATATATATACTTACATTACGACACATCTGTCTCGATAAAGCCACATTTCAGTGCATTAAGTGATATGACTGCCAATTTCATTTGGTCGCATGCTATAAGAAATCAAAAGAAGTTTTGATTTGATGTACTTTCTGAATTCGTCTTTAGAATTCACATTCAAAAGTGCCAATATGGAGCCATACTTGTATGTAAAAAGACACGTGAACTATATTAATGTCTTTTGTCACGATAGTTAACGACAGTCCATGCATTAGACGAGACGTTTGGTCTAGTGGCTAGTATCCCTAGCTGATAACCAAACGGTCGCGGGTTCGAATCCCGCTAGGGGTCAATGTTTATGTATTAACATTTTACCTTTGTACCTGAGTCATGGATGTTTTTTATTTATAATATGTATGTATTTACAAAAGAAAAGTAATCTATGTAGTATATCAACTGTCTGGTAGCCATAATACAAGCATTAGTTGCTTACTGTTGAAGTAGATGGTGCTGTGTGGAATCATGGAATGTGTGAAGATATTTATTATTCCGCTTCCTTATTTAAATGGAAACAAAAACTCCAAAATACTTAGAAAAAAAAAAAACGAAATCATTATGATGCTTCAACAAAATAATTACATTTAATTAGAAATTTCTCCACATACATTGCCTTATGTTTAATTAAGTAGGATTATTTAAGTAAGTCTCGGCGTAAAGCTGCTTGAACTGTGAATTAATGAACAAGAAATAATAGACAAAGGGATCTCACAAACCGATTATTTAAAATATGCTTATTGATGTTAGTCGAGCATTACAAATTGTTTAAACAGTAAGCATAAGTAGCTTAGTTCACCACGATGGGGTGATTGGGTGATGGGGTGAGAGGGCGAGGGGTTGTCAACTTATTAACAACTAGCTGGTGCCCGCGATTTCGTCCGCGTTGAACGATGAAAGGTACCCTATGTCCTTTCTGGTGTTCTAGACAACGTGTATGCAAAATTTAATGGTGATCGGTTCAGTAGTTTTTGCGTGAAAGAGTTACAAACATCCATACATCCAAACATACTTTCGCATTTATAATATTAGTACGGATTGCCTTTATTCATTTTGTAAAATATTTGATTACACGTCGTACGAATTGAAATTATGTACGCTGTGCCGAATTCAATATGATAGTCATGTAAACTATTTGGATTTAATAGTGATCTTAATAAGATTACAATGTGTGTTTGTGTGTGGGTGAATATTCGAGAACAAAGCATTTAAGTTGTAATTAATAAAATGATTGAAATATGATTAATTCCCATCCACAACCTGTAATATTAATTGATAAATTATTTGAATACGTTACTAATTTTCAATATTATAATATTACCTATATTTAGGTCGGTGAAATATTTTTTTCGAATTTTATAAGTAAAAAAAAAAATTAGGGCCTCTTTCACCATGTGTCAAGTAGGATTTAAGTCACCGGTAACCGGGAATGAAGCAGATGATATACCTTTGTTTGTACGTTAAAAGTCTCAAACATTAAAAAGAAAATTAAAAAAATATATTGCCTATCGAAGGATGTGCAGTAAATCGAGTGCATAATTTAATAAAACATAAAATTATTTCTAAAAGTAACTAATCAACACTTTACCTTGTAGTTGGTGAAAGAGGCCCGCAGTAAAATAACTTTTTTTAATATATTAATGTTTGTATCTGTCTGGTTTTGATACTTACTATTAAATAGATGACATTTGAAAAAATGAATGAATCTGAATAGAAAATATGTATGTTGGCTTGTGGTTCTGCTTAGTAGAAGAATGAAGTCTTTCGTACACTCCTAACTGTATTATGTCACTTGTCTCCAAGTAACTGAAATAGCCGTGTCTGTCCGTGTTATCCAAGAATAATGCATTCACCTGATAAGCTTATAAGCCCTCTGCACACATCACTAATCGGACCTGATAAGGGTTCATGCGACAGTCACTCGTTCGTCTGTCTGTCTGTATATATATGTATTTTGAGGCCTATTATGTTAATTATGTTAACCTCACTATGTATTAGGTATTAGGATAATGTTTAGAGTCTCAAATGATATATTTATTTTATAGTGTATAATATTAGTTCATAAGGCATTTTTATTTTAAAGACAAGTTTTTTTTAAACTTCGCCAATAGTTTCGTTTGTTATGGTTTTTATTTATTAAAACATTATGCATGTTTTATTTTGTTGTAAGTACCTATTATTAAAAGTTGTAATTCTATAAAATCATGTTTTTGATGTTTTTTTTACATTTTTATAAACTTGTTGCTGTAAATAAATATATATATATAATTTTTTTTAAAAAAACCAAGTGGGTGAATTTCCCAGTGGACTGGAAATGGACACGGACCGACGACCTCCGTCTGTATATTAGTCAATCATTACCAAAAATTGGACATTTTGCAGCAAAATTTATTGTAAAGGAAAGGGTTGAATTGTTTCTAGTTTATGTAATAATAAGTAATTCATGTGAAGGTAAAATGGGTACTTTGGGATTATCCCGTCTACCATTTAAGTCATTCAAAAGTTATTGTTATTGTTAATTTTTCCAGGTATGCTAACTGCGCTCGCATTTTCACATACATTCCTAGAACTTATCCTAAATATATATTAAACTTCATATACATCCGTACTAATATTATAAATGCGAAAGTATATTTGGATGTATGGACGTTTGTAACTCTTTCACGCAAAAACTACTGAACCGATCACCATTAAAATTTTGCTTACACGTTGTCTGGGACACCTTAAACGACATAGGATACTTTTCATCGTTCAACGCGAACGTTGTCGCGGGCACCAGCTAGTTCAAAATAATGTTGTAATTGATGGCTGATTAAAGGATTAAGTGGTCGACCATTACACGTAAAATATATAATTTAGTAAACGATGTACATCAAATTTATTATCTACGAGTATAAATAAATTGAAATCATTTATCAAAAGCAAATTGTGTACAAAGGCCAACTGAGGCCCACTATAATGAAAGGGTTATTTGATAAGATACGTTGTGAATCTTGGCTGCCTAATTTCTTCCCCGTAGGCCTTTGCAAGTCAATCCTAAATCTAGTAGATTAATTTAATCTTATTATGTAATATAAAGTTTATAAATATAAATAAATAAATAAGCTGCATCATTGGCATATACTTACTTACATTCAAAATGTGGCCTTATATTAATGGCAGAAAGTACAAAATAGAAATAGTGTTTTATCAAGTGGAGATGATCTTTGTTTTTCCCACTCACTACATTGACTCGATATGCAAAGGTCTCAGGGACACTCGAATTCAATTACCACTCTCACAGTATAAACAAATAAATAAATAAATTAAAAACAAATAAATTTTGTGGAATGAGGATTGATACAGATTCAAATATTAAATTCCTTTGAAACAGTATTAGATTTTTCACTCAACTTGATATTTTATTAAACATTCAAAAACATTCTGTTAACACCCACTATTTACTTTGAGTACATTAATTAAACCAGTAAACTTTATGTTTAGTCCAAATACTTTTATCGTCGGACGGATATGTCAGAATTACAATTCCAATTTTGACTTAGTCATGGCTAATTCAGACAGATTATTCTGTTTAAGAATCAATTTTCATGGTTGTGTTTTGACATATGTCACTATAAAATTGACGTTTACTTGTGACTCATGATGCGTTTAGGACATTATGCGTGTAGGTCGTTTTGAGTTTAGGGTATTTTGCGTTTAGGATATTTTGCGTTTAGGATATTTTGCGTTTAGGATATTTTGCGTTTAGGATATTTTACGGTTAGGATATTTTGCGTTTAGGATATTTTGCGTTTAGGATATTTTGCGTTTAGGATATTTTGCGTTTAGGATATTTTGCGTTTAGGATATTTTACGGTTAGGATATTTTGCGTTTAGGATATTTTGCGTTTAGGATATTTTGCGTTTAGGATATTTTGCGTTTAGGATATTTTTCGTTTAGGATATTTTACGGCTTTAGGACAATTCAACTGTTAATGTGCGGACATACGAAGACGACCTCTCTTCGCGTATGCGTTTATTCAACTGTTTTTTTTATCATACCACCGAATGAATTTGAACAAATGAACACCTCTTTTTGAAACGTTCAATCACAGCACTATTCAATCAACTTCAGTCGACATAAATAGCAGACGTTAACAATTCAAAAATGTATGAGTAGGTTAGACAGTAGGAGTTGGTAACGAGAACTCCCAAATTCCTCCAATACAGTGGAGTACAGACGGAATCATACAGGCAGACAATTATATTGACGCAGTCTTTTTATATAAAATAATAAATAATCACATCGATTCTTCTTCACTTTTAGAATGTATTCACTTCAATGTACCAAAACTCAGAACAAGATCAAGTGATACATTTCATATTCCCTAATCCCTATTGTAGAACTAATCATTGTAAAAATTCCTTTTTCATCGTTCTAAGTATCACTACAATAACATTCTGAATGATATTTACATATTTTCCAACAATGTGAATTCTTATAAAAAGAAAATTGGCGAATTACTTTTGAAAAATTTAATTTTTATCACTTATAAAATATTCTCTTCTTTTTTTTTCGTTTTATATTTTTTTTAAAATTAATAGATAAATGTAAAAATATAATTTTTATGATTCTTTAAGCCTATTTGTATATAAACTATAACAATTTTTTATAAAAAAAGTCTTTCAGCGTCTTTAGTGTCAGAAATATCACTGTAAAGAAGATTTTCTGTCTACAAGTTCCGTTTCCTTGTACTGTGTACATGGAAATGTATATGAAGCGTGCAGCTATCGGAGGCAGCTGTGACTATGGAGATGCGAGAGCAGGGTGTTGCATAAAAGGCATTCCATTATTTCAATTTTATTTTTTATTATAATATGAAGGGCGGCAGACAGACTAACGGACCCAATTCTTGTCTTATAAATTGATAAAGACCAGTGTTATGGACCCTGTCGGGCATGCTTAAGGCAATATATATTAAGATTTTTATTTCATCTAAATTAAATTTTAAATTGAATAATATTTATTTATATTTAAATTAAATTTTAAATTAAATAATATTTATTTATATTTAAATTAAATTTTAAGTTAAATAATATTTCCATTTATATTTACATTAATTAATGATATTATCTAAAAAATATTCATTAGTGTTATAGTAACATTTACTATTTAGGATTTATAAAAAAAAAAAAAAATTTAAAATATGATATCGTTGTTTTCTTTTTTTAAATTATCCGGTAATTTGTTATATATTTTTTATAGAAGAACTGATGTTATTTGAAGAATTTAGTTTCAATCGTGATATTCGTAATATTAAATTATTTTTATGTCGTAGTGTATACTTGTATGGTAAACGTGAAGAAGTTTTATATATATATAAAACTTCATGTGGCACCCATCTGGTTCTATTCTCGTTCTAATCGCATTGTTGTGAAAGATCATTGAATGTTTACATCTTCAGACCACTTTGATGTCCATAAATGTATAAACTATACACCTATATTGTTTTAAATATGTGAAGAGGTATAATGGATAATTTATTTATTTATTTATTTATCAAGATACACCAACAGAAGACACAACAATACAACACAATAATACAGTTTATACATTCGGTGTTGGCCTGATGTGAATTCCAATGACAGATATACACAACATTTAACATCAATCATCGACCTTTATGATTATAGAAAATTCTTATACTAAGATAATTGATGGATAATTTTCTCTATTCACATGTAGTACAGGCATACAAAATGAATAAATGTAAAAAGTAAGTTTGGTGCAGTTCGTTAGTTAGTGGTATGACCAGCAGTGGTATGGCCGAAAGTTGGCCACCGGCCAGACACCAGATGCCGGCGCGACCAACTGCCAACGGTCAACTGTACAAAACACAATACAAATTGAGATTTCATCTTTGCTGCGTACGACCCAAGTTGCGACATTTGATTTACTCCCCTTGTAGTTCCTTTCCTTTTCTTTCCTTCCGAAGGTACCCGGGTGGCCCCTCGCCCCAAATGTAAATATAACTCTCCCACTTCGCGTTGGCGTTTATTAAGGAGCTGTTTGTGTACAAATAGTAAACAATCGCCCACAAAAGCGAACAAATTACTTTTGAAGTATTTTAAAAAATATTTAAAATTTATAACACTGATATTAAAAATGCTAATTCGTAAATTCGCATTTTTAATATAATTGGCTCATTGACTAATTACCTAAGAAACGAATAATTATGATCAGAATGTCTAAATTCAAAATGCCTAATTAATAATTCGTCTTCGAAGCAAAATGTTAACAGAATCTAAACTTAAGCCATTGGAGTTGATACGCCCTTTCTCTTGTTAATTTTGACTGATGTATTTGGTGACTTCGTAAACGAATTACGTCTTGATTCCGTTAATGAAGCGTCGTTATGACAAAGTTGTGTGATGCCAACATCGAGTTCATAACGAATACGTCGCAAATACATTACAAAGCTTTCAAGGTTTTCTTCCTCTTAATGATAATATCGTTCCTCTATTAAATTTAGTACATTTAACTTTGCAAGTAGATATTGTTTGATACCGAATTGTGCACGATCTTTTGTCAATTTCCCTATACCATTCACCTATCTTTTATCACCTGTGGAGTTGCTTTGTGTTGTAGGAGACGGTAGCCATCCTACCATCAAGTAGACAGTCAGTCTGTCTGCCGACCTTAATATTATTATTTTTTTCTTGATGACATTGCTTTGATGACACAAACGCTATTAAGCCCATTGAATTTGATAACTCTATTAACTCAGAAATGTTTTATTTATTATTTACTAGCTGTGCCCGCGACTTCGTATGTGCTGTAGTTCGATTCCCGCAGGAACTTTATACAATTTTCTAGGATAAAATTCAAGTACCACTCAATATTAACTCACTTTTTAAGAATTCGTATAATTCGTATTTAAGAATTCGCTCCTTCGTTTAACACCGTGATGAGGACTCATAGAGAAATATCTGTCGTTGTCATTTTTCATCAAATAAACGATTTTCGGCGTTGTCATGTTTAAAATTGCTTTTCAGTCAATTATACTGTTGAGATTGAGAAGCGGGGCCATGTCGCTGGTAACTACGTAAAACATAAAAAAAAAATGTTATACAGTATACACATATTATTAAAGAAATATATTTGACATGAGAAAATGTATTTCCAACTGAACAAAAATAATAGCATGTTCGTGTCATGTTTACAAAGAAAACAAATTTCTTATCATTGTTTAACGAGAAATGTGGGAATAGGGATTCCTTTGTATAAACTATTCGGGAGTATATTATTTTATGTTTAAAAAATACGTCTGTAGTTAAAAATACGTTTGGATATTTTTTTTTAATAAAGACAGACTGACAACTGTTAACTTGTGGTGGTAAGAGAATGGTTACTTTCGCCAATTAGAACTTTATAAGTACAGTGACATCTCTAAAATCGTATTCGGTCTTAGAACGGAATTAAACGTTGGCTTGAATTATCCAAACAACTTCCTCCCCGTTCCGGAAACACCGAAATTCACTGAATCGGATAATTACAGCCTTTATCCTTCGAGTAGGATACTTGCAGAAACGAGGATGTTTTTAGTTTTTTGTCCGAAATCATTCGCACGAAATACTAAATTCATTTCTCACGATCCTCTGAAGGTCCAATTTGGGAACGTCTTGCCCAACATCAAAGCATATTTAAATTGTACTCGACTTCATTTCATTTTATTGTTGAACGAACGATGGATCTGATAAAAAAGCATTGCAACAAATACAATGCAACAATTGAATACAAATGCACTATTGAATACAATGACACGAACTGGTGAGTACTCTATACTGTATAAAGTATCTTTGATATGAACAAAGATAATATTTTGTTTCATTGTTTTAACGACACGTTTGGTCTAGTGGCTAGTAACCGTAGCTGTTAATCAAACGATCGCGGATTCGAATCCCGCTAGGGGCAAATGTTTATGTGTTAACATTTTACCTTTGTACTTGAGTCATGGATGTTTTTTATTTATAATATGTATGTATTTACAAAAAAAAGTAATCTATGTAGTATATCAACTGTCTGGTATCCAAAATACAAGCGTTAGTTGCTTACTGTGGAACTAGATAGTGCTGTGTGGAATGTGTGATGATATTGATGATATATTGTTTATAAATTATTTATAGGTCACAACCTGCATAATTAAACAACTCTTAATAAAGGTAATTAATTAGACGGACATGTTAGGTCGATTAAATAAATTTCTATAAATATCGCCCGGGGTGCAGTTTTTATAATAAATATTTACTTAATCCAGCCGATGAATTACCTTACACCGCCATCTGTGAGAAACTTATGGAACTCACAGTTTTAAAACTTATTTTAAAAGTTATCACTGAGTTCCATAAAGTTCTCACAGATGGAGGTGTAAGGTAATTTATAACTCTTTCTTATATAATAAACAAATAATTTGTAATAAAAAACCTTAACACAATTTTCCTTTAATAAATTATTATAATTTTGTCATAGATTGATACATTGAACCCTAAAAACATTGATTACTTATTTTATGGAGCTTGGAATTAGAAATAACTTTATGATAAACATGGTTATTATTTCAAATGATAATAATAACCATGTTTTTATTATCATTTGAACCTGCAACGTTTAATTAAACGTAACAATTGTAATTTTCACCACAAAAGTCAAAATAAAGAATGAGATATTTGACATGTTACGCCTCGTTGCCAAATGGTTCAATTTGGCGATATTCCTAGGCACTACTTGTCCTACATTTTTCGCTACATTGCTTTGACGGACGCTTTTGCACTTTGCAACACATTTTACAACTTGCTTAAAACAAATTTGAAACTACAAAATACAGAGAAGTGGGCTCTACTATCTTTGCCTTGTGTTTATAAATGTGTATTTCTCTATAGGACAATATGATCACTATGGCTGCCATTAATTGTCATAAAGAAAAATAAATAAATCCTCAACATTAATGGACCAAAAAGCATCTTAATTTGTGAAACAGAATATTTGAATTGGGGGAGATTTTAATTACGATATCAAAGCGTTTGCTGTGTTAGAAGCATTTACAACTCAAATGATAACATCCTCCACGGACCTATCTTATTATTAATTCTTATTTAAGTGAGATTATTCATTTAACAAATCAACGATAAACATAGTGATAACTCAATTGAATGTATGGATTTTGAGTCGTCAGACACAAGTTTGGTTTCTTAGATTAGGTGTTTTTAGATTTTAAAATTTTACGCATTTAACGACATTCAATCTTGGTAGCCGCTAACTGGCCGTCTAGAGTTTAAAAAAAAAAATACATATTTTGTAATATTTTGTAGTAATAAAAAAAAAGTTTACTAAAAAAAGACGCGCAACCGTTTCGGGATCAGTAAGCCTAGAGCCATCTAGATTTCTTAGGGCCTCTTTCACCAACTACAAGTAAAGTGTTGATTAGTTACATTTAGAAATAATTTTATGTTTTATTAAATTATGCACTCGGTTTACTGCATCCTTCGATAGGCGAATTTTTTTTATTATTTTCTTTTTAATATTTGGGACTTTTAACGTACAAACAAAGGCATATCATCTCCATCATTCCCGTTTACCGGTCACTTTAAATGACTCACGGTGAAAGAGGTTCTTAGGTAATAAATAATTAACACCTAAAAATGGCAAGAAATTAGAATTTATTCTTTGATTCTAAAAATCCTACAGTTTAATAGTTTGATAGTGTGAAAGGTTAAACAGCCTCTCTATCCGCATATATCTTCATAACGAAAAGTTGGATCAGTAATGTATACAAAACACAAGGCATTCATTTATGTTCGCCAAGCACTTAAATGTCTTACTTTCGATTCTTATGAAAAAACCCGATCTTGGTGTAAAGTTCAATCTACATACTCGTATATAATTTTGTTTATTAAAAAAACCAGTGTCAATTTCATTCTATTTAATTTTACTAAGAGCATCGATGTTTATCAATGGGCCTTTTCAAACAAAAAAATCACTCCCTCAAAATCAGTTTGATTTTTGTTGGTCAAAATCGGCTATCATTTAGGTAGGACTCATTGGTTGGTCGTGTTGCTAGGTGGGATTAACGAAATTAGTAGTCTCGGTTGTTTACTATAGTAATTTAATGCTTTCGGTTGCTACTTTCGAACAAAACCAATGTACTCAAGTACACGTGTAATTTTGCGGATTGCTTTGCCAGTGTCATTTGCTATGGAAATGGATCGATAATTTTGAGTATAATTATTACAAAGTTTTAGGAAAATATTGATTTCTGCCAATCTATTATCAGGATTATCAGGGATATTTAGAATGTCTATAGCGATAACACTAGGTACGTAGTATCAAGTGAATCCAAATGCAACAACTGCATCCAATTTCCCTTGTCCTCGTTTTATTGATTGGCTTCTCGTCCCCAGACAAATGCTTCATGCCTCTCTCGGATTGGCTTCGTTGTTTCCAGTTGTTTCCACTCACCAACTCCATCTTCCGTCGCTCCGTTTCGTCTCCGAGAGCGATTCGTGTTTGATTAAATTTACTCCACGATAAGATTTTATTCAACAAAATGTTTTACGTACGTATTCATGCGTTTAACTGCCTTCGCCCTTTGGCAGTTACAAATCAAATTTCTTACTTAATATAACGTTTGATACGAATAATTAATGAAACAAAGAAATACATTCCCAGGCTTAGTTTCTAAAATTGAAGTCATTCAAAGGTATAATGAAAAATATGCTGGAAATTCGGGAATTTCATTATAGACAGTTTAATTTCGTATCCAGATATCGTCTTTTAGAAGTTTCATGATTATTTTTTAATAATATATTTTTATTTTATTTAATAATGAAACTCGCTTTATATTTTATTTTCAATTTTCATACAGTAAAAAACTCAATTTGATTTGTGAAGTACACTAACAAAGTTCTTTATAAATAATAAAATATGCTCGAAATAAAGGATTTTTTTTAAATTATTATGTAAAATTCATTAGTACGTTCTCGCCTAACCAGTTATTACATTTGGTGACACGAGAGAAAAATACGATTCCTATACATTTTCTTGTCGGAACTGATTATAGTGACATCATGATTACTAACGGTTGACTCGATGGTAGTATAATTTTAAGGGAATACAATAGGGCGATGGGTTCTGGCATCCATTACCCCGCATTCATGTCAAATGTGGTGTAATTAAATTGGTTGGTTTCGAATGGAGGTGTCAAATATAATTAGGTGTCGTTCGGAGAGAGACTCTCGTTTGAACCAATCTCACTCATCAGCGTCCAAATGAAATGGGATTCGTACAATTCCTGCTTTGTGAACATGGCAACGACGTGTCATATTCAAAATGCGACTACATAAATGTACAGACGGAATCATACAGTCACAAAATTATATTGACGCAGTCTTCTTATATAAAATAATAAATAATCACATCGATTCTTCTTCACTTTTAGAATGTATTCACTTCAATGTACCAAAATTCAGAACAAGATCAAGTGATACATTTCATATTCCCTAATGTAGAACTAATCATTGTAAAAAATCCTTCTTTCATCGTTCTAATTATCACTACAATAAGATTCTGTATGATATTTACATATTTTCTAACAATTTGAATTCTTATAAAAAGAAAATTGACGAATTACTTTTGAAAAATTAATTGTATCACTTATAGAATATTCTCTTCTTTATTCTTGAGTGTTGCACGTGAAACCTTTCTTGCCATAAATTAAATTTATTATCTTGTAAGAAGCATGTTTGTGTTATGATAGGAGTAACGTCTGAATACATATTTGCATAGATAGCATTGCAACGCGAATACTGAACAAGGAAACAATGGGTTGCCCTGGCGTTGTTCTCCTTAAGCAGTGGCTTTACTTAGTGGCCGATTAAGGCCATTCGCAAAGACCATACATATGCAGATTGGGCGCCTCGCGTCCCATCCTGCACCCCGCAAAGGTCAAAGATCCCATTTTCGAACGAATTATGTTGGGATTGGCCACTTTTATACTCGCACTGTCGTATATCTTCCGAATGTGGTCTACTGTGCTTAATTAAACCACGCCTTGCCGAATAAGCAAACTTTCAAAGTGTAGATATGTAGGCTATCGTACGAATGTGGGACAAATATGGAGTTTTTCATGATAATACATGGCGTACCGGTTGACATCCACTTAGTTGTACATATCAATACAAAACGTATAGGCATTAGCAGCTTTAAAAAAGTGACGTATAGATGGAGTATGTATATAATTATTAAATTGAAAAATAATGAATGATTAAATTTTGAATTTTGAAATTGGGTGAAACCGTAAGTGTAATCAAGCCGCCAATTGTTAAACTAAATGCAAGGTTAAACTGTAAACAAAAAGGAAAATGAAAGATCCATTTGTATTTGTAAGCCGCCGAAACAATTCCAATTTCCTTTTTGATAACATTAACATTCCTCTTGTTTCCTAAACGCCAAGTATTTTTGGAATTCTTACATATTTTAAATAATACAGGTATTCTAAAGATATAACGAAATACCTATACACCGAACCAAGTCTTCGTCATATTTCTTTTCAATCAGCGTAATTTATATAACGTTATAATATTATCCTACGAATAGACTACTGGAATGAGCTCGCAGATGTTTTCGATTTAAAAAAATAATGATCCATTGTTCTAAGGTAAGAGTAACCTTGCGAGCAAAAATTTAGAAGGCTAAGTCCAGTGTGCTAAAATTATACTCAGAAATGGGATATCCGTACTAATATTATAAATGCGAAAGTATGTTTGGATGTTTGTAACTCTTTCACGCAAAAACTACTGAAACGATCAAATTTTGCATACACGTTGTCTGAGACACCAGAAAGGACATAGAATACCTTTCATCGTTCAACGCGGACGAAGTCGCGGGCACCAGCTAGTAATATATATATACTTATTATAATACTTTATATATAGGCTTAATTCGATGTTTTATTTACAGCCAATACTTGTCCCTCATTATTCATTGGCGTAAGCTTTTTTTGAACCTAACCTAATGCTTTTATTCCAAGCACCCTGAAAGCGACAACAACGGCTTGTTGGGCGAGTGTGAAGAGATCAGCCTTCACAAACCAAATTTATTTACTGGAATGTACTACCTTACTTTAAGTGATTCTTGCTAGAGACCGTTTGTAACGTAGTTGCATCAAACCTCTGGGGGCAAAAACTTTCCCCGAGTGAGGATATTTCTGGGGAATGCGTTTCGGAAAGGGAATTAATACAAGTGATTTTAAAAAAACTAATTACAGCGTGTACGAAGTTGCGGACACCAGTACCTTTAACCATGAGTTATAATACCGTAAAACATTCATATCGAAAACTGTCAACTGTCAATATTAAATTGACAATTTTCCATATAAATATTTTACGCTCTCGCTAGCGAGTACGGTAATTATAACTCATGGTAGAGGTACTAATCTGATCCGATCAAAAATAAATAAATATGCCCTTTTTCATGGACTTGCCCTTGATGAAGAAAAGAAATACATAGTTGTGTTCGAAATTAGGTAGTCAAAAAAGAAGCATAAATTTACAGAAGTAACGAGCATAAAAACGGAGCGAAACGCCATCGCTCAGCTCAAGCTCAAGTCAGCTTGGGCAAGTTTACGAGCGCACTTGTTCTGCTATCTACACTTAATGCTTCTTGCTTTATGTTTTATATTTAAAGTTGGTTTAAGTTTAAAACTAAAAAGTACAACAAACAGAATAATAAAGTACAAGTTTGGCAGCTCACCAGTTCTTTTTGCGATACGTGCCGTAAGAAAAGTAGCACTCGATCTTTGAGGGTTCGGCACATAAAGACACTTCCAATGCAAATAGTATACAGACAGACAAATAAAATAACAGACTTTAGACATTTTTAAACTCTGTTATTAAATCCCTAACAATTTATGACCTATACTCAGTATTATTAAAAGTTGGTGGTAGAAATGTGGGCGTTTGTTTGTGGGTTGGAGAGAAGCCTAAAAGCGTGTAATATGCCAAATGTGTTCTCGGTTGTAAATCAACGGCGAAGTAACGCCTTAAATTGCCATCAGCGGTGGTTATCAGACCAAAACAGTTACCAACTGTGGACTAAAAGTGATCTATGAGCGAAGCCAGTTTCATATGGACTGATTATTTTTAATGTTTAATGATTTTAAAATGGAAGCTTCTTTAGGGGCATTTTTGTTGAGGAGTGAAGGTAGGTGAACCGTCACGCTCGGGCCGGTGACTCGGTTTGACTCGAGTCGGGCTGACTCGGTTATATATTTATTTGAAAATTGGAAGTTTTCACTTCTATCGTGTCCTAAGTAGGTAGGTAGGTACACACCAATTTTTATTATTTTTATTTTGCCTTAAAATATTTTAGTTTGTCCTTGTACAGTCAGTGTGTAAAAGTCCAATTGCAAAATTATTTATTATACACATTTCTATCGTTATTTCTTATATACTTTGTATATAATTTGACACCACAGTAAGAGTAATAAGGTTGCTCAAACCCTGACTCAAAACAACTTCAAGAATAAAAAAATCAAATTTCAAACAAATCAATTTGTACATTACAAACCATAAATCGTAAAAGTTATGAAATCGCCATAGTAATAGGTAAATAATATTATTTATAATCTGGACCTAGGCGACCTGTATTGTCAGTCGAGTTTTGACAATTAAGTTTTAAAGTTTACACACAACAAATTAATGGTTTTTAGGCATGAAATACAGAAAATATAAAATTAGAATTATTTTCTAACGTAGATACCTAATATGTATCCATTTAGTCATTCGATCAAGACGAGAAGATAGCTTTGACTCAGTCTCGGATTTTCCTTAATTAAGGCAATTTTTAATTAAAACAGTAATATTACCCTCGGCAAATGGCTTTATTTAATCTTAGTTTTAATAATGTTTAAACGCAAATTACCGCCTCGCTCGCCCAATTTTCTGCCTCACTTTATTTTACTGAATTATTTCTAGAAATTATATTTCAGAGATATTTTCAGCCGTGAATTTATATTTAACTGTGATAAAATATTATATATAAATGTTGATATGAGTCACGGCATGAAAACATTAATTTATATTTGTCTCAAACGAGACATAATAATTTATATATCTCTATGAAAAATCGATAAAGTGGTGTTAAATTGGGTTTGTGTGTATGTTTATGTTAACACACAAACTCTAATATACTCCCCCTCCCCCCCCCACACATACTTATTTTTGTAAATAGTGGTGTAGAATTTTTTTGTTATTAATAATAAATAAATTAAAATTAATATTCGTAAAATCAAAAATGTGTACTTATAAAGGTGTGTAAAATGGAATGGATTTTTGTCATAAGTGAAACTATTGTCACTGGAAGAAACTAATGTCTAAGATACAGGCTCTGCCTAGTTTAGACGCTAGTACTCGACCTAACTAAATGAAGTATATTGAATAAAAGTATTAATAAATTATATATTCCAATTATGTGTATATGTAATGAAATATTTATCAAATAAATTTATTATTATTATTATTATTATTATTATATGTAAATGTCTCACTACGAGATGCCAGGAAAATGTTTAGCCCCTGTAGATTATAATGACTGACCTTTTTTTATAAATAATTACAAAAGCGTTGTGAGTTAACAGTTCTGAACAGTATGTGTTTAACAGCATAGGAGTTGAATGAACCATTATTTTTCCGGGACATAAACTCCCCTTCCACCCTTCCACTTGCATCCGACTGCAGAATAATCACATTAGCCACATTTCTTTATTTTCCTTAAGGCTGTTTATCTGCTAAGTAATTACATAAATTGAGTAGTCTTTGAAGGGTACTTCGGTAACGGAAGTCACCGTTTGGCATGCACTTCTCAGGAGGTTCTACAGTTCAATTAATTTATTTTAGTATTGTATAAGCCATGCGAATACACGTTAAAATGAAATAAGATATTTAAAAAAAAACCGATGACCAATTTATTATAGTAATTTGTAATTACTATTTTTACAATTTGAAAATAAAATATCAATCGAAAATAGCAACCATTAAAAATATGTTAATATGTAAAAAATCAATGAAGTTACCTTCATATAGTAAAAAAATCACTATTTCAGGCTGTAAAAGTGCAAAGTCAACATTTTGCTTAAAAAAGCAAGAAATAGAGCCTTAATTGAGTCGTCTGCCAATATCTCCACGGTTGAGTTGAGTTGACTTGTTATTTATATAGATGTAGGCGTTACGATATGTCACAGATTACGCTTGTAATTAGTTAGCATGTGTAACGTATGTACATAAAGTTTGATTACGTCGGAACCAATATACTATAATGTATCTGATAACAATATTAATTGGATACTTTGTTATTCGATCTCACAATCGCCGAATGTTAGCCATAATAATGTTATGGCCAGTTATTAGTCGCATAAAAATGTTAGCAACAATATCACGGAACACACTAATTTTTATAGCTTATGTCTTAACATTTCACATAAATTTCAGCGAAACTTTAGTATAATTAAATCATATTTAAATACATAAATCACACATAAAGATTTTTTTAAACAATTTATTTACAACATTCTAATAAAGCTCCATGTTGTGGCGGAATCCCCGCTTCACAAGATGGAAATCCCTTTGCAGGAAGTTTATTTCACAGCTCACGGCTCTGCGAGAAAAAAGTCTACTCACCAGGATATTGCATAATGGCTCCTAATTCAAATAATGGGAATGAACTGGAAATATGTAGCTTGTAATACGAGGATGAAGAATCGGAGTAGGCATTAAATTGACCATGACAGAGAACTCCTCGCTGTACAATCCGGTAGAACACTCAAAGCTATATATCAATAACATCTATTTGATACAAAGTGGTTATATCCGAATTTGCATGACCATAAAATAAACTATGACAATAAATAGTGATGTAAGGATCCAAGTTGATCCAGTTACTAATAATGCAAAGTGTGTCCCATATAAATTACGGTATTCTATATACAATACACTTGTAAAACCACATTTAGAATATCTAATTCAAGTTTGGGGACAAACTGCAAAGACTAATCTTCGTTTATATAATTATTGGATATGTACTCCTATGTTAATTAGAAAAATAGAAACTAATATTATAAATTCTCAAATCATTTTTTAAAAAAGACTTAACAAATGCAACACTAGAAATAGAAATAAAATTGAATTGCCTAAAATTAGAACACAATATGGAAAAAAAAATTGTATGAAGGAGCACAGATATACAATCCATTAACTGAGAGTGTAAAAAATTGTAGTTCCATGCATAGCTTTAAACACAAATTAAAAGAATACATATGGACTAATGTTGGAAATAATTAATTTATCTCCGATGGATTAAATGTCCCAATATTAATGTAGTTATTAAGTTCTCATAGCTTAAGTGGACAACTGTTCTTTTCTTATGAGAATAAAATTCTTTAAACCGAATAAGCAGCGGAGCATTGGCTTATTAGTGAGAGCAGTCATTCATTTCTTCGACAATTTAAATTGAATTTTAAAACATGAAAATCTTCAGTTTAGGAGTAAAAATCTTGATTGAGAGGATTATAGATGATTCCTAAAATAGGGCCTTGAATACTAATCGCTACTTTCAGACAATTGAATGGGAATGCGTTTTAGAATTTTCAAGCTGAATTCTATACAATTTAGAAATGTAAATTTTTTCTAATGAAAGCTTCGTTTATTTACTAGAATTGAATTGAAGTGAAGACTGGTTTAATTATTGTGACACGTGTCATGTATGCACGTGGATTGTGTCAATAAGTGAGCAGCTGGAATCCATTTAATGGCACGATAAAAAAAAGTGTCACTTTTCAGAAATAAACGCTGAAACGAGCGGCTAATGTCTTCGGAAAAGATATAAAGAAACGATTTGACAGAGTTCAGCGACCGCATGAACGCCATTAATAATTCAGTAGTTATAATAAATACATATATTCGTATATCAAATAAAATGATAGGCAAAACGATTCAACGAACTTCTTTTTGCTGAATAAAAAGGAATTTTATCTTCCGTTAGGATATGATCGATTGGTAAATCTAATTATTTATATACGAAAAAAATCCAATAGCAACTTTGAAAGGAGAAATTCGTTTCGTGAGAGGTTCGCAACGAATAATAAAATTCAATCAACACTTTACATATTAATATTATTACTTCAAGCTACGTACTTCAGAGAAAATTACTAAATAAATAATCAAATCAGACGTATTGCCCCAAACTGGTAAGACTACAGACTACAACAGACTGGGTTTGAATCCCAAAACATGTTATAAAATAGAACAACTAGTCGTCTGCAAATTGACTGTAACAATTTGCTCTTTGGAAAGAAATTGTCATTTGTAAATAAATAAATAAATAAGAGCCCATTCTCCTATTCCTTCCATTTCCAATGTTCTTAATGTTGCTATAGTCGGCAGCGCACTTGTAGCATTGTTTGTGTTATAGGCCAAGGGTCAGCCTGTCTATCCACCTTAGCATAAAAAATAAATATTAATTAATAAAACTGCATTATATAACGTTTATGGCACAACGTATTAAATTCACACCTTACAAATTAGTCCAGTAATTTGACTCTCTCAATATTTCCTCTGTCTCTGAAATCCATCTCAGTAATAAAATTAAATACAAAAATTACATATAGTTGACAAATAATTCAGGTTTCTTTTCACTAAAAAATTGCTTAAATATGAATGTAATAATCCGTACTAATATATAATTTTATAAATGCGAAAGTATGTTTGGATGTATGGATGTTTGTAACTCTTTCACGCAAAAACTACTTAACCGATCACTAAGAAATTTTGCATACACGTTGTCTGGGACACCAGAAATTACATAGGCTACCTTTCATCGTTCAACGCGGACGAAGCTAGTATAAATATGAACAGACATATAACTGGTTCCATGAATATTTCGAAATGGAGCAGCAGAAGATATTTATTAAGAGACTCTATAAAAAATTAAACAGGTTTTTCTTTCTGAGACTGTCAAAAAGAGTATGTATTTAATTAGTTTTTCGATTGTGTAATGATGACGTGTGCGACGAGGACATGTTGTTTCAACTCGTCTCTTGTAACTGTCACCGCAGCGATAAGATAGGCTTATTAATTAAATGTCTGCGATAGGAACGACTATCTGGTGCGAATGGGCCGATATCGCACACACAATTAGGGCTTGCACATCTAATCACTGGATTTATGTGAATAGTGATTTGACGAAGATGGAAAATCACTATTGCCAATTCAATAGAAGCCTGTCAATGAGATTCAGTCGTAGGATTACCTATTGACATTGTAACCTGTCAATGAGACTCAGTCGTAGGATTACCTAATGGCTAAAATTTTATAAAATCATTTGATTTGTAATCATTGTAATATGTAAATGACAATATAATTTATTAATTTTAGAAAATATAACATTATTTTACATTAATAATTAGAATTTTTCGCTAAAAAATATTTAAAATTTTTACATTAAAGCGATAAATTTTAATAGAAAACAAAATTCCTATTCTTGTAAATCTTAAAAGAGATTTTAGGAATCTGCTCGATCCGTTTCATCCCGGAAATTCTTTTACATCAAATAAAAGGTAATTTTGTGTGTCTCAAAGATTATATTTGACAAAAAAAAAATTAAATATGAGAATACTTGGCTAATTTAAAACGGAAATAGAATTTAAAAAGCACTTAGATATTGTGTTTAATTATTTACAGCTTAATTAAAAATTATAACGTTTAGTTAAATTTTCAAATATAGTTTGTGTTAAACGACCCGCTAATTCAGTTTTAGTATAATCTTTTGAAACTTTAGTTTGTTTTTGTAACACTTAACGACTTGAAAAATACCTCATTTGAGGTTAAAATTGTACAAAGTGATGTCGTCCAATGTCCGCTGCTTGGAACTGAGTTAACGAGGCCCATTCTAGTGCGGTTTATGTTGGCGTTTTCGAAAATGACGATCGCACTCGTGCCAAAATAGCACTAGCGCGGTTAGTGAATTAGTTTCCGCTTTGATACGAATAAATCGCAAAGTGCAAACTTTGTTCGCTTAATGAAATAGTTTATGTTTCTGTTTTTCGCTTGTGCACATTTTACGAGTGCACATCTGATTTTTCCATTGAATTGATTAAAAAGCGTTGGAATACAATTTCCCATTTGTAATTTGAACGTGAAATATCACTGTCAAAACTTCATAATATGTAACACGGTTTTATATTAACATAAACAACGCCAAGTGCGCTTACTCGTACATATCTTACTAAGATAAGAAATTTATTTGGCACTAGCTAGTGCCTGTGACTTCGTTCGCGTTAAACGATGAACGTGTATGCAAAATTTCATGGTGGTTCACTAGTTTTTGCGTGAAAGAGTTACAAACATCCATACATCCAAATACCAAACATACTTTCGCATTTATAATATTAGTACGGATATTGACATGTTAATAAATACATGTCAACTCACATACTCTGTTTCTTCTAATAATTCATAATAGTTTATTAATAAATGAATAGTTTTTAAATAAATTAGATCTAAAGCAGACATAATTTTGAGTGGGAGTAATGCTTATTCATAGGAAGGCTCCCCTCGGAGGCTGCGATACCTCTTATATATTCATGTATGCACTGAATGATTGATGTCTTCATCAGTGGCAGATGATTGAGCTTGTTGCTCGGTTCATTGGTGATTTAACCGTATACAAAACACTTTGGATTATATAAACATTCGCGTTGTGTGTCATCACCTTAATATTTATGGACATAAATGTGGTACGAGTGTGTCGCAGGACATATTACGAGGGTTTGCACATAATCTCTATCGTTACAGTTATCCGTATATCCGCACTTTACGATCGTCTCCGATAGATTCTCGCTACACAAGGGTGCCTCAACAGTGTGACGATTTTATATTTTACAAAACTATTGTTTACACGAAAAGCTAATAGACAAAACGACCAGAAGCAGACGTGGTCTTGAAAGGAGAATAAATATGATCAAATTGTCATTCCAATTGACAGCAGTAATAGGACGGTAATTCGCAATTGGCAACGATCAGCAATTTATCTGGTTTATCAGCAAATTGGCAACGAAACGAGTTCCGTCAATTATTTATATAAATATTTAACTATATTAAATTTATATAGTTAAGTACTACTGTAATTTAAAATTTAGTACCCCTAATATTAAAATTATAGGAATGAATGTGATTTTGGGTAGTAAAAAATTGGAGCCTGGGGAATCGACAGTATTTTTAGGTAGATTCTAAATTACAATGGGGTCCACATATTGAGAAACTAAATAAAAGGCTTTTAACTCTGCGGCTTATGCATTTAAGCAGATTAGACGCCTAACAGATGTCGATACAGCTAGGATTTTCTATTTTAGTTACTTCCACAGTATAATGTATTATGGGATTCTTCTTTGGGGTAGCCCTGCGGACATAAATACTATTTTCATTTTGCAAAAAAGGACCATAAGAGCCATGTATCAACTAGTCTTCCCTAAGAGAAAAGTTCAAAGAAAATAAATATTTTAACTATTACATGTGTCAATTTAATAAAAAATGTGATGTACACAATATCAATACTAGGTTTAAAAATGATCTAGATTTACATAAAACGCGACTCCACAAAATAAGTAATTCTTTTATGGGTCAATGTATACGGTTTTATAATAAACTACCTGAGTTAATCAGAGCCTTATCTATAAATAAATTTAAAAGTGACATCAAAACCAAACTCCTCTCGAAAGGCTATTATAAAATCACTGATTATTTAAGCGACAATGAAACCTGGATTTAAAGCCTGGATTCTGAGCTCATACTATGTTTAGTATTGTATGTATGCTTTGATATGTTTTTTTAAAAATTAAGTGTAATTTAATATTTTAAAGATGACAAAAAGAATAGTATCCTGAGTTTCTTTCGGGGTTTCTTCTCAGGATGGTCATCTTGGCTTTGTTTTTTCCGAAACCCTGGTAAATTTAAATTTGTTATGACGATCATAAGAGTATTTTGTAGAAACCTAATTGATTGATAAATATTTTGATTTTGATTTGATAAATTTCGATTCTTCAAAGAAGTGGTGAGGGTCAATAAAATGACATATTATTAACTAGTCAGATAACTGTTTTTGGAACAGGTGGCCGCAGTTTTTAGTTATTTGTTTAAACCACTGGTCTCGTGAACCAAATATATTTCACTAGATGTGCCCCAGCTTAAAATTTGACAGCATTAATGGTGATCGCTCAAACGTTAAATCGAAACGACCAGACTATAAATTGCTCTTGTAAAGGTCACAACAAAATCAATAGATCTTTTTTAAATACACAAAGAAAAATACATGGTTTTTAGTGGCGCGTATTATAATGTATCTATAAAACGAATACAGTCAAGAAATGTAAGTTATATAGTTAAGTCGTTTAAACAAAAGCAAACGCAATTATATTTAATAGAATATTGCTCGACAAAAGCATTATGTTAAGATAAAAATGTTTCTTTAGTAATTTTTTTGTAAATCTACATAAATAAACATTTTGTCATAAATAGTTTCAATTTATATAAAACTGTTTATATTTTTCTTTGACGAAAACTGATAATTCAAAAAATATAAATTAATATATACACAAACCATTCCAATAATCACAACTTCACAACTTAACATGATTCGTGCACATACAGTCAAACAGTCAGGAAAAAGGAGATGTAGTGATACTTATATGTAATATTTATGTAATGATTAGTATTTGTTGCTGATTATCAGAAGCCACCGTCAGTACAATGTTAATATTATTTACAATTTTTTTTTCTTTTTCCAAAAATCCAAATGCTTCCTGTTTTATTGTAATTTCTAATATAACATTAACATCAGAATGTCTTATTACAATACGACCACAAAATAATTTACGAAAAATGTTATCCTATGATCCAAATATGGCGGCAAGAAACTTTCCATGCTTGTAGAATTTTCTTTAGAAATATTTAAAATTCCACTGTTACAATATCTGATGTTATATAAATAATGCTGTGGACAGTGTTGCACTGTCAACGGGCAAAGTGCATTTTTATAGCAGACCATATTCCGTTTATATTTTTTTATTTACATTTGGGGCAATATTCAAAATGGCTCCTGTCCACGTGTAAAATATGTGCGTTGCGGCTGTGCAACGAACGAATGCAGATACGAGGTGCACGTGATATATTTACGACGCGTTTTAGCGAAAATATCTTCAAACACTCGCAAACGTGCTAACCTCAAACTCACCCAGTAAACGGGCTATTTTTTAGTAAGCACTAACTATAAAGTATCTATACACTCAGAAGATGAATGTATTCTACTTGTTGCTAATTGTTTTGACCGCCCACGATTTTAAGAAGGCATGTTTGTCAAGTAAATATAAGTCGCACTGCCTTAACTTAGTAATAAATAACACAGTTTCGGCGTCCGTGTATCGCGTGTGGTCTACACGTAATACCAAATAATGAATTGGGAAAACTCTTCCTTCAACCAATGAACATGCGTAAATCTTCATTTGGCTTTGGTTCGTCGAACTGGAGTGGAACAAATAAAAGTTTAGCTTGTGGAGGTTGTGTATCGAATCGGGTACAATCAGGCCTCGCAAATGGTCCGGGAAATGTATCATCAGAAAGTAGGCAGTGATTTGTAGTCGACGGGAACGATTAGCAACGCAAAGTTGCCTTTCGCATCACTGTACACCTGGAGCGTAATGCAGTAGGCAAACTAGAACTAACTCCTTTTTCAAAATACACTACTAAGTTTAATTTCAAATCAGATTTGACAACTTAAAAATTCACAAAAACTTAAGTTAAAATAGAAATCGGCTGCCTTATTATCTAACAGCAGACGACAGCAGACGACTAGCGATCGCGTGTGCTGCCATACAAAAATGATGCACATTAATTTTATTGTCCGTAAGAGGCCTTATCGCAAACGACACCTTTGTTATGAGTTACGTGATACCAAAAACACGATTTAGTGTAATATTGCACAAATTGATAGAAAGTTCCTGTCGCAAGTTGGTCGCGAGTCGTCTGCTGTTAGATAATAAGGCTGCAGGTATTGTAAAAAGTGCAAAAAGAAGTCATTATAGTACTAATGTCTGAGTTTAGTCACTGCAGTGTTGCCATATTAGGGTAAGACACCCTCTCGCAATGTCACTGTCAAAACAGACGGTATCGATCTTTGAGAGAACTATAAATCAGGCTCCACGACTACGCGATTTCAGTATACAGTTAGCTACTTGAAGGATATATATTACGAACATATTTCATGTAATATGTTTTTTTATTTTTTAACATGACACGTCTTATATAAAAAAAAATACATAGAATATTGAAATACCTACGTTATCTAAGTCGTTTTATCTTTGGTTGTTATTATAATTAACTTAGATTCGTGTCACCATGAAATATCATATATTTACTTTTTCTGATTGAATATATAGGCATACTAGCTGGTGCCCGCGACTTCGTCCGCGTTGAACGGTGAAAGGTACCCTATGTCCTTCCTGGTGTCCCAGACAACGTGTATCCAAGATTGTGATTGTGAGCAGCAGTTTTCCAAAATTTATTCCGAGTAAAATTGATTTACCCAAAACCTATTAAAAGCAGTTTCATTATTACACACTACGATGTAAGAGACCGCTTATGGAGAATCTGTTTCGAAGAAAAGAACCATTTTTCATATATTACAATGGGATAATACACTAGATCTTTTGTTATTAAAATTGTAACCGATTTTTTTTATATTATCAATAGGTACATTAGGTAATGCTAAGTGCCTTAAAATATTTAAAAAAAAAACTATTTTTTTAGTATAGAGAGTAGTTATCAATTATTATTTTTTATAAGTAAGTACAGTTTTAAATATCTTCTAATCGAATAAGTTAGAACAAACAAGGTATAAAGATGCTATTGCTTTATCTGTGATCCCTCTTTTTGCCATAAACAATCAAGATCTGCTTGCCACATTTTTCGTAGATAATATTTTCTTGCTTTATCAATCGTCGTGGGTTAGTCTCGCAAAAGCTCAAGAATGGCTAGACCGATTTTTATTCTGTTTTCAATTATTGAAAGCGGGATGAACGGGTAAGGTTTGTATATATAAAAATTGCATCCCGGACAAAGCCGGTAGCGGGTCACTAGTAACTAAATAGTAAATAATTTCTCCACAGCTTGAAGTAGCATTTTCTTGCTGCGAACTTAATGCTTTTACAATTGCTTGGCAGCTTAGCCACTGGTTGAAATGGACTTCATTTCTGGAACGGTTAAACCTCTGTTTATATCTGCAAATACTAGTTTAATGTTTTATAAAATTTAAGGTTACAATACTTAATCCTGTTAGCTGGTGAAACATTAAGCACGTATAGAATTTTGTGTCATAAATCTTTCTTAAATTCGAGCTCAAAATGAAACTCAATTAATCTGTCCCGGATTAAAAGTGTAACAGAAAATGTCCGCAGTCTCTCCGTCGCTTGGTCGGGAATGGGTCCAATCAGCGTCCACATTTGTCAAGCCAAACAATTGGACAAACAATCTGAATGCTAATTATGTCCATGAATGCGGCGATGGACATTGATCGATTCCTATCAATATACACGTAGGCACTCACAATATAACCGATTAAGTGCTGCGGACGGATCTACTAAATAACACTTTTTGTCTTTTTCTTATATTTCGTGAAACATTTAGAAAATACGCATTCAAAATTATACTCCAAAAGTTTTTTATTACAACACAATAGTTCCTTATTATGTATTGTTTTAATAAATTAACTTTAAACGTTTTTATTTTTATTTATTTATATTAAAATTATATATAAAATTTTATAAGTATTTATAAGATCGGAATTATTTAAAAAAATGTTTAAACTGTGAAGGATTTGTTCGAAAACCTCAGTAGTTGCTCTTTTAAAATAAATTCTCAATTAAAAATATATATTAAGTACCTACTTGATAAATGCGACACATTGTACAACAGAGTAGACTCTTAGTCCACAATTTTGTTTTTTTGTAAATACATATTATATTGTTTTTTTTTTTTTAAATTCATTTCTGAGCGACTCCCTATGTTTTAGAAATGTTTTAATGTGTCAATGTCGTGTTAACAAATTAAAAACATTTCTAACTCAATTCATCATTATTATTTTTACTTAGGCTTACCCAATCACTGAACAAACAACTTTTTGGTTTTTTAAAACACAAACCTAAACGGAGTTTCTTTTCAAATAATGATGGAACACTTGTAAAGTTAAATAACATTTGTGCAATACTCTTAAAGAGTTATGATGGAACGGAAAATAATGAATAGTTGACATTGACTTGTGTGATCCGAGTGTTTACATAACAAAGTGTAGAGTGGTTCGCTGTTGTTGAAATTGAGCCAAAATATGTACATTTGTAAGACAAGTGCGTTAAGGTTGGCGTACCCCACATGGCGAATGGAACGTTATTTTATTAAAACTAGCTTCAAACTCTCTTTCACCGTGTGTCTCTTCAATACTGAAGGTTAGTCGTCAACTGAACCGGTCTCTGTAAAGAATAGACATGTCTCTGAAATAGCTATTTCTGAACCATGACTTTCTCCTTCGCCCAGCGCGTCTCTTTCACATTACCCATTATAATTAACTAGAGCAGACTCTATAGCCTATAAGCACGTGATCAAGATATCAAGATATCAAGATCTTACGTTTTTTGATAGTTTTCATCATATTTCAGGGCGATTTCGGGGAGCTTCAAACACCGAAAGCAATGATTTTCTCTCCCCCACTGACACAGTTTTTAAATATGTTTTAAAGTTCGCATTGAAGTGGTAGTCACCTTTTTAAAAGAGTTGATGTTGTGAGGTGTGAGGGCGAAGGTGGTTAATAGGCGATCGCAGCACAATCGATCAGTGTCTGCGGGCAGCTGCTAACTAATTTATAGTTTATATTGAGTTTAAACAGAACCCAATTACCGCGTACATCTTCCCGACAATAGACTTACACACACAATACATCATCTTAATGATTAATTCTAACAACAAACTGTTCCTTGGTTCCTTGGAGGTAAGCAGTTTAAGTACAAGTAGTACATGTAGTACAAGTGTAATTTGGTGCGAATGGCCAGTATTAATTAGTGTGTTTCTAAGTATGAAACATTTATTAAAGCCGAAAGTGTAAAATTTTCGGCTTATTAATAATATAAACGAAATATATAATATGAAGAACATTTTACCTCCCATTTTTAAATTATTATCAGTTAAGTAATGACCAGAAAAACCTTTAAAAGTCATAGTAAATTTTTGCTAAATTATTTATATAAGATAAAATCTGTTGACAGACAGGAGTAAGACAGGAATATTACATAAACGACCTGATCTGTCACAAACAGAGGACGTTTCATTGTATCTACCTGTCAATAATAGTCCAATACACAAATATTAAACTAATATCGACCAGATGAAGAGAGAATAAAATACATAACACGCCAATCTGGTTATGTTTATCTTTCCACATATTTTATTATTAAGTATAGGAGTTTTCAACAAATATTGGCACAAAAATGAGTTAACATATTGTAATGAATATTCATATATGAACGTGTAAGGTTTCAGACATTTACTTAGACATACATTCAAGACAAAATGAAATTTTGTTGAAATTAACTGACTGGGAATTAAAGCGTTCTCGCTATACCCTCTTAGGATTTATTCAATGCCTTGTTACAATACTTATAGAGTGAGCATACATCTAGGGTTCGTCCAAATTTAAGAGAGCCCGCCTACCCCTGTCACACCCAGAAATGTTTGTTATGTTTACAAGAGGACGTGTGCTTAAATCATGTACAAGTTTCCCCAAATTGATTTACATAACTTGTTATACTAATAGAAAAACAAAGGCCTGCTCACAGTACAATAGATACGACTAGAAAGGCACTTAAAATTTAAAGATTTTTTTTTTAATTTCTTGACTTTAATCAGTAAGTTTGTATCAGTAACAATATAGCCTACATATATAATTTAATATTTTTCATTTTCTATTAGCTTCTCTGTATGTACAGATTCATAAACAACGAACGCCATCAATTGTATTATTTTTGAAATTTTTCAAGCAGTTGAAAATACGATCATTCTAACAATCCTTCTTGTGAATATCATAAAGATGTTTAAAAAATGATAATCCGTCGATCGATAAAACTTTTGTTAGATAAACAAACCGTGTTCTTGATTAATACATATAATATATTAATCAAGAACATCGCGACAGTGGGCGCGACAGTGGGGAGCCATTGTGATAATAAATACTTCAGTTACGAAAATTATATAGAGGGGCGATATCAACAGCTAACGCAATTAAAACTCATTCTAGTTAAACAAACAGAGCCTAGAGGGAAAAACGAGAGAGATGCAAATATGAGACCCGTTGCCTTATTATCTAACAGCAGACGACATGCGACCAACTTGCGACAGGCGAAAACTTTCTATCAATTTGTGCAATATCACACTAAATCGTGTTTTTGGTATCACGTAACTCGTAACAAAGATGTCGTTTGCGATAAGCCCTCTTACGGACAATAACTAAAATTAAAGTGCATCATTTCTGTATGGCAGCACACGCGATCGCAAGTCGTCTGCTTAGACATGTTAAGACATGTTTAGTGTTTGCGCTATTGACTAAAACAAATACTACCACACAGAGAGGATATAATAAATGTATTACGTTGTAAAGAAAGTTCGTATAGTTTTCATATTTTCTTGTATTTCACAACGATTTGTTTGCTGTTTGGCAAAGTGTATATATTCATTTGATAGAGGTCTTTCTGCTCTACAAAACTGTTCTTTTGGTTTTTTTTGGATAATTTAATTTTTCATCATTTGTCAAGCTCAGAAATGAACTATTCCGGAAGCAAAAATCTGCATTTTCAACACATACTTTTCTTCGCCACTAGACCAAACGTGTCGTCATTTTTTGGTGGAACGGCATCAACAAATTGGTCGAGAGTTGGGCCGAGGTCGTGAACAGCAACTGAGAATACATCATTGATTAATTTATTCTCATAATTATTGTATTTTGTTCAAATAAATCTTTGTCAGAAAAACTCTACGAACTTTCTTTACAATCATATGCTGAATGTAAAGATAGATACAAAGTCGAAATAAGTTTACTGTGGCTCTTTTTACTGTGTGCTGTAAGAAAAAGGAGGCAATCAATTCAGAGGAAAAAACAATAAGAAAGTTGAACACGTTCGATGGGAAAAGGAGGAGTTGCAAACTTCTTCATGACTTATATCAAGTATTCTGTTATTTGTTTTTAGGGTCAACAACTTTGGAAAAGAGTAGCTATAATTATGTCTATTTCATTATGGCTTTATATATTCAAAACTTACGTAATGAAAATAAATTCGTTATAAATTATTACTGGCTTCATAAATTTAATAATTATTTGAAATGTAACCTCATTAATTAAAGGAACAATAAAGCTTACTACAGTGTAGGAAAATAATTGGCTAGCAAACATTTTATGTACACATTGAAATGAACAACAATTGTTCAAAATGTTTCTGCATTGGTATTGAATATATGTTTTATATTTATAATTTATTTTTAAATAAATAAAATAACAACTAAGAACGTTTGACATATTATTTCAGTGACGATGGTGTTTTCTCCTTATGTACTTTCTTGTATCTCTGACAACGTGTATGAAAAATTTCATGATGATTGTTAAGGCGTGAAAAAGTAACAGAGTTACTTTCACATTTACAACATTAGTGTGATTATGAATGTACGATTCTTTTTAAAATGAATAACTATGGAGATTTCTTAACGATTTGTGTCCCATGAAAACATTGAAAACCATATCAAATCCGTACTAATATTATAAATGCCAAAGTATGTTTGGATGTATGGATGTTTGTAACTCTTTCACGCAAAAACTAGTGAACCGATTATCATGAAATTTTGCATACACGTTGTCTGAGACACCAGAAAGGACATAGGGTACCTTTCATCCAAAAAAAAAAGGACTATTCCCGAGGGATAAATAGAAAATAAAATACTAACGCCTGGCCAAAGTGTTATAGCAACACGAGGTCAAGCGTTATATTGCTTTTTTTTTTAAATTTTCAACGCGGACGAAGTCGCGAGCACCAGCTAGTGTGTACATAATTTCACAATCAGGTCTTTCTATTCGTTCTATTTATTTTCTTCCACATATAATTATAATAAATATAATAAATATCTTCACACATTCCACATAGCACCATCTAGTTCCACAGTAAGCAACTAACGCTTGTATTATAGATACCAGACAGTTGATATTATACATAGATTACTTTTGTTTTGTAAATACATACATATTATAAATAAAAAACATCCATGACTCAGGTACAAAGGTAAAATGTCACATAAACATTTGCCCCTAGCGGGATTCGAACCAGCGGCCGTTTGGTTAACAGCTAAGGTTACTAGCCACTAGACCAAACGTGTCATCATATATCATAAAGATTGTAATACCATCCCTCCACATTGATGGTGGATTGTAATGTAGCCTGGAAAGCTTGTGCAATGGCTAATAAAATTATTCTGATTGCTATAAAACTTTGAGTTTATACTCAGATGATGGTAAAAAGTTTTAAACCTAATGAAACAATGAACCACCTGAGACCAGTTGTTTATGGACAAACAATTATTATTATGGGCTAATAAATGGTTGGGTTAAAAATCAATAAATTTAATTGTATTAAAGTGAATCACGCACGGGAATGTTTAAAGTCCTCCGATCCATTAGTTAATGTCGCATGCGGTAACCCTCAATCATACCTTCGGCTACTATTTACTAATTACTTTTAAGATATATATATATGTTAGTCTAGCAGCTAGACCCTGTGTAATGGGAATGAATCATGAAGGTAGCGAGACCCTTTGTGACTTTTGTGAGCGCACAAAAGCTAACAAATGTCTGCTTACTCGAGCGAATAAAAGATAATGTTCTTTTTCTCTGCGGAATATCAACAGCCTTTTGCTGTTACCCATATTATTATTTATTGATATTGAACTAAATATTACAATCGTATATTTTATTATTATTATAAAAACAATTATTTTAGTCGACATTTTAATGATTAACTTAATTTTATTTTTTATTTTTTTCACACATTCCACACAGCGCCATCTAGTTCCACAGGAAGCAAGTAATGCTTGTATTATGGATACCAGACATTTGATATAATACATAGAATATTATTTTTTTCGTACATACATATTATAAATACAAAACATCCATGACTCAAGCACAAAGGTAAAATGTTAACACATAAATATTTTCCCCTAGCGGGATTCGAACCCGCGACCGTTTGGTTAACAGCTAGGGTTACTAGCCACTAGACCAAACGTATCGTCATCGTCGATATTGTTTAGTAGGTAAGTACAAAGCTTCATGTGATTAAAATACAATTGTTACTCAAGAAATATTAGCACTCGTGCTGTTATTTCACTCCGAATATTCTATTTATCTGTTTATGTATGGCTTAGTTAATATTTAACAATCAATTGGAAATTCTAACACGAATTGCAAGCGTGTTTATTTCCTGTGTTTGTAAAACGCCGTATTGTACCAAATTCACTTAACTCTGACGTGGTCAAAGTTAAATAAGCGTGTATTTGAACATTCTCGTTTAGACTAGACGGTTGATTGAGTGGTTAAAGTGTTTATTTGCTGACTCAAGGCTTTCATGATAGTTTCCCTTCACGGTCAACGATAAAGAGAATTTCTTTAAAAATTATCATTGTATATGTTTAGTGGGTTTTGCTTCAAATTTATAGTTCCAAATCACCAAACCAGCCCTACATCACTATGATGTAATAGCCTGAATATTTCCTTAAGTTTAGATGCTCGAAAAGTGTTACTATTCAAACAATTTTGGCTTGAATTGTACGCAATGCGCTCTAGTTAAAATCGGAATTCCTTTTACAAGCAATTGCGAAAAATTTAATTTACACACTACTTTGAATAGTTTTATCTATGTAGTTTAAAATAATCACTTCAGTTTAATTAGATACAGTTAATGTATAAGAAATGTTGACCGAAATACATATAAAAAAATGTGTTCGAATGAAAAACACGTAGGTATTCAAATACTTGTAATAGTCTCTTTGAAATGCTGCCAAGTAACTGCTGCACGTAAATGGTTCATTTTATTTGTAACTTAATTACTGTTCTATATATAAAATTTACTGTACAAATTTATATAAGTACGTAAGCATATAAAAAACAAAAGCGATTGTATAAGCCCAGCATTACAGTCATCACTACAGCCAAATAAATAAACCTATTTCGCAAAAGATACAATTTTTGAAACAAATTAAGTAAAAAATTTATACACACACGAATGTCTATATTTCTATACACATTCGTAGAATAAGTACATAGAATTTTGTGTACCTAAATTTTGTTTTAATTTTTGATTTAAGTGTAACTAGGTTAAGTTTTTTTTTTTGAGAATATAGATCCAAGCTGTTGAAACATTTTATGTTAAATATTTTGATGTGTTTTTGTTACAATCAGAAACAAATATTGTATAATTTTGGTGACATTTGTCTGCCTGTTTGATGTTTCGTTTCTTAATTAATTGTTTTGTTATTTTTCTCATGTAAGTAGCTTTAAGCTTTAATGAGAATAAAGAAATATAAACCTAACCTAACCTTCAAGCCTCTTTAGGCTATCTTTTGTTAGCACTGTCATCGTTAATATTTATGTATATTTTTATATATAAAGTTTATCGTAGCATGTATTTGTTATTAGACCAGTTATTGCCAGTGTATGCTAGAACTTTTAAATATTTTCCACATCCTGTGGGAGTTTTAAAAGTGTTTTGTGATTTCATAATATGTATTGTTGATGGCATCGCCATTCGCCAGTGCATTGTCGCTCGAACTCGGTATGTAGGTCACAGATTATGGTGACGATTAAACTATACTCAAGTATTTATTGTACTTTGTAGCTCCAGTTACACGTATATGGGCGACGGGAAGTGTTACGACGACACAACTCCACTGACGAGTAACAACCGTAACGCATGCGAAATCTTCATTTCATATGTACTTAAACCGGAGAAACGTGTAAAGCGGAATTAAACAACATACTGCCATCACCGCTAAAGTAAATAATAATTCAGTTTTTTAAAGCTTTGTAAATGAAATTGAAAAGAATGGCACACCAAATTAAATTTTATTACATGAAAGTCTGACTACTGAAAAATATGGAAATTAAACATATTAAATTATTCCAAAATATACAAATATACTCATTTAGCTGTCAGTGGTTTATAGAAATTTATAATGGAAAAAGTTTGTCTATGATATATTCTCATTAGTAAATATGTTACATATCAATTACTTTACTAAGTGTTAGTTAAAATAGTTTTTATATGCTAATTACATTTGTTTAACAAATTAAGAAAACTTGTTTTAAAATGTTTTTCATATGGATACTCTATATGTTCCATTTATCCAATTTATATGCAATTATTAGTATTGTTTGGTGTCCAGTTTGGTAATTGAAAGATCCACAAGTAAAAAGTGTGTATAAAATAATTGGATGGCGTCGTAATCCAATCAGTGTAGAGCTGTGCTTCAGAAATCGTAAAACATTCGCTGATACGACGGTATTCAATAAGTGCGAACTGTGAACGCCGGAGCTCTTTCTTCGCCAACCTTACTCGTATATGCAAAACCAGTAGCTCTACTACATTTTACTTTCGACTAACCTTTTCCCACGAATATTCTTCGTGGGAATATTCGTGGGAATATTCTTCAAAGCTGTCTCAAGTCTGCAACTCTTCTACAGGAAGCATTCAACAATAACTTCGATATACATAATATATAATAATATAGATAATAATATTTGTTCTATATTGAGGATATTAAAAAAAAAATTACACTCGTTTTAATTAAAGTTAATGTCCATCCGATGTCATCGATAATTTTATCGACATCCGCGTAAAGTTTGATAATAATTTCTAATGATAATATAGCAACAAGGAAAAAAATTACAAAACATTTAACTTATAGTTCTGATTATTTTAACGATTTTCAATTTGATTTTTTTTTCAAACAGCTCAAAAGGAATTATAGAATTTATAATTACAAATATTTATTCTGCTCCAACACTAAACAATTCCAAAATAACCTGATAAATACATAGGCTATTTGAGGTTATTATGCTTATATTGATATACGACTTAACAAGCATTTTTCACTATTTAAAGAATTGTTAATTTAAAAATACAAAGACTAATTTTCCCAATGATAAATTTTGGTCCTTTGCCTACTTAGATCTTAGACTAAAATATTAGACACCTGTTTTGATGCTGTTTTTTTATAACTACGAAATACAGTCTGTTTATGTATGCAGTTTAAAGCATGTTAAATATCCACTTTGCAAGATGAGTTTTATCACTGTATTTGATTCGGTATACTGTGGCGGGTTCTCGGTTTCCACTGATATTCTTATTGCATGGGATGCACGACTTTTATTGAAATTGCGATCCGACGTTGCGCTATCAGGCTAATTCTGACCGTCATTCAATAGTCAACCTCAACGTGACAGGTTACCGTTCAATTTACAAAAGCAGGGAATTCTTTCGAGCGTTGCATATTTCTGTCTTACATTTTCAAACACTGTCATCGACTTTTGTTAAGACTAGATATCACTTCTCTTTTTTAGGGGACGGTATCACTTGCCATCAAGCGGACCGTAAGTGTGCCTGCAATTCTTTTCATACAAAAAGAGACTCGCTAAGGGGTCAACGGCCGCCCCGACTATTTCATTCTATTTATTATCATTTTATACGAATAAAATGGGAACAATTTCCTCCACTGCACAGATTTATACTTTCTAACATCATTTGAGAGTTGAATGGATTTTTTATTTAATATGCAGACGACATAATACCAGTCTGTTTATTTTGTTTTAAATTCACATGATAACTCGAGTGCAGATTATAAAAGGAACAAAAGGAGGAAAGAGTTAATTTCATTATTAAAATACATTTTCAAATCATGTGATGCAGTTAGGATAAAGGATACAGGATAAGTTAAAGGAATAAGGTTGATACCCCGAAACCCGTTTTTTTGGTGGTCTTCTGTGAGGAAGTAGTCTCTGTTGCTAGTCAAATTATGGCTGCAGAATATTGTTTCAAATATAATTAAATCATACACCTTTTATTGAGAATCCCTTAAATATTCATAAATTTTCTTTCATAATTGACATATTTTTAACTGTTCCTCAATTTACTTTTTAGCTTTAATTTTTCATGTTCCACGTTCAATGGGTAAGTAACCATTATACAAAAAAAGGTGTATAAAGCAACTTAAGGCGTACTTAATTAGTCCGGTTGCATATACTTATTTATCACATTAATTCATGATCACCATATTGCTTGAACTTTACATACTTGTTTTAGTAATTTAGTGAAAACTTTGCTGATTTATGTTTTTCTTGTATGTATTTGTATATGTATAACGTGTAGCGAGATATTGTATGTTTCCCTAATATAAAAAAATACTTTACATACAGGAAAATGACTAGCTAAGCTAGTGATGAATAAAAAGACATTAGTGGCTTTTGTAAATGAGTTGAAGGCGCCCCTTCGCCAGCAGGAAAGCGGTAATTGGCTGTCACTGCACCCTATCTATCGGCAACTAAACGGATTATTAACTAATAGTCAACGGATCGGGTTACTCGTCTGTCTTACACTTCGAAAGATAGATATAATATACTCTTCGCTAACCACTGGCTACTTTGACTTATGACCTATTTGAAATTTACGAGATGCGCTCGCTAAAAGTGTGCTAAAAACATCGATGTTTATGGATGGGTCTTTTCAAACAAAAAAAATCATTCCCTCAAAATCTTTTCAAAGTTCTCATGAATAGGCATCTTCTGTGTTGAGAATGAGGTTCGCTCCATCTTAGGCCTCATCCTTGCTACACAGTTGGTTGTTGGTTAAGAGCAAACCCATCTTTTATAAAAAAAAAATGTAAGTCAAAATCGGTCGTCATTTAGGTAGCACTCGTTGATTGGTCGTGTTGCTAGGCGGGATTAAAGAAATTAGTAGTCTCGGTTGTTAACTATAGTAATTTAATGCTTTCGGTTGCTACTTTCGAACAAAACCAATGTACTCAAGTACACGTGTAATTTTGCGGATTGTTTTGCCAGTATTATTTGCTATGGAAAAGGCCCATCCATAAACATCGATAGCTAAAAGCTAACTATATCTAAAACAATAGTGAAACGCAAACATCCACACATTACAACACGGAGTTTAATTAGTGAATGCGTCACATCCGCACACGAGATAGTCTGTTTGTATATTTGTTTGAAGCTGGTGTTAATTCTATCGCGTTTGCTGATACTTATCCTCGTGTGGAGTACTGATGTCTGCTTTTGTTAGACCCTCACATAATACTATTTTAAGATCATTAAGAAGAATCTTGGGATAATTAGAATCATTAAGATAATTATGATCGATGAAAATAATAAAATCTACTATCCCAAGTTCAAAAGCAAACATTTCACGTCTTTTGGCTGTGTGATCTATAATAATAATTTTTTAACGGTTTATAGTAACGCAGTATTAAATATTAGCTTATATTCAAATAAAAAGTATAAATTAACATACTGAAGACTTGGCTGTATTTTTCCTAAAAATTCCTCTATCATTTATATTATCGTTATTTTTCTAGAAACGTCCAGTGAACTGAAATTCTTAATTTAATTCTAATATATTCTAACTCCAAAATGTACCAGTGATCGCTCACATCTCATTTATTTATTCTACAATTATCATGTAGAGGATGGCAACCAGTCTGAAGGTCAACTTGATGGTCAGTACTGTCACCAAGCACATGAACTTAAAGTCACAATACGAACTTAAAGTCACCTTTAAATAAGAACATTAATGGCTGTAACGTTCTTATTCAGTGGACTCTTCCACTAGTTATTTTTTTACACTTCGTTTCATACAATTTAAAAAAAAAGTCAAATATGACGATCTGAAATGATATAAAAACAGAAAGCCAAAAAACGTGTCTGCATAATGAAATTCTTGTCACGATATTTGTAATATTTGCATGTCGAAAAGTCGGGAGGGTCGCACAATGCACGCCGCGTCTCACAATGAAAAATTATCAAGGAAAACCTTATTTCTATTAACATTAACAGAATTCCCCTCGCTCTTGACACACATATATATAATGTTCTTGTATATTTTCGTATAATTTATTTCTTTTGTTCCAATGTAGCGTGACTTGTTTATCGGCACGAGGAGACTTCATACTTCCACAACTGCACCAAGCTGATAATCATTGCTTACATCGAAAACGCCATAAATAATATAAATTTGAAGTAATATTTATTTTACTCTCGACTTTCAAGTTTTTCGAAATATATGACTTAAGTATTCTTACAAATTTTTAACTTTTAAGGTTACCCACGGTGCTATTTAAACTACAATTTTTTTTAAAATTGATATTATATAGTATTATACCAACAGCAGTTACATGTAAAAACATTGTAACAACTTGTGGTAATTTTACTAAAAAAAAAATTTATAATACAACTTTATTCAATAAAAAGCTTTTTACGTCCTTTTCTGGAACCCTGACAATTTGGTGAACGGTTGAGCGGTTTTGGAAACGTTTGTTCCATATATGGACATTCATTTCAATCATTTATTTTGGGCAAACAAACCAGAGTTTACAAATAATATAATATATATATTTTTTTTATTTAATTAATAAAGATGGGTTTGCTCTTGGCCAACAACCAACTGTGTAGCAAGGATGAGGCCTAAGATGGAGCGAACCTCATTCTCAACACAGAAGATACCTATTCATTTGAACTTTGAAAAGATTTGTGTTATATGAGGTCAGGAGTTCCAAACGTTGGCAGTGCGCATTATAAAGTATGTTTTAAAGCGCTTGGTCCGAAATAGAGGGATATCGACAAGATGAAGATGGAAACATTTGTACATCTGTATGTCCGATGGAAGAAAGAGGAAGGCGGTATGAGTTCATGCAGCTCATGAGCACACTCTCCGAAGTACATCTTATAAAAGACACATAGACTGGTAATTTTACGTCTAATATTTAAAATAATAATAGAATTAAGACTAAGTACCCTCCACATGACCAAAGATGACGAGCGAATTGAGTACACCGAAAACGAGTACACTTGAAAATTACGAGTCAACAGAGTCTGCTAAGTCTTTTTATAATATTTTCCACTACTTATTAAAATATGTTTGAACAAATATTTGTGAGAGTAGCTTCAGCCGACGTAAAAGTTTTGAATATTTAAAGGAGAGGCGAACAAAGGAATTTCGTATGTTGGAGATTTCGCTCGAATAAATCACACACATGAATTCAATCACATTGTGAAGGAACCGATGACATTTGGCCTATACACATTTATCACAATGGATAAAAACAGCATTAGCATTTCAATTTCTAAATAAACAAAGTCAAAACGGAACGCGAGTAATGTTTCATCATCACTAACTACCGCCATTTTATTATTAGAACTCATTATGCTTAGAGAATTCCGTAACTTTTATTTACAAAATAAGTGATTTAAATTTATTAAAGTTTTTCTACCTATTCGCCTACCTGTCCACACATTTATATACGAGATATTCTATACATATAATAAAATCGTAAACGAGCCGTGTCTGTACATTAAATATATACAAAAAAATTGTAAACAATTTATTAAAAAAATAGTTTAATTTAGAATTTTTGTCTGTTTGTGCGTTTGTGCCCGCTAATCTCAGAAACGATTTTAATGCGGTTTTCACTTATGTAATTCTGTGTTCTGTGAGTTCTGTGTGATTTTCAAAAAACGAATTACAGCGTGTACGAAGTTGCGGACACCAGTACCTTTACAATGACCGCACTCGCTAGCGAGAGCGTCAAATATTTATATAGAAAACTAGCTGGTGCCCGCGACTTCGTCCGCGTTGACGGATGAAAGGTACCCTGTGTCCTTTCTGGTGTCCCAGACAACGTGTATGCAAAATTTCATGGTGATCGGTTCACTAGTTTTTGCGTGAAAGAGTTACAAACATCCAAACATACTTTCGCATTTATAATATTAGCTGGTGTCCGCGACTACGTCCGCATTAAACGATTAAAGGTACCCTATGTCCTTTCTGGTGTCCCAGACGATGTGTATGCAAAATTTCTTAATGATCGGTTCAGTAGTTTTTGCGTGAAATAGTTACAAACATCCAATTTATAATATTAGTACGGTTTGTCAATTTGACATTGACAGTTGACAGTTTTTCATATAAATATTTGACGCTCTCGCTAGCGAGTGCGTTGCAAACTCATGGTAAAAGTACAGGTAGTTGTAACGGTATCTCGCACATCCGCGAGTAGTCGCGAGTTATTTTCTTCATGCGTCATAGCTCCATTAGTCAATGTTTAGTCTAATGTGTTGAAAGTTAAAAATCGCAAGCTAGCTTTTCGTAAACATCGATTTACGACTGTCAGTACAGTAATCTGTTTAAAATATTTACTATAATAACAATCGCATTCAATGTTAACACGGAAAATGGTAGCAAGTTAATGATACGAGAATAAGTGCGGTAGTTTTAACTGAGTCGCATATTCGTACTGAGCACAATTTCTCACGCTTAAATCAGAAATATTCTGAGATAAAAGCAAATATATATTGTAAATATATTTTCGTAGTTACCTATTTGAAAATTTAGGGCCTCTTTTACCATCTCTGAGTAAAGTGTCAAGTAGGCTTTAAGGCTTAAATTTACCTTTTATTCTGAGATAAAAGCAAATATATATTGTAAATATATTTTCGTAAAGTTACCTATTTGAAAATTTAGGTCCTCTTTCACCATCTCTGAGTAAAGTGTCAAGTAGGCTTAAAGTCACCGGTCACCGGGAATGATGGAGCTGATATACATTTGTTTGTACGTTAAAAGTCCCAAACATTATAAGAAAATAATAAAAAAATTCGCCTATCGAAGGCCTCTTTCACCAATTACAAGTAAAGTGTTGATTAGTTACTTTTAGAAAGAATTTTATGTTTTATTAAATTATGCACTCGGTTTATTGCATCCTTCGATAGGCGAATTTTTTTTAATTTTTTTCTTTTTAATGTTTGGGACTTTTACCGTACAAACAAATGTATATCATCTCCTTCATTCCCGGTTACCGGTGACTTTAAATGGCGGTTAGCCTACTTGACACATGGTTATAGAGGCCCTTAATGTTTTTGTTAGTAAGGTAATCTGATACAAAGTAGGAAATCCAGTTAATAATTTTCTTTTGATGAAGGATTTAAAAGTTATAGATAATTGCTGTGCATCGATGCAAACTTCTTGTTGCTTAAATATTGACGTTATAAACAATTAATTATTTTATGCAGCCTGAAGGATAACGAGTTATAGGAACAACGAGTTTATCCTGATTTCATAACTTTAATTGCGGAAGCCACTATTTTTCTTATATACTAATATTATAAAGAAGAACAGTTTGTTTGTTAGTTTGGTTGAACGCGTTAATCTCAGGAACTACTGGTTCTAATTGAAAAATTCTTTTTGTGTTGGATAGTCCATTTATCGAGAAAGGCTTTAGGTTTTATATAACTAGTAGTAGTTTGTATATTATTATTATAATTATATTTTCTTATTATTATTTTATATTATTATATTTTCATAAATGTTCTGCGACAATACAGTTAAGTTATCATATTGTTTTGTAGAATTTGTAGAGTCGATCTATGTAATCACTTATATAAATTTATAGAAGTTTACTTGAGAGTTGGTACAGTAATGCGAACCGATTCTTAAGAGGTTTCATAACCCAAAACTTTACAATATACTCGTATAACAAAATTTTCAACAATAGAAAGCGACTCGGTCACATAATCAATGACTATTGATATGCTGTTTATTATTAAAACGATGCCATCCCAATTGGCGCACAAAAAGGGTAAGCCTCTCCTCTACGCCGGTTGAACAAACAAAAGATTTAATAAATTGTTTCGCTTTGTTACAGATATGTAACTCGGACTACGCTTGCGGCGACGGCGGGACACGGTCGTCTCGAGATTATCATGTAAACTGTTTACACACAACATGTAAGTTTATTGCTATTTGAAAAAGTATTCAAAATAAATGTCGCATTGTGTGCATACAGTCTCCTAATAATTCATAGTTGATACCTATCTGTATATGAAAATATTATGGTGAGGGTTTTTAGCTATCCTTTATCTGCCGCTCTAACGCTCGACTATTGACAAAGCAGCTGGGCTGGGCCTTCTCCTATTGTTGGAAATGATAATCACTCTCTAACGACAAAGGAAAACTTCGTGAGGAAAACTGGGTGTATAAAAAACTTGTGATCTACAAATACTCGTGAAGTTAGGCCAATACTTACACAGTTCACACCTCACTCAGAGGAGAGATCTCTGTCTCCGTTTCTGTCTGAAACTACGCAACGGATTTTGATACAGTTGCACTAACCAATGGAAAGAATGATAAGAGAGAAATGTTTGTGTAAGTAAAATTGTATATATAAAGTGCGGAGGCGAGACAGGCCATTAGTATAATATTAGGTACATTAGCTGATACAGATGCCTAATTCGAATTGTGATTGATCATTTCAGGTAACAACAATTGGATCACATCTCTCACTGTTGAATTATCTCGACTGTCTTCGTCAAAATGGAGCCAGAAGACATAGATATGTATAGCGGAAACTATACGTTTGATGAGAACGGAACCTACAATGACACTTTCGAAAACTGTCCGAATATCAACATACCAGTGGTGTATGTCATCACGCAGTTTCTGTATGCGCTCGTCTGCATCGTAGGTTTGCTGGGAAACACCCTGGTCATCTACGTCGTACTCCGCTACTCCAAGATGCAGACCGTCACCAACATGTATATCGTCAACCTAGCTATAGCCGATGAATGTTTCCTCATCGGCATTCCGTTCTTGATCACCACCATGTCGCTGCGCTCCTGGCCTTTCGGCCGCTTCATGTGCAAAGCGTACATGATATCGACAGGGATCAACCAGTTCACCAGCAGCATATTTCTTTGCATCATGAGCGCCGACAGATACATAGCAGTGTGCCATCCGATCGCAGCGCCCCGGGTACGAACTCCTTTCGTGTCGAGGATCGTTTCGGCGGCGGCTTGGATCGCGTCAGCTTTAGTGATGACACCGATATTTATGTATACAACCCTGATACAGAACGAGAACGGACTATCCTGCAATATCGTCTGGCCGGAGCGAGAATTTAACAAGGGGCAAACCTCATTCACTCTATACTCGTTTGCACTTGGCTTTGCCGCACCGTTAACCCTCATATTTATCTTCTACTGCCTCGTCATAAAGAAGCTGAAGACTGTCGGACCAAAGAACAAATCCAAAGAGAAAAAGCGATCTCATAGGAAAGTTACTAAATTAGTTTTGACAGTGATAGCGGTGTACGTGCTGTGTTGGCTGCCCTATTGGGCGTTTCAGGTGGCTCTCATATATTCGCCGGCGACAGAATGCGCGAGTCGCATCACTGTAACAGTGTTTCTAGTGGCGGCCTGTTTCAGTTACAGCAACTCCGCCATGAATCCAATTCTTTACGCATTTCTTTCTGACAATTTCAAGAAGAGCTTCCTGAAGGCATGCACCTGTGCGGCAGGAAAGGAGGTGAACGCGACGTTGCACGTGGAGAACAGCGTTTTCCCAAGGAAGAGGGGAGGCGGGCAAGCGAGGGCACAGGCGAGGTTTGGCGAAGAAGGGCGTAGCGGATTAGAAGTTCCTGTCGATAATAACTGCGGTGGTTCGAGGTCTGAGGCATCTACCGCCCTGACATCGCGGTCGATCGGGAGCGAGGCGTTGCCTCTTGAGCCACGATCGGCTACTTTGACTCCTCTCCTGGCTCCTAATGGATTGACTCACACTCGGCTCTGAGTGAAGGGGTCGCATCGTCGCCGCGAGCCGTCCGCGTCTTCGAGCGTTCTTCTGGATGAGGACACTGTTATTGTTCCCATCGATTAAGACTCTTTCTAGAGGTGTTTTGGAGTTCGACAGTCGCGTGCGACACGAGCCCTGTCCCGCGCCTCTGTCGGCTTTCGTCCAATCGGGTCCACTTTGATCCCGACACGTTTCGAGTGAATCATCAAATCGGTGTAAGAAATGACTATGTTTATATTTACTTGTAAACCAAAATTACGAATGGAACTATTTCGGCCTAGGGTTGTAATGTAACGAAGAATTTATTAAAGAGTAGTATTTGTATTGAATAGTCTATCGACACTTTGTATACCATACACGCAGCGCAGTAAGTCTGCAACATTGTACATATCCTGTAAATAATTGGAAGAAATTCCACAATTCACAAGTTGTAATAAAATTACGTTCGTGGATTTGTGTTTTTTTTTTGCTCATATTTCAAATATGTACATTAAATATGAGATACGGCTGAGCAGTTACAAATAGAAGACAACATGATGCATCAATAAAGCCTTTCAAAAGTAGTATAACGGAGCGGAAACTTGGAAAAACATCCTTCTCTTTGAAATATATTGGATTCGGGTTTGTAGAAAAAGTGGGCATCAATCACTGGGCGACAAGTCTGCGACTCGCGACGCCGACGCACGGAGAACGTTGACCTTGCGATTATATTATAATGGATGTATGCCACCGTCACCAACTTGGAAGAAGAGAAGCCGAATACAAAGCCTGTGGGCAAAGGTGAGCACTGATGACGTCACTGCACCAGGAAACAATGTTTGCACTAGGTTATCGCTAAGTCGTCTGCAACCAAGCCGAGGCAAACAAACCATAAATATTAGGAATTAGTAAGATAAACCGAAATATATTGTTTTCAGTACAAGTTCATTGTTAATAGACAAAGGCCGCCTAAATTAAAGAGATTTGCATATGTTAAATACACAAATATTATTACATAATATAATGTATTCAAACACGGTCATACGGTATTGAGTTCAAACGCGAACACGCAATTTATTTCTTTGAAAACTTGTAAAACTAATACATTATTAACCCTTGGTATAAAGAATCATTACGTCCCAGTCTTATATGCATACTAGTTGGTGCTCGCGACTTCGTCCGCGTTGAAATTTTAATAAAAACCAATATAACGCTTGACCTTGTGTTGCTATAACACTTAGTTATAGGCCAGGCGTTAGTTTTTTATTTATCCCTCGGGAATAGTCCTTTTTTCTGGATGAAAGGTGTTCCAGACAACGTGTATGCAAAATTTAATGGTGATTGGTTCAGTAGTTTTTGCGTGAAAGAGTTACAAACATCCATACATCCAAAAATTCGCATTTATAATATTAGTAAAGTAAGATGTAGTTTCCATAACACAAGTCTATTGCAGCGCATAATTTATTGTGAACGTTGACAGACACACTGACAGTCTACTTGATGGCATGTAGCTACCGTCGCCTATGGCCTATTGCAATAGGGGTTGAAAGTACCCTGTCGACTTTGATAAGACTCACTAAAGCACAACAGCACAGCTGCAGTTATTTTGTGGTGATCTTCTAATTTGTTATTTAGTTAGTTAAATAAAATTAGTAAAGGGTTCTTTAAAGGACTGGTTACGCCGCTAGACAGGCCATAATTTACTGACGATTATTTATTAATAAAACTAATAATAAATGTTCAAAGAGTGTTACATTATTCATCCTAAAGTAGAAAGCTTCAAAAAGTATACTGTAGATATATTTCAGCCGATTTTAGGCAGTTTCTGGGTTATCTAGAAAACTTCTTTCCATTAGTTAAATAAGTCGAGCGAAATGTGTAACCAATAAATACATCATAGGAAAATTTGTTCGACTAGTATTGCGAAATAAGAATTATAGGTTGTTTTTCTTCAGACTTCTAAGAAGGATTTCTTTTTTAATTTTTCTTGTTTACCAGGTTTATGAAATCAATCAAAATCAATGTCAGATGTTAAAAAAACCTTCACGCTAATATTCGGATTATGTTTCTTAAAAGCGCGTAACAATGGTCCAACAAAATGGAATGAGTACTAATATAGTAATAAATTCACTTCAGGGGAACAGGAAAGCTTTTTTCGTTTGATAAAGTTTATGAATGCCTTCGTATCTACTTTGGCTGGAGGTTGTATCGGCGGGCTTCGCTGGAGTGTTCTAAATTGTGATAACATACTAAATAAGTCTCTAAAAAAATTTTGTAGAATTATTTTTATCTCAACGATGACTGAGGGAATCTATTATAAAATTAGCATAAAATCTGGTTTGAAATTTAATATTTATCTTTAATTGGGGGAAATGAATTGATTCTATATCTTAATGAATTTCTAAGGAGCCGTGACCGCTGTGTACATAGATTCAATTTGCCAATTAATCTTCATTATTATAAATTTATGAGCTCAAATAATAGATTGACCCTAAACGATATTATCAAATAAATGGATACACTGCTTGTAGGGTTTGGCTACATGAAACGGTAGTATACATTTAATTAATTTATTACAAATAGTGTGGCCTATTGACACAAGCAATGCCATAGGTGCGACAAGTACCTATGCTGATAGAGTTATGGATAATTACTCGTAGGATAGAGGACATCTTCTTATCCAAAATGTCTCAAATCATTAAAACAATGGCAATGCCAGTGATGCCGCATGTCGTTGAAACGAGGGCCTCGCAAGATCTCAACGTCGTCGCTCAACGAGCTATGGGAGGAATCACGAATGAGAAAATCCGTAGACAAAACGTAAGTCACCGACATAAGCCGGAGGATGAGTAAGTTGAAATGGGCAGGAGAATATTACGGACTGCCGAGGCCGAAAGTTTCTTGAATGGAGACCACGAACCACGTCGGTCGATGCTAGTGGAAAATCACTTTTTATTGTTGTTATTGCTGTTGCTGCTGTTGCTGTTGTTGTTGTTGTTGTTGCTGTTGCTGCTGCTGCTACTGCTGCTGCTGCTGCTGCTGCTGCTGCTGTTGTTGTTGTTGTTGTTGTTGTTGTTGTTGTTGTTGTTGTTGTTGTTGTTGTTGTCGTCATCTCCATTCTCCCATTGATCTCAGTATCGGATCACAAATGGGCTCTGGCATCCTTTACTCCCTCATTGAAACATTGAACAACAATAACGCCGCATGCTCTTAGTTCATAGAGGTCTTCTGTAAGGAGGTGGTTCAATTTATGACTGTGGAAACCAGTGTGCTCTGCTACTACTAAATTTAAAACAAACACGTAATTCTTCTATTGAATATTATAATAATTATGTTTGTAGATGAAGCAAATCTAAATGAAGTCCCATTCTCAATACGACTCGTTGAGGATCAACCTATAAACTTGCCTACCATGATCCTGTTGTGTGTAATGAGGTACACACATTTAAATAACATTTTACAGTATTGTTCAAGGCCAAGAATTATAATTTAAAATTGAGTATTTGAATATTTCAAGGCGTATGAGGTAACATGAGGCAAGCTTACCACTTCGCCACTTGCTTCATCATCAATTATTCAAACGAACTCTCGAGGAACGTTACTAGTTATAGTTAGACGGATGCTGAGTTCATCCTCGGCCTGCCGGAAGTCATTAAGATAATAGATGACTAAATTAAATATCATCCCTCACTAACGGCCCCTTGATTGATATTTCGTATTGTTTCCCTTAAACTGGAGATCAAATGTAGCCCATTGTTAGTTTTGACCTAATTTCATGAAAAGTAAGATTAATTGTTGAACAAACTGATTTTCTTTTTGAATAGGAAGATAATGTGAGCGGATCTGCGACAAATGTATCGCCGTTAATCAATATTCATCCCTAATATAATAATAATAAGATCTTTATTTGCGCAAACTTAATTCATATACAGCAATTACAATACAAAGTATGCTCTACTCGACAAGGACATGCAAATATTTGTGTGTAACTGTAACCTATTGTATTTTTTTTTTATTTTCTGAAAAAGTAAATGTTTTTATTATTGTAATAAATAAATGAATTAATTTGTTTTATTATAAAATAGCAACAGTTTAATATTAATAACAAGTGTAAGTCTAATAATATTGTGTCAAAGTGCTTGTAAATTTAAATATTGCAATTACTTAAACATACGTACTAATATTATAAATGCGAAAGTATATTTGGATGTATGGATGTTTGTTACTCTTTCACGCATAAACTACTGAACCGATCACGATGAAATTTTGCATACACGTTGTCTGAGACACCAGAAAGGACATAGGGTACCTTTCATGGTTCAACGCGGACGAAATCGCGAGCACCAGCTAGTTTCTGATATTATACTCTTTTTAATATCTACTAGACGACCCGAGGAACTTCGCACCACTTAAAGTTGATTTGATTGTAACTCTTCATAAGTGTATTATCAATCACAGTCAACCTTCATACTCTAATTAATTGAGATTGATTGGCGCGCCACAAAGCCTAAGGTTAAGGAGATTTGCCAATTGTTTATTTCTAATGCAAAATCAGAAATATTCACAAATACCATTTTTGTCAACTTGTGTAATTTTAAACATAACATAAAAAATGTACCAAGTCTGTTATGTAGATTTAATTTAATACTTAATGTAGATTCTAAAATGTTAAAATACATACATCGAATTTTATTACTTTAGAAACAACGATATTGCTATAACAAAAATCAAAGGAGCTCTTTTTTCAAAAATTGGAATCTTAGCTTTATTCAGATTAGTTTCTCAAAATTGCAAACATATTACGCTTACATTACTTAGCTATTTAAAAAAAATATTTGAAAAATATATTAATGTAAATAGATAATTGTCTGGGATAGGTTACACATTGTGTTAATAGAAAAAAAAATATCTTTAATATCTTTAACTGGTTACTATTAACAATAAATATCAAATTGTTTAAATAAATTTAAAAGTTATGTTGAAAATAAATAAATAAATAAATAAATAACCACACTTCCATTAAAAAAAAGGCTTAAAACATTTTAAATGTTCTAAACTTTTTTTTTGCTGTAAAAGATGGGTTTGCTCTTGACCAACAACCAACTGTGTAGCAAGGATGAGGCCTAAGATGGAGCGAACCTCATTCTCAACCCAGAAGATGCCTATTCACTTGAAACTTTGAAAACATTTGGTTTATATGAGCTCAGGAGTTCCAAACCTTTGGCAGTGCGCATTATAAAATATGTTTTAAAGCGCTTGGGGATATCGCTATGAGGATGGTAACCATTTGTACGTCTGTATGTCCTATGGAAGAAAGGGGAAGGCGGTATGAGTTCATGCAACTCCTGAGCACACTCTCCGAAGTACATCTTATAAAATACACATAAACTATCAAACTCTTTCGTATTACATGCATGACCAATATAATAAGACATAATTGTAAGTATATATCAAGACAAAGAGGTACCTATTGAGGACTCAATATAATCTTGTTAATCGTCTTTGATGTAATTAATACAGATGGGGTGATCCGATGTGACGAGTACATTAGTAATAATTTATTAGCGACACACAATTATAGGGTTGAAAGCTATTTAGCTCACCCAATCGTTTAACGGCTAAATGATATTTAGCCGCAGCTAAATATATCGTCAACAAAAAAAACGGCTAATGGCTAACAACTCTGTCAGCTAACATGACAACTTTGAGAACTACTATCGATAGTTGGTTTGGGACTGTGACCTTAACTGTGACAGTAGTTTAGATATTTAGCTGTCAGCTGAATTAGTTATCTATGGTTAATATAGTGTATTAGATATTTACGTTTAGTCTATACACAATACTATACTATCATACAATATGAATTTTTGCTTTATTTAACTGATAAACGAATACGTAGGATGTTTTTTGACGTTATTAAATTTTTTTTTAATAGTTTTAAATATTTAATTTAACATACATATTTTTATAAATGTTATAATTTCATTTTTATAATCTTTTATAACTGTTTAGCCGATTTAGCTATTTAGCCAGCTAAATTTAAGCAATTAGCTGGTTGGCTAAGTTAACAAAAAGTGTTAAATGACCAACCCTAATCAATTACACGAAACGAATTGAAATTGTGTAGAGAAACCGACCCCTTGTGATGTGTTAGTTATGTGCGATGGGGATTTGAATTGCGAAGTGCGATGGAATGCCTAACCGCAACGATATAGTATATAGTATATAGCCCAAGGGAAATTTGCCGCTTGCTGCCTTTCGCAAATCCACACTAAAGTGTGCATCTGCCAACCCGTCGACGTTAAAACCCTGGCGGCAGTTCAAGTGACGAATTAGCAGACAGATTAAATTATATAGTCATTTTTAACTCTCAACTTGTTACAAGTTGAAGTTTTGTAAGCGAAAATCCAATTGTATAAAAGTTTCTTGTGAATTTTCCCATTCAGATTAAGCTCGTATAATGAAACGTAACTGAAGAAGAAATCGCCTGTCGAAATCTTTTCTAACCTATCAGATTAAGTACAGATTAAGTACGAGTGATATGAACCAACTTGCGAACAAGATAAGTGAGGTGTGAAAAGATAAGAAGGATGGTACGAAACTCAGAAAGAAGAAAAACTTATTTTGAAATGAAAAAGATATTATGTATTAAAATGGAAATGTTGCTATGGTTTAAGTGATTCATCATTTATTATTTTCAAAAGTGTGCAATTTGCAAGTATAAATTTTGTAGCTTATTTTATATTTTACTAAAGTTGTCTTTAAATCTGATCTATCTTTTCAGTTAAATAATTGTACAGTGTAACACTTATTGAATAGAATTTTCTATGTAGCACATAATTTTGTCACTTTAGAGCGTAAATTTTCGCACATCATTAAGATTTTTAAATAATTTCAAATGCGATCTAGCTTATGTATTATAACTATGTTGATAAATCTTACTAAATTAAAATCGATAGTTAAAAACAACCGTGCATCCAAAATAGCCGGCTATTGAAATATTTATTAAAATTAAATTTAAAATGATACATATTTAGATTTTAAATTCAAATTTATTTGAAGACTAGCTATTGCCCGCGACTACGTCCGCGTTGTACGATGAAAGGTAGCCTGTGTCCTTTCTGGTGTCCCAGACAACTTGTATGGAAAATTTCATAGTGATCGGTTCAGTAGTTTTTGCGTGAAAGAGTTACAAACATCCATACATCCGAACATACTTTCGCATTTATAATATTAGTACGTATATTGTGATTTTCAGTTCGCAACTAAGTTTGTACAAAGCAATTAGTTTAGTAGTGAGAGCGAAGTGCAGAAATAAAGAGATGGGATTGATACAAGGGCTGATTGATGAGGAGCGACCGATCAGACGGACGTATGGCCGAGCGATACAAAGTAACTCAATTTATGGCGTTACGTGACTTTCCACAAAATATACCATTTCATATGATAAATATTTTTTTTTTAATTTTTTTTTTAATTTATTTATTTAGATTACATACAGCCATAAATTTAAAAAATATATATTATTGATTATATACAAATGGGCCTAAAGAATCATAAAAATTATATTTTTACATTTATTAATAAGAAAAAGAAGAGTATAAAATTAATTTTTTTTTTTTCAAAAGTATTTCGCCAATTTTCTTTTTATAAGAATTGAAATTGTTGGAAAATATGTAAATATTATTCAGAATCTTATTGTAGTGATACCTACTTATAGAACGATGAAAGAAGGAATTTTTACAATGATTAGTTCTACAATGGGGAATATGAAATGTATCACTTGATCTTGTTCTGAATTTTGATACATTGAAGTGTATTACATTCTAAAAGTGAAGAAGAATCTATGTGATTATTTATTATTTTATTTATTTATTAAGGTACACCAACAGAAGACACAACTATACAACACAATAATACAGTTTTTACATTCTTTACATACATTACATCACAAATATACGTGTAACCATCGATTTATTCTAATAGCTGCTTTCATATAATAAATATTAATACCGAAAACCTGGATATAAATTCAAAGAAGCCGCCAAGTCGTAGCGTGACACTACTTCATTCAACGATTGCCTAATAGCATTATCATGTGCAATTTGAAATTATGTGTTTATCTACAATTTTGACTGGGAAATATATATAAATTTTAAGTCAAATGCGTTTCTTAGATATTTGATTTTTCATTTTAAATAATAAAAAAGCAACTCGGTCGTCACGATCGTGTAATTTTTAGTTCAAATTTTTTGACGTTTTTGAACTACGTGCATCAACAACTTAAGTATCAGAACTACTTATGTTTTTTTTTTATTTCGGGCAACGGGACGAATTTGATGCATAGCATCATTTAAGACCAAACCAGATGCCATACTTCATTTTGAAGTTGATAATTAATTCAAATTTAATTTGAAAATTCACAGAAATATATTTATACAAAATTATGTCACTGATTATGATGAGTTCGAAATAATCGACTAAGTTTGTTTTGCTTTGTTTGCTCGCCCGTTTCGAACATTATTCCATTATTAGGATCAGCAGTCGGCAGTATCATAATAGATATACATAATATTTCAATAATAATGCTTAATTTATAAATGATTTATAATTGACTAGTCTTTTACCGTTACTTTTAGTTGTACACATTGATTGATGACTTGATGTCTAAAGAAAGGGTAAACTATGTAAACTCTTACTAAAAGAAAATCGTAAGACGCATATTACAATTGAATGATCTACTGGGAGCGACTCGAAGAGTGATTCATTCATTTGGAATATTACGACATCTTCCACACTTGCTGGTTTTGTTGACTGCTGACTTATAGACAAGAGACGAAGTGTCGATGTATTCGAGAATAGCACTTATATGTATATAAATAGATCTCAAATTAAGTTGTTATTTAGTAACAGTTTTCGGTGATGTATTTTCTACCGTCATGTCAACCAAAGACAATTTCCAAACAAGAACGCGAAGAAGCAACAACCCTCGCTACGACCCTGACACGGATTCATTTATTTATCGTGTACTACGATCACTTTATTACATTCGAACAAAGAGCAACAACATTATTATAACGTCATTAAAATATTATACAGCTCCGGTATTCTAAGCGGACTAATGTTCGCTATTGTTCGTGAATTTGTGACACTCTTGCAATTTCTCTCAGAGCAAAGTATAAGTTTAACAGTCATTTTTTTAACATTTCGCGTTGCAATATTTATGCATACAAAGAATATATACTTTGTACATACTACTTATAGTACGTGCGCTATCTGAAGTCTCCTCAGTCTTCCTCAGTGGTCGAAAATAAAAGTTTGATGACATATGTGTGGAGCTGAAACGTGGTCTCTAACTATGGGCCTCGTAAAAAAGCTCATCGTCGCTTAACGAACTATGTATGAGCTATGTAGCCCTCTGGCTATGCTTGGGGTTACACTGCGACATCGAATCAGAAATGAGGAGATCCATAGACGCACGAAAGTTACTGACATAAGCTGGCAGGTCAGTAAGTTAAAGTGTCAAGTGGGTATGACACATAGTACGGAGAACCGACGGACGCTGGGTCTGGTAGGATCTCGAGTGGAGGCTATGGACTGGCAAGGGCAGCGTAAGATGTCCACTCACAAGGTGGACAGACGACCTCATATGAGTCGCGCGTCGACGGTGGATTTAAGCCAGCATTAGATGTCCTGCGGCTGAGATGATGATGATGATGATGATGCCTACCAAATTACCAAGACATTCTGATAGTTAATTTGAGGAAAGAGTGTGACACGAGAGCGCAAGGCATTGTCAGTAGGTACGCTCTAACAAGCTTGTCCACAGATTTTCTCGTTGTAATAAGTTAAAATTACACTTTTAGGGGCATTTTATGTGAGAATATTATTGAGTGCTTATATAACAGTGCCTTCAGGATGCTGTTGGTTTTGTTGCGGGGTTACCTTTTAGTATTTCCCCTAAAACGTTTGTAAATAGTACAAATTTTATGATTAAAAGAAAGAGGATGGCTTGCCTGAAGCGCAAGATGTGTAGGAGTACCAGCGGCGCTCTAAAGATAGATAGGGTCGACTGTCTTATTCAAACATTTTAAATGAGAGTTAATTCAACAGAATAAAACATAAGAAGGACTTTCTTTTGTAATTGTCTTCATATAGATATTTCATGTTAGATTAGATTTTGTGCTTTATGAATTTATTTTTCTATAGATATATAATATATCAATATCTTTTATGATAGAAACCGTTTAGTCCTTCTTCCCATTATCCAATTCTCTTGCACCTTTGTAATCGAGTGGACCCTTACTAAACTATTCTTTATAAACCAATCTTAACTATTTTTAAGAAAGATAACATTTCTGTTATCTTCGTCACTCATTTATTATTATTTTATTCATTCATTTTAAATGTAGTCAAAATTATAAATATGTATAACTTTTTTTTTGTTTTACTCGTGTATATATTTAATTAAAAATGTGTAAAAAAAAAGTAATCAAGACGACGACACTAGAAATATTGTTTCGTTTTATCATTGTGTACAATTGCAGCATATTGCACTTACGACTAACACGATTTAATTAAGAAACAGCCAGAGCTGCTTTTTCTGCTGAATTTTATACTTTCTATTCACTTCAGTCTAATAATTGATATCATCTCCACAAAGCTTGACTACTACTTGTCCTAACTTATCCTAATTAGCTGTTATCCCCTTCGAGAGTCCTGTTGCAAAATTAACCGACTTCCTTATGGCCAGTGTCACATTTCTAACTTGTGCTTAACTCGGTACAAAATAAAATCGAAGTTCGTTCCATTACGATTCCCAGTAGAACATCTGGCTCGAACTGCAACGAACATTGCAGTACCTTATCTATTTTTATATGTGCTAAAAAGAGTGGAAGTCCACTTGTAGGCAGGTGGTTACCATTACCTAATAAGGACACAAGTACAGCACAGATATGAACATCTCAGAAGAGAGTTAGTTCTTCTGAGGCTTGTACAGAGGATAAAGTTTCAAATTTTTATTTTGTAATCGTTTGACGGACAGCCCAGATTAATGGATCGGAAATAATCATAGCAGTGATGGCTTGTAATTTGTGAGAAATACTATTAAAAAGGATAAGTTTAGCTTTTAATTCCAGTCGTTAAGACTAGCAAGTGAACACTTGTGACTGCCGAGTGGAGTTACTGTCTTTCACATTGATGGTAAGCCTTAAGTACTTGTCGAACACGAGAGTTGGGCTCATAACAGTAACTATCGATATAGTTAACGGTCGGTTACCAGTTTTAACCGGATTTACTCAGCTCCAAACTGGTACAAGGTGGCTCTGTGGCTTCATTACTCTGTGAACGAGAGCTTCATCCGCGATCCGAAGATCTAACTAATGCTTTGCCGATAAATATTAAAAGTTTCACCCCAGAAAAGATAAGCTAAACTTTGAGCTAGGTAAATTTGAGCTTACCTTTGAATATTTATTCATTGGAATATAATTTTTGTGTATACTTTTTAATAATTTATTCTTAATTATATTTTTTTAAACGAAACATTATTTATTTATACTTCGATAATTGTATACTAAAATTATTTTAAATATTTTAAGCTTCTTTTCTAGAGTAATAACATATGTATGTAATATGCTCTTACACGTGTATGTGTATGTTAAAAAAACAATTTTCTTTCTACAGCAAACACTTTCGTGACAGCTGACAGAAATATTGACATGGCTCAAAAGGCTCTTTCGCTACAAAGGTAATAAAGCGAAAAAAATATAAAAAAAAATCCCTTTTATTTGTCACTCTGTTTCCACGTAGAAAATAAATGTTTCAATGTGATGCTCAATAGTATTAGATAGCCGAATAATAAATTGGGATTCAATCTGTGTGTTTAGGTCTCCCCCTGTCTGCCTGCGCAGGCCTGCGAGGACCCGTCACGGTCGCACAAACACGTCGCCAGTGATCGATGGGCCATATTGCGTAGCCATTTCGAGTGTTATATCAACTACATTTTTTAAAAGGTTCCTACGAAAACAAATGACGCGACGCAAGCAAACGGTCTTCAATATAATTATGTTGTACACACGAAAAACAATAAACCTTTATTGTAACAGATCATTATGTAATAGCTTAGCTACGACCGCGCCATCTCTTCTTTGTGGCGTTTTTGACTTTTTAAATCTTCTTTAGGCTTCGTACACACGTACTGATAGCGTACAACCTTCATTAAGAGTTGGACAATCAAATGAAAAGATATTCAATCCGATTCAGATCCATCTTTCAGAGATTAACGTGTTCAAACAACATCTTCTTTGATTTATTAATATATTATATATTCATATAGATATAGATAGGTATCAATTTATATATATTTTTTAACAGTCTTTATAGCCAAACTAAATACCTATTTATTTATTTTATTTTAGGCAAACTTACAGGTATTATTACATGATAACAGTTTGAATAGGTAGCTTACACTTAATAAAAAATTTCCACATGTAGTGGGGAATATTTATCCATGTATAGACCGATGGGGAAGACGTGATGATATTAACGTGATTATATTAACTCAATGGCGACACAAAAATGTCGAGTTATTTAATAACCGTAAACCATGAGAGGCTGTCACCGAAGGTTATGGCACGAGAGAGAGTTTACGACGTAACGAAGACCTTGATTCGGCGTTGACCTCTGAGGCTCTGTACTTTTTAACTGCGAGTACACTCCCGAAGGGACTCGTCTAGGGCGCATAAGCCGATACACTGATATACATTTGCCGTTTACCTTATTTATGACCGATTGTCTGCACTATGGAGAGTGTGCGTCCATTCTATACGATCTAATCCAACCGGAACCGTTCCACTTGCGGACCACGAGCCGCTTACAGGGGTTTCATCCCTTCGTGGTTGATGTTCCTCGGTCACGCACGAAGCGTTACAGTTCCACCTTCCTTGTCCGAACTGCTATGGAGTGGAACTCACTGCCTGCGTCTGTGTTTCCTCAAAATTACAACCTCGTGGTCTTCAAGTCTAGGGTGAATAGGCTTATTATAGGTAAGCGCGGTCCACCTTCGGCCGCATCTGCACCTTACATCAAGCGCTGCCTTGACTTGAGTCAAAGAAAATAAAAAAATGACGCAACGCAGCGATAAAAATTTAGAGAATTGCGAAAAAAAATCAGTATGTGTAAAAAAAATCTCCACCAATTTTTAAGAATTTTTTTTAAATATTTTCAACATTTAAGCTATTAAGGCATGTGTAATTAAATGTCTCTTCTTAGATTTCTTGTTTTATTTTAATATCAAAATCACAATTTCGTAAAAAAATCAATAAAATATCGCTTTCCGTTTCACCAATTAGTTAGAGTAACAATTAAAATGGACGACCAACTAGATTTAAAAAAAAAAACTCAGTTTAATCTTTCGTTAGCCAGACTTTAATGCTGAACTTTGTATATCTATATCTATACTAATCTATCTATATTTATACTTCTATACTTCTATACTAATATTATAAATGCGAAAGTATGTTTGGATGTATGGATGTTTGTAACTCTTTCACACAAAAACTACTGAACCGATCACTAAGAAATTTTGCATACACGTTGTCTGGGACACCAGAAAGGACATAGGGTACCTTTCAATCAGAAAAAAATTACTATTTTCGAGGGATAAATAAAAAATAAAAAACTAACGCCTGACCAAAGTGTTATAGCAACACGAGGTCAAGCGTTATATTGCTTTTTTTTTTAATTGTCAATGCGGACGAAGTCGCGAACACCAGCCAGTTTGTTATAAGCCGAAGAAAAGTATGTTACACGATCGACCATCTGACCACCACCGCCTCCACACGTTCGTGTCACGACAAAATATTCAAAATATAACTGCATTAGCATTCGGCTCTCGTCTCGTCCTCGAAAAGAATGAAATGGAGTCACGTGATCACAACGGATGTAATACACTGCGAATCACAAGCCACGCCCAACCTTCTCTTTCTTGATCATCTTAACGATAATTTATTCCTTACTAGCTGGTGCCCGCGACTTGGTCCGCGTTGAAAAAGAAAATATAAAATATGAGTAATAAAGCCTGACATAGTTATCGTTGTGACGACGGTGGCGCCGCCACGCGACAGTGGCGCCCAATTCTTTATATTTTTAGACGATCACTCTGAAACAGTACTTTTTTCTGGATGAAAGGTACCTTATGTCCTTTCTTTTATTAGTGACAACGTGTATGCAAAATTTCATGATGATCGCTTGAATAGTTAAGGCGTAAAAAGGTAGCAGACAGACACACAGACAGAAAGAAAGACAGACAAAGTTACTTTCGCATTTATAATATTAGTAAGTATGGATTAATTATTAAAATTATGGACAACGGTATTAGCTAGGGTAACAAATCACTACAAATATTAAAAATTTGACAATAACTATGTCTGTTTGTAACCTTTTCACAGCTTAATTTAATTACTCAAGCGATTATCATAAAAAAATTTTTCATACACATTGACAGGACCATAGGATACCAAGGTATCCTATGGTATCCTATGGTCCTGTCATTGTGTATGACCTATCATTAGATGATGCCCTATGGCATTGAATATTGAAAAAAATAATTGCTCATAAATATTTTGTCAAGTTATATTTTTATAAAGGAGCGCGGACAAAACGTGGTCATCAGCTAGTTATGTAGATATATATTCTACATATATTCCACATAGATCCCACATATATGTTTTAAATGTATCTGTTAACTTACTTATTATGTATCCCAACAAGCTTGAAATATTTTGCGAGTCAGTAAAAATAATGAAATGTTTAGCTTAGTATCGTGGACTCGTAAACACACTACGTGACACGAAATTCTGACCAACACATCAACAATGCTCCTAATCTTTATTAAAACATTTATTGTAACGGTTATAGTCTTTAACTTTAATTTCAACTAGACATGAGTCTACTCAATTTCCTTGATATAAGACGCAGTCAGTAGAGGCAACTTAGAAATTAATCAAAGTCAAGATCTATTCAATGTAGATTTTGCATACTCTGTTCAATAATTTTGAACTTAATTAACACTTAATACATAAATTCCATAGGAGCTGCATGAACTCATAGCGCCTTCCCCTTTCTTCCATAGGACATACAGACGTACAAATGGTTACCATCCTCATAGCGATATCCCCAAACATTTTAAAACATCCTTTATAATGCGCACTGCCAACGTTTGGAACTCCTGAGCTCATATAACCTAAATCTTTTCAAAGTTGGAGTGAATAGGCATCTTTTGTGTTGAGAATGAGGTTCGCTCCATCTTAGGCCTCATCCTTGCTACACAGTTGGTTGTTGGTCAAGAGCAAACCCATCTTTTATAAAAAAAAAGACAGTGTCATATAAAACATCCGCGGTATTCAGTTTGCCAATAGACTTCATATGAATTTGTTCAGAAAACCTACGGGCAACTTTCGTGTTATGGGGAAGAGTTACGAGGAATCGAAGGACATTTTTCACGTTTTCCATTTTCAAAATAAAAATCTAGAATAGCAATTAAGATGAAGATTTCGAGTAGGTATATAATATATATAGCGAAGTATTTTATATATTTATGTTTTCTGTTGATTTAGCCGCATGATAAACATGGCGTATTCGTGAAGCCCTGAAATGTAGGTACTCGCGTTTGTTTATGAATTAAGTTAAGGAAAAATGGAAGTTTTCATTTTCCGTTCTAATTTATTTGTTGGTTTGTTTTATTTATGTGGTTCTGATTTTTTTCGCCTTACATCATTAGTGTCAGTAAAGAAATAACTTACGCTTTCTTTAAAGCACAAGAAATGTCATAAATGCTGCAAGCGCGCTGCAGATGAATGTGCTCTGGCATCCTTTACACACTTATTGTAACAAAACAGCACACGTGCTTTTACTTCACGGTGATCTTCTATATATATAAGGAGATATATAAAGAGGAGCTCATATAACCCAAATCTTTTCAAAGTTCTCGTGAATAGGCATCTTCTGTGTTGAGAATGAGGTTCGCTCTATCTTAGGCCTCATCCTTGTTACACAGTTGATTGTTGGTCAAGAGCAAACCCATCTTTTATAAAAAAAAAGATAGTAACGTTGTCAGATGTCACCCCAATTTTCGACTGAGCAACATATAGTATGCCCTGCTACACAGTTTTTCTTCATTATAAGATAAAATATTTGAATTTTCCGTCTACTTAGTATCTGATGAATGTATTCTTGGTACATACTCGTAAATAGTGTAATGCACCAAAGGTGGAAGTTGCATTCTCATGCAACTATATTAGAGGCAGCCTTCGTAGAGCCTCGGCATCCGTATAGTCTCGCCAAGCACGCGTTGTGGGTAGCATAGCGTTTATGTTACAAGTGTTAATATAAAGAAATATTACAATAAAGCCTGGATTTAAAGCCTGGATTCGGTGCTCATACTATGTTTAGTATTGTATATGTACTTTGATTTTGTATTAAGTGTACCTAATTAACAAAAAGAATAGTATCCTGAGTTTCTTTCGAGGTTTCTTCTCGGGATCGTCATCTTGGCTTTTTTTCCGAAACCCTGGTAAATTTAAATTTGTAATCACGATCATAAGTGTTTGTTGGAGAAACCTAATTGATAAATAAATATTTGGATTTTGATGTTGGTTAGATATATTAAAATTGCCATTTATTGCTGATGTTTAGTAAAACTGGTTATAGCGTCTGAGTTGATGAGTAAAGTCTTCCTTAAGTGGTAGGTAATTGGCGTAAATTATTATGTCGTTTGCTCCTAAAGAGTTTGGTAGTCCCTCAGAAATAAATATAAAAAAAAAAACAATAACCTATTACTGTATTTTCACAGTGAATTTATAAAAATATAATGAATCCTAAGTCCAGAAGAACGAAAATTTTAATAAAAACAGTGACCTCCAGAGTTTTAAACTTAAGAAATAAAGATAAGCTCGTTCTTAGTTCCAGGCTTCATAAAGTAAGAATTTCTTTTAAAGATTAACGTATCAGCAACTGTCTGTAACAAAGAAATTATGTGTCTACCTACTATTAGCGAAGTACAGTATCTTATAAACTATCTTGATCACAAAAATGCTTAAAAAATACTTTGTAACTAGCTTTTTCATACTTCGTCCGCACCCCTTTGTATTTTAAATTTTAGATGACTTCTTCGGAACAAAGTGTTTTATGAAAACCGTGATAACTCCGCAAATATAAATAACTAGCTATTGCCCGCGACTTCGTACGCGTTGAACGATGAAAGGTAACTTATGTCCTTTCTGGTGTATGCAGACAACGTGTATGCAAAATTTAATGGTGATCGGTTCAGTAGTTTTTGCGTGAAAGAGTTACAAACATCCATACATCCAAACATACTTTCGCATTTATAATATTAGTACGGATATATCCATAAAACACCTTTAGAAATCCTTCCTTTTGTTAATAAAAATAGGAAGAAAATACGTTCTCAACTTTACAGGAATAGCGAATACATAATAAATTGGGGAACTTAATAATTAATTATAATAACTTATTAATTGATTAAATTATTTTATAAAAAGTTGAACAAACAGTTTTATCGTTTATCTGTTTTCAGACTGTTGCTAATTGTTGAAAATATCCAAAACATTCTACTCGAATATTTCTATTGCTGTAAAGATTACAAAAGTTTGTATAGTGATTAAAATTTCATCTGTTTAAGCTTATATAAGGTTTAAAATGTGTTATTATGTATTATATAATATGTACATATTGAGGTTACAACAAAGCAAGGATAAAGGTTTCTTTGTTATGATACCGTTATCCTTTGCGTACACCCTTCTTTAAACATATAGACGGGAGCTTTTAACGAAACCTTATTTTGTACATAATAAACACAATAATAGCACGGTGGTAAAAAAAAATCACTGTAACACAGACTTCTTTCTATTGCTTTTCCGCTAAGTTAATTTTTGTAAAACGTATATAATAAAAGCTTTAGTTTTCGTATGAAAATTAAATTTTGCAAGGATAATTATGTATGGATGTTAATTACTTAAAAAATTTGATAAAACTTTACGGTAATATAATTTGTATATATATCAGAACGGAAATATTTATAATTTACAATTTATAAATAACTAGCTGGTGCCCGCGACTTCGTCTGCGTTGAACGATGAAAGGTACCTTATATCCTTTCTGGTGTCACAGACAACGTGTATGCAAAATTTCATAGTGATCGGTTCAGTAGTTTTTGCGTGAAAGAGTCACAAACATCCATACATCCAAACATACTTTCGCATTTATAATATTAGTACGGATTGCGATTGAACTCGCAGTCAAAAGTTAGTTTAAAATATTTAGACATAACACTTACAATGTATAGACACTTTGTTTTGGGAGCTACAAGTATTAACCCACATTCGTAATTGGTCACATCTATATATATCCGTATACTAATATTATAAATGCGAAAGTATGTTTGGATGTATGGATGTTTGTGACTCTTTCACGCAAAAACTACTGAACCGATCACAATGAAATTTTGCATACACGTTGTCTGAGACATCAGAAAGGACATAGGGTACCTTTCATCTTTCAACGCGGACAAAGTCGTGGGCACCAGCTAGTTTTCTATAAGATATTTTCTTTATCTATCTAAATATTAATAAGACACATAACACAAAAATACTTCTTAAGCCAAAGAATAAATATGTCATTGAAATTTGGTTTTATAAAGATATTTTTGTAATCGAGGCTTCTACTTCTAATCTTGCAACAAATTCAGGATCACAGAACACACAGAAAATTTAAATTTAATTAATCCCTTAATATTACATAATTAATAAATGTAAAAGGCCCTTTGTACACGCGTTTTTTAAACCCTCGTCACCAATTTAATTCCTATCCATAGTGGTGACCTTACGATGACATTTTTATGAGCAGAAGAGCCAAATCATTGTTTTTTGTTCATTTAAATAGAGAAATTGTTCGCACATGGATTAAACGATTTTCGATCTGAATCAACTCAAACTTAGATCTAAAGGAGACTAATAGACATTTGATGATGTTTAAATTTTGTTTAAGTACAGTCAGTGATTGTGATCTCTTATTATTGATGACGACCTCTTATTATTATTATTGATAATTAATATTGATTTGGGCATTCGGAAAACTAAGTACGGAAGCTTTGCACTAGATGAATGTCGACGGATGTAAGAATCGCTCGAACCATACTATATGTAATCGCGTGCTCAGAACTTAATTTATAATATTACAAAGTTTACGAAAAGCTTTCAAGTTAGGCTGAATAAGGAGCCTTTGAAAGCTTCGAATGTAGAACTAGTAAGACATCCACCTGTATGGCCTAATTTGGCTTCTTATTGTTCCAAAAATTTATGATGTAAGAACCTTAGGGCTTCTTATTGTTTCCAAAGATTAATGATAAAATTTGTAGTATACTAGTCTTGAAACAGTCAGCTTTGGAGCAGCTCTTTAGAATGCAATACAATATAAATTGTTAGAATATTTGGAAAAGCAATAAATATATAACATGTAATAATTTAATAACATAAAATAACTCCCGACATTCTATTGACCCCGAACACGCTATATCTGCTGTAAGTTGCTGAGGAGTTGGCATCGCAGACTACTTACTTGATGCTGCACCATCAGGTCAAGATTACCATGTCATGGAAATACTGCCCAAGTAACAGTACACCAAATTTCAAATCAATCGAAACTGTGGAAGTTAGTGAGATCCCTTCGTCAACTACGAAATGAGGTGATGATCTTCAAACGCCTAAACAGATCTTCCTTGGTAAATTATAGCTAAGAACCATCTCTATCTTATCAGCTTTCAAATAAAAAACCGTATCAAAATCGGTCCATCCATGATGCTATGATGCCACAGATATAATATATATACACAGATATTATTCGTGACAACGGAACATTCTCGTAAGTCCCTCTACAGCGTAGGGCAACCGGGGTTGCTAAGGGGTCATACCTGTGCGTGCCTAAGTTGAAATATTGGATTAAGTTGCTAAGTTCAATTAATTTATTTTACTTAAGGCCTCTTTCACCAACTACAAATAAAGTGTTGATTAGTTAATTTTAGAAATAATTTTAAGTTTTATTAAATTATGCACTCGGTTTACTTCGATCCATGCGTCAAGTAGGCTAACCGCCATTTAAAGTCAGCGGTAACCGGGAATGATGGAGATGATATACCTTTATTTGTACGGCAAAAGTCCCAAACATTAAAAACAAAATAATAATAAAAAAAATCGCGTATCTAAGGATTGAAGTAAACCGAGTGCATAATTTAATAACACATAAAATTATTTCTAAAAGTAACTAATCAACAGTTGGTGAAAGAGGATAAAAATTTAATTTCTTTTAAAACTAGTTCCATAGAATTAATTAGAATAAAAAAAATGTTCTTTTATTTTTTATAAAATTCGTATAATTATTTTAATATGTAAGAAATTATAATCCGTGCCAATGAATGTATATTTCTTTCAGTGTTAGCTTCAAAATTCTTATTAAATTCCGTAAAATTCTATTGTCAATTTTACAATGCACTTATAATAAAGATCCCTTAAGTGGGTAAACCATAAAATAAAAATGCTGACGTTGTTAAAAACATTTATTACGGGAAAATCTATTTATAATTCATCAGAAACAATTGAACGTAAATTTTCATAGCCTCTTTTAGACTTTTCTCTTCAAAGTATTGTTATTTAGGAGTAATTGATTTTTATGATTGAATGTTTCAGTCGAAATAACTACCTTTTTATATTGTGTTCTCAAGTTTGAAAAGATCTTTATGCTGTGTGTAACGAAAGTAATTTACACTGATTTTTGAATATGTGAAAGGGATATTGTGTTGAAAATTTTCAAGAAGGTGAAGGAACGTGACAATAATTTAAAGAATCACTCTACGAAGTGAACTAGTTGAGGGTAATTTCCGTTGGCATTTAGCAGACTGGTGTGCGGGAGGTAAATGGGTTTATCGGCGGGGAACAGGTGCTCCATTTCCGCACTGAAAGTGTCCACAGGGACTTGTGACCGTTCGCTTGTCCATCATATAGATACGTACTATTATCGTTTCTTATTTAAGGCTGTTATTTAATCTATTAGCAAAACAAAACTAACCTAACCAATAAATAATTGATCAGCTAATAAACCTGATTGGTTGTCAGCAAGTAATAGGTCAGACAAAAATGCTGACCAAATAGATATTTTGCTAATCAAAATATTTATTTCTGTTTATTCTGTTGTTAAATCAAAGACTTGTTCAAGTTGGCAAATAATATAAATAATAATGAGTAATTTATGTTGAGAGTAGCAGTGATTCCTTGGAAGCCAGGGCTTTCAGTTTTCTGTTAAACCTAATAATGTTTGTAGGACGCGTAGATTTCATTAAGAAAACGCTAGTAATGAAGCCTAAAAGTTTCTCCAACAATAAAGCTGAAGTAGCTACACACATGAGCATTAGGAAGAATATTGAAAAGGCATACAACAATAAGAGGGAGCCACTTAAGTGTTCGTTTCTATAGAAAAGCACTTTAAGCTCACGGAATAATATGAGGTAGCAGCTGGTGTTGTTTCGAGGGGATCATATTTTTATTTCGCTCTGTGAGCACTCTTTGCTGTGTTTCCATTGATTTAAATTGTAAATATCTTGCAAGAAAATGAACACAAATATGTAGTAGGAACCTCTTCTCCATAGGATAGAGGTTTGGTGAAGTTAGCGAACTTTTGTAACCTAAATACATAGTTTTATTAATAGAGAAATTGGTCCACCCAGAGTATTTCGAAAGTTATGATCGTGAGAAACCCACGTAATAACATAATTACTTAGCTTGTGAAATTTGATGTTTAAAACAATTTGGATATATATAAAAAAATATGTTTTTGTAACTTCGGGTATAGAAGATAATCTCCAGAACTGTTCGTCTGACTTAAAGAATGTTTTGACCTTCAAGATGTACATAGGCTGGCTATATTTTTTGCGGGCGACGCTCGATCATAAATCATTAATTTTTCATGAACAATGTTCACGAGGAATTCTGTTTTTTAACTTGTCACTAATTATACGTTAATTATTCACTTCGGGTATTATAACCGAAGAGGGGCAGAAATGCTATATTTAGTTTAGAGTGTTTGGGTGGCTAAATGAATTTCATTTACAAGTTACAGGCGTTCTAACAAAGTTCATTAATAAAATATTGTCGGAAATAACCGAAAACAATAGAAATTTGTTAAATAAAATAACCGAAAAAAACAATTTTCGTCAATATTTAGTGACAGCAAACAAACATCATCGCGTCGGCCAACGCGAACATTTTCCGACGCCGACGATATTTCTTCGTAAATTTATTTCTTTCGACCCTACGTAATGTAATATCCATTCGAGAAATATAATACCGATCGACAGACTAATTTTTCTCGTGAAATTAATTTGAAGTTTCCTTTGAACCGCCCCAGGACACTGAATTTGTATAAATAACCCAATAATAAGGAAAGTTTTTTCGATTACGGCAAAGAAAAAAAGACGATAAATTTATGAGGCAATTTATGAGCTGTGGGATATTCAGCTTGTATTGTCGCTCAGTTTGAGTTCCAGTAATCGGCTGAAGATGAAATACAAATGCGTAGGTTATTGTTCGAGTTCGAGGTAAAGTAATGTTGTTCATTGATTGTTTGTATTGTTCCAAACGTCGGCAACCGACGGCAAGTTGTAGCCGAGCAATAAGCACTAGGATATACTCTTAGTGCGTGAGCGGCAGACAGAACAGACTTTAGCAATAAAATTTAATGCGGTTTGCATCCGAGATTGCAGAGGTGAAGACTCCCATCAGACACTACTGTATCATACTTTTAGGGTGTGCCCACGAAATTAGCGATATTAATAATATATTCATTTTCAAGTGTTTTTTCATATTTATGTCAATTATAATTAAATTCAAATTGAACTTCAAAAATAATAAGGCCCTCTTTCACCATGTGTCAAGTAGGCTAACCGCAATTTAAAGTCACCGGTAACCGGGAATGATGGAGATGATATACTTTTGTTTGTATAGTAAAAGTCCCAAACATTAAAAAGAAAATAATTAAAAAAAATCGCCTATCGAAAGGATGCAGTAAACCCAAGTGCATAATTTAATAAAACATAAAATTATTTCTAAAAGTAACTAATCAACACTTTACTTGTAGTTGGTGAAAGAGGCCCTAAGCAAAATAAATAACATTACTTTTTCACTAATTATAAAAGTACATAAAAATTACTAATATTTTGAATAATTAAATGGAGAACTAAGTGGTCTAAGTGATTGAAATAAATATATAGCATTTTTAGTGACAAGTTTTTAATGCACTTCACTTACTTGGGATGTGCTTAGCTGACTTATTTTGGTTGTGTCATTTTTTGGACGAAAAAACTTTATGTCATCTTGATCTTTCTTACTAGTTTTCATGTGTATTATACAAATTTTATGGGCGAAATAGATATTGGTGTTATTATTCCTATTATTAGGAATTATTACGGTAGGTTTATTTCTATTTGATAGGTAAGGAAGTTGGAGACCCCGACCGACTTCCAGCTCGCCAGCTTAGTGGCTCCACATGGTGTAGTTAAGAGGCGGTGGCAGTTCGATCGTGCTATTATCTGCAGTGGCATGAGACTACGGGCTCACTCTTTATCTGCGGACATTCCAACAGATTCTATTATAGATGGGGGCAGAGGCGCTCTTTTATATCTTCGCTGTTTGTACACTGCTCAATTACTTTTGTTGCGGCGGCGTTTGACCGTGGACAAGATAAACTGATCACATATCAACAACTGCACAAAGTCTTCGTACGCCTTCCATATATAACTAAAACAAATATCCATGTGTATGTCCAATGAAAGCCAAGCGAAGTTATCTCGTTAAAACTTCTACTGCCCGAGGTTAATTTGGGATATTTTTAAATGCTGATTTCCAGCACAAGCTCAGTAACAAACGGTCGGGAGTCGATCCAATTTAAAAATGTTCGTGTTTCAATTCTCTAGAATTTAGCACAGATTGCTTTTATAACACGCTTGTTATTGGAATTCGTTGATGCCGTTTAGTATTCTTGTCACAATTCAAGTATTTGACCCATTTATTTATTTTACATTGTGTATATATCGAACATCTGACCGTATCACAGATCCGCAGGTCTAAATTCCAGGCCAATACCTGTGAATATTTTTTCTAACTTGTCTGTCTCTCTCCTATTTTTTGTCCTACTATTCGCTTAACATGCAAGGAAAGAAAAGAAATACTCGACTGTAACCCATTTTCGTCGAAATCAGTTACTTAGTGGAATTATGTGTAACTTCTGCATATATTAACTTTATAGTGAGTGTGGCTTCTCCTTTGTTATAAATGTAATCTAAAACTGAAGTGTAATTTCTGTGAGCCGTTGATGCTTGATGGAAAACAACCCAAAATTTGCATAATTGTTGTCGTCGTTATGAAGGTTCATAAAGGCCTCCTCGTCTCTCGCCATTTCAGTTGATGGGAGTAGATTGACGAGCCCATTTCGTTATTTCGTCCAGTTGGCCCAGTTGGCAGCCGACGACCACCACTAATGTCATATAACACGATATCTGCTTACGCGTAATTTAGTTACGGAATGTCAAATTATAGTGACGACACATTAAACCTTTTAAAACAGTTTCTAGAGAAAGTTTCTTCGTATTTCATATAAAATTGCAAGGCTTAAATATAATCTTTTAAATAGTATTTCAACCATCTACATGGGTACAAATAGTACGAAAAAAAAAACATATTTTCCTGAAATTTAAAACTAATACAAGCAGAATACGAAAAAAAAACCTTCTTCCCGATCGTATTCTTATAAAAATAACGCAATAATCATTCAATACATTGACTGAATCTGATAGGGCTTTAAGTCCTGCAAATTTACAGTGGTAATTATATCAATACGTGATTTTAATTATACTCGTAGCTCATTCCCAACAGTAGGTCATTCATGCCATATATACTGTCTATATAGTGCCTACAATAGAATCTATTTCTGCAAAGGTGTACAACTATTGTCTAACAACTAACAAAATCCATAAACTACGCCTCTACTCGATTAACTATAGGCAAAGTTTAAAGGGAGGCCGTAATTCAGATATTGGTCGTACATTACATACTTTAATAGTATAGTTACAATAACGCCAGGGGTGGTTAAACTTTATTAATCCACATGAATTTTATCCTATAGATAGACAATGGCTTCTCAGCACCATGGATGGTATAAGTATTTGGGATGTTAAAGATATAAAATAATGGGGTGTTATAAATTTACGAGATGAATATGTAAACCAGTTAAAGTTAAGTTCGTATGTTTTCAAAATATTAAAAAAATTAAATGTTTTTTTTTCTGTTTCAAATTAATTATTTAAACCCTTTTTTGTTACTAAATAATACTAAGCTTGAGAGGTTTATTTTCATACGTATATTTTGCTAAGTATTTCCTTAACGTTCGTTCGTTCAGAATATCAGACGAAATATATAATCTAGTGTTACTAACTATGTTACACAATCTGGAGACTATAAGAATTTGTTTGAATTGGGTTATTGGGTAATTCTAAATTCTCTAAATAATGTTGTGTTCAAATTATTTCGACCCGTGCTAAGAATGGCACTCATGCCATTATTTAACCATAGCTGAAAGCGTATTAAGTACAAATTCATAACTCTCAGCCAATCAGTTTCAATAAATAACAGCCAGTTAGAATAAAAACGTGAAAATAGCTTATTAATAAAAATGGTATTGACCTTGTAAAGCCATCAGTTTTAGGTACATCCTGTATTTATTTATTCATTTATTTGCCTAAAACATGTTGTGAATACATTACAAATATTATACAAATAAACTAACTGTATAAGAAAGTAATTTCTTTCTGTTTACTAATAACAGTTAGCAATTCAATTTTCGCGTTAAACTGTCTGGAATCACGCAAGAAACCCCTACTTTGTAATATCCTGCGGCCTACGCTCTAAAGTACAACTAAGTTTCACCCAATACGAATTTACATTATTACTAGCTAGTGCCTGCGACTTCGTCCGCTTTAAAAAAAAAACATAATACCTAATGATAATGCCTCAGACAGGCAGCTTGTCAGGCAGTTACTTTCAAACTTATAATATTATATATAGTATGGATACGTCCAACCGAGCTATGACATAGTGTAACCGCCTTACATTGCATCACTATTTATTTTATTAATCTCGGTACGTAAGCTGATGACAGTACACTTAGAAAAATAAAGTTTTAACCACAAATCTGCCGTTACTTCCGGTATTGTTGGGTAAATTAAGATCATAGCCAATACGTTGCAATTTCGTCCCGCCCCGGCCGCACCGAACACAACTATACCTATACAATCGGAAGGGCTCCACGTGCTACGGCGTAGAAGCGCTACGGCGGCGGCGTAGCGAAACCTACGGCCTACGTCATCTTGATTCTTATTTTTGGAAAGTTTCCTTATATTAATTTTGATTAGGGCTATAATGATGTACTGTGGCGTCGTCTGATTTAACGAGGTACTCGGAGAGCGTTTTACGTGACTCATCTCAAATAAAGGACGTCCTTTATTTGAGGCTGCGTTTGCTCATTCATCTTAAATTTGAATTGTTTTGATATTTTTATTGCTCAACTTATAAGAGGTATAAAGTTATGGTATATATTTTATAACGAAATAAGCCTGTACTAAATTTAACTTATTCATTTCTCAGATATTTTGGTTGGTAATGTACAGGTTTCAATATAAAAAGGATGACATATACTAAGTTTATAGTTGCTGAGCATAGTATGTCGTTGTCTATATATAAATAGGCAAAGATAAAACAGTTTAGTACCTTTTTCTCAGGTGTTTGTAAAACGATTTTAGTTTTATTTTTGTTTAGTAGCTATTACTTAAGACGTTTAAGGTTAGAAACCAATTTCGACCACTAGTACTTTTTAATTGACAAACTTGATACTAAAAACTAAACCTAATATCACAACAAAATCCGTATTACTTTTATTGCGCAATATATTTTAGGAACTATACATATATTATTGTGACTGTTATATTTTTCATTTTGAAAAAGTAACACTTATGGACAGGCCATGATGGACAATCACTTTTTATGGTTTTGAACATTTACTCACTCATAAAATACACAAGTAGACTACTAACACAAACAAACATACAATACACACAGCATTTATTAAAAAAAAAACTATAATTGACAATACCTACGCTGCCTTAGATCAATAAGGTTTTTTCAAATTAATTGTGCATTAGATTTTTTGTTATTAAAAATAATTTATCATTTTCTTAACACAAACGAGTAAATCATACGAGTAAAATATTTAGGTTTAGATGTGAATGTTTCTTATTGTCGTTTCCAAATTCTATTTTATTCTTTTGTATAGGTAATATTAAAAATGTTTATTTTCACTTACACGCCACTCAAGTAATCTGTGGTAAATTTTAAAGAAAGAGCTAGGAAGTGTTAAATTATAAGCCAGCGTATAGAGACATGCACGAGACGCGGCTCGGCCAAGGGTCAACGGCCGGCGAGCGCAGCCTGCGCGATTCCCATTTGCCCCACAACTGGGTCAACCCTCCGTCATACGAGCACACATTAAATGTTATTGGTCGCATAAGCAATACGCACCTCACTTCTGCCTTTTCAATTGTCTCTTCACTGCTCAAGTGCTCACCCAACAAAGCTAATTACTTTCAGGACCTATAACCGATTGTTTATTCCCTTTAACTGAGCAAACACCTAAATCTAGTGATTTAGTATTCATATTGTTGTAGCCGGGCACAATATGTTTCACAGATGACAAGGTGTCCTATCTAGGTACAGCTAGAACCGTTTGCTTTGCTCTTTTTTATGTTAAGGTCGATAAACAGGATGACTGTCAATTGATGGTATAAGTGACTATAACACAAGCAACGCCACATGTGCTGCAAATGCGCTGCCAACAGCAGTAGGATTAAGGATAAGGGAGATCGGGCAATCGGCTCAAAATGTAGACGATCCAATGCACACTTAACAACACTTAGTTTAAGAATAGATCGTATCTTCTCTCTGTGTGTTTAGCCGAGTGTACAATGGCGAGTGCTTTGAGTTTGTATCAATTAATACCTACTCCGAGTTTGAGTCATAGTACCTACTGTGAGCCACAGATGCAGAGTCCGGTAAAGATGGACAGAACTTTATCCCGTGGATTTTTTTATGTCTAGCTTGACAGACAGGATGACGATCCACATGACAGTAGGTGGCTACTTTCTACTATAAAAGACGCAACGCCACAGGTACTGCAAGTGCGCTGCAGTGTAATTGGGATAGGGAAATAAGCTTTGGCATTTCTTATTCACTCATCGAAACATACTGTTATTCTGTAAGGGTGCACTGGATGCTGCCGCCAAATTATTGCTAGAGCTGCTCAAATTATTGCGATATTCAGCGTGCCCTACCATTACTTTACAAATCCAGACCAGTCTAACTTAGAAAAGTTCATTTCCAATTCTGAACCTGCCGGGTATTGAACTCGAAACCCGTAAGACAGAGCGTTAAGCCAAGCACCCTAACTACTTATCCAACGAGCTCGTCAATGCGAGAACTTTGTAACAAACTCAGCCCAACTACAAAATAGGCTTATTCGAGCTATCTTAGGTATGTAAAGAAACTTTAGCAAGGTCGACAGCACACAAGCCTCTCCAGGTGTTGCTTTTGTCTTTAGGCGACGAAGCCACCGTTTTTGATTTCTCATTTTTGATAGAGATCTACAAATTTCAATTTTAGATTCCATGAAGCCGCTCTGTATGAGTCTCAATTGAAGTAAGTGTTAATTGAAATCCGAAGGCTTTCAAGTAAAAAGGGTTCATTAATTGGATTTTATGAATGCTTGGCTTCTGGCAACTGAATAAATAACTTTTGATTCACCTCGATTTTAATTCACCTCGAAGCCTTAGCAACAAGCGGGTACAAAAGCTCCCAATTCTAAATTGTTACATATTAAACGCTTTATTGACAAGTTATTTCAAAACATAACCTAACTCAAATTTAATGTATATAAGCGACCTTCACTAAGTTACACTTCGTACAAATTTGTATTTATTAAATTTTGTACAAAGTTTTGTCACTTATTTTTATCATAATTATATTCCATCTATGAATAAAAAAATTAAAAAATTCAATGAATTACTATAAACATGTCAACCAATTAGGCAATACTGATTTTTTGAACGAGGTAAAGGTGGCAGTTGGATTTTTGATTCAACTGACTACTTTTAAAATATTTCCAAAAATGGGGAAGCATATTACAAAGGCCGCGCTAATGTCCCTCTCTCTGACTTGCAGGAGAGCCGCGACAGACTTGTGTCTTCGATTAAGACATTATTATCTGACGTCTCAAATTGGGGTTATTGGAATCTTGTGCAATTCAACCCTTATAAGACGCGAGTCTGTGCATTCACCACAAAAAAAGGCCCAATTTGTAGCGACACCTAAATTTCAGGGCACTCCGCTCGAAATATTAAAGAGCGTTGGCATACTGGGTGTGGACATTTCGAACACAGTCGAGTTTAGGTGTCACATGGAAGAAAAGGCTACTCTAGCTTCCAGAAAAATTGAGTGTGTTAAACAGAGCAAAGCGGTATTTCACACCGGAGCAGCGCCTTGTTCTCTACAAATCCCAGATTAGGTCCCATATGTAATACTGCTCTTATCTCTGGGCTGGTGCGCCAAAATACCAGCTAGATCCATTTGACGCCTTGCAACGTCGAATTATTCGATTTAACGATCCAATGCTCACACAAAAACGGTTAGAACCCTTTAGTTTAAGAAGGGATGTGGCCTCTCTTTGTGTGTTCTACCGGCTGTACATTGGTGAGTGCTCTGATGAGTTGTTCCAAATAATGCCTACCGCAAGTTTTTGTCACCGTACTGCGCGTCATAGATGCGGAGTTCATCCGCAGTACTTGGACAAGGTGCCACTACACACGATCCGGTTCGTTTCGCGAACTTTGGAACAATCTCCCTCCTGAAGTGTTTCCACCTAGATACAATATGGGCTACTTCGAGCACCTACAGGGTAGGCACCGCACTAGCACATCCCTTGGCGTTGCTTGTGTCATTAGGCAGCGGTAACCACCTACCATCAAGTGATGAGTTTTGGCATCGCTCACTCACTCTCCGAAACACATAAGCAAAAGTGCTGTTACCTTACGATGTTCTGCAAGTGGAATATCTTGCAAATACTAAAACAGCATGTAAATAGTTATTTTTATTGTTAATGGTCTAATATCTAATTCAATAATTAAATTATAAAAAAACACCATTCCAAAATGGTATTAATTTTATTTATCTTAGGTGTAACAGTGCCTTGAAGCCATTAAACTCTTGATGCAAGAACATTCATAAACCATTTAGTTCAATTAAATGATCCAGTCACTATAAGGGAGGAATGGTTAGGAGTCACAAGAAGTAAATATAATAATATATGTATAGTATATTTGTAGTTCTGCTGAAGAGAGCAGTTTGAGCGCCCCTTAAGTTGAAATTTACGATTTCGTTTAATAGAATTTGGACCTTAACTCGGTCAACGCAGAGATGTTGATCGTTTGTTATACGTTTTATGAACACGTAAAGTGGCTGCTTTCACAACACGGAGCAGTGTCGAAGTGCATTTTGTAATACTTCTAATAAATATACGAGTTCTCTTGACACATTTACAGATATTACACAAATTACGTAAAATCTGGATGCCATTCCTGTTGCTATTGTGTTCATATACTTGAAAATTGAAAATGCAACTAAGTATGTAGTTTTGCCATTCGATCATTCATTTTTTTCATTTGTAGAAAAAAGTTTTTAAAGGTAATTAATAAAGATAAATAACAATCATGGAATCGTTAACTCCGACCATTTTGGATCAATTGGAAAAATATATAATTAACAAAACCTTATTGGTATAACTAAGTACGAAAATTTCTTTCTTGATTTCTTGATTTCTTGATAAAGAAAGTGTGATAATATTATATACTTATTCGTTTTATATAAAATTATACAAGTGTGAATAAATCCTTGTTTTTAAATTGTAACAATAGTATTTCATTGTAAAGGAATTTCCACCAAAAATGTTTGACACGTATATCTTTTTACTACAAGCTGGTATTAGCTTGACATATTATGCCAACAATAGCTTGAAGTTGTGTACAATTCAATAAAAGACGAGTTGTCGAAATGAGTTTCCAATGTCGTCTTCTTTACAATTCCAATACTGGAAATTGCAAAATCGAGTCATGTTGGCAAGTGAATTGTTGATTTTCGCATTAAAATTTCTGCAAAACTACTGGAGGTCTTCAAAGTTCTCAGATTAATTGACATTTTCTAAAATGATTATATAATAATTTATTAAAAGTCTTATAAATATATAAATTCTAACTACTTAATAAATAAAAATTAATTTACATCCCATACAAATATAATATTCTAACTTAGGAGAATTTTATTAGTTTAGGCAATTGACTGATTGAGTCCTATATCAGATCATACTGTATATGTATAAAGTGATCGGTTGCGTAATTTCACAGTTCGCTAACTGTAAACCTAACAAGTTATGTAAACATATTAGTTTTCAATAAGTTTAACGATGAGTTAACGATGAGACTGTATAGGTACTTACATCTTATTGTTACTATGAACACAGTGGGCGTATATTATATTTTTTGTTTTAAATAACTTGGAACATAATTAAAAAAGTCACAACATATTTTGCTGTTTTTCCCAACTGTTTTATTAAAATATGAACACAAGATTTTTTTAAAAATAGAATTGAACTATCGAAGCACCTCCCCAATCAGACAGGTTATTAAGAATGCAAATGAAATCGCTGCACTCTTGCGCGTCGGTACGCCCGTTCATGTTGCTGTGATTGCATGGGTATGCTTCAATATATATAAGTATAACTTCTTAACAAAAGAATCTACTCTACAATATAAACTTCTGTATAATATTCCCTATTGTAGATAATATTCTATATAATATCATATTCCCTATTGTAGAACTAATAATTGTAAAAATTCCTTCTTTCGTCGTTCTAAGTATCAATAAGGTTCTGTATGATATTGACATACTCGTATTTTCCAACAGTTTGAATTCTTATAAAAAGAAAACTGGCGAATTACTTTTGAAAAATTAATTTTATCAAATAAAATATTTTCTTCTTTTTCTTTTTCTTATTATTATTTTTTTAATTAATAAATAAATGTAAAAATATAATTTTTATAATTCTTTAGACATATTTGTATATAATCTATAATATATATATTTTTTAATTTATGGCTGTATGTAATTTAAATCTAAATAAATAAAATAAAGAATAAAAAAAAGATTTTAAATTTATTTATTTTTTATATCGAAATTTACGATTCATTTTAGTTTATCAAGCTGTAAGAATTGCATTAAATAATGTACTAATAGCAAATAAAGTTAAGAAACTATTAAAACACAAGCGAAGCCATAGGGGCTGCTAGTGTACTAAATAGGATAAAAGATAAGAGACCAATTAATCCCCCAGGATAGAGGATGACGCTCTGGGATACTGATATAACTAACTCATTGAAACAATGTTATTTGCCTAACAAAGTATTTTTAACATTTTTATTAAAATATTATATAATTCTGTTAACCTTGTCTACATCATGACAAGATACAAGGACCTCTTGTTATATTTTTTGTTGTGAACATAAATGGCGAGTATCCTCTAAGAAAGATTAAAATGTCGTCTATTAGAAAGGACGAAAATAACAAAATGAACGTTCCTTAATAATAAGGTCGAGTGTGTTTTCGGGAAAATGCTGACCCAAATTTACAGAACTGAATGGTATTTATAAAAGACTGTAATTGATAAATGTAATTACCGAATGGTTGAAGTGTTGAGATGAAGCCATATTGGACCCTCTCCCCCAATTCACTAAAACAACCTCCTCTAATTTATCCCTCAATTATTTTCAAGTGAGGTTTCTCCGAAACAACACGACTTGTTTGCTGTTAACCAAAGAATGTGATTACAAGTTAAATTACTTAGTCAACATAAGCTCGAACAACATACTACTTTGACAAAGTAGCTTTAAAGTAAGAAAGTCTATGTAGAAAAAGCTTACTTCAATATTGGTTGTTTGTGACAATAGGTATCCTTGTACTGTATTAATATTATGAAGAGGTAATTTTTATTTATTATTTGCTCATGTGTATTACATAATCGGTAAAACTAATAAACTCATTCCGAGTATTAAGTAAACCCACAAGCAAATTGCCTAAACTAATTCTCCTAAGTTAGAATATATTTGTATGGGATGTAAATTAATTTTTATTTAATTTATAGTTTTATAAAGACTTTAAATAAATTATTATATAATCATTTTAGAAAATGTCAATTAATCTGACAACTTTGAAGACCTCCAGTTAAATTTTAACGCAGAAATTTTAACGCGAAAATCAACAATTCGCTTGTCAAGCACGTTTTTTTGTCTGTATGGTTAAGACTATACAGTCGCCTATAACACAAGTAGGTGTTGCAAGTGCGTTACTGATCATAGTAGGATTAAGGATAAGAGATTAGGAAAGAAGGCTTACTCGCTCAAAGAAACACAACAGCACAAATGCTGTTATTTCACGGTGGTCTTCTGTAAGAGGGTCGTTGCAAAAGTCTGCTACTACTGCTAGATGTCGTTATAATAAGGGCCTCATCACCACCACCACTTTACACTGCAAGTAAAGTGTTGATTAGTTACATTTAGAAATAATTTTATTTTTTATTAAATTATGTACCTACTGCATCCTTCGATGGGTGAATTTTTTTAATTATTTTCTTTTTAATGTTTGGGACTTTTACCGTACAAACAAATGTATATCATCTCCTTCATTCCCGGTTACCGGTGTCTTTAAATGGCGGTTAGCATACTTGACACTTTACTTGACACATGGTGAAAGAGGCCCTAAAAGTAGCAAAATGAGACGTAATCCATTATAAAAGGAATGTATCTAATAAAGAGACTTAATGTGACATACTTAAGTCGACGATTGTAGCGCCATCATTTTAAGCGGAGAGCAAATTTGGCGAAACGCGAAACTCACAAAATAAAACAAATAAAAGCGAGATAATCCCGATTCCCGAATCAGTACAAACGACGGAATGAGTAATTCGACAGAGCCTGTCACCTAGTCGACGAATGAATTTTTATGAATGTATTCAAATGGAATGTGTGATCCGTACTTTTGTTAGAATATTGGAATTCAGGGACTTTTCAAAGGCTTACAAATGATATATTTTATAAATATAAAATTGGTAAATTATATAACCCAAATCTTTTAAAAGTTCGAGTGAATAGGCATCCTCTGGGTTGAGAATGAGGTTCGCTCCATCTTAGGCCTCATCCTTGCTACACAATTGGTTGTTGGCCAAGAGCAAACCCATTTTTTATAAAAATAAAAAATTATAAATATACTAGCTGGCGCTCGCGACTTCGTCCGCGTTGAACGATGAAAGGTACTATGTCCTTTCTGGTGTCACAGACAACGTGTATGAAAAAATTTAATGGTGATCGATTCACTAGTTTTTGCGTGAAATAGTTACAAACATCCATACATCCAAAAATACTTTCGCATTTATAATATTAGTACAGAATTACGGATAAATATAACATCAACTAAGTATAAAAAACGTCTTGTGGGTACAATAATTTATACAATAATGTAAATGCGGAAAGTTTGTGCGGATGAATGTATGGATGTATGTTTGTTACACTTTCAAGCAAAAACGGCTGAATGGATATAGATGAAATTTATCACACAGTTTATTACCTGGATTAACATTTAATATAGGATATTTATTATCCTTTAAAAATGTTAGGTTCCAGATGGATCGTCTAAAAATATAAAAAAAATTGGGCGCCATTGTCGCCGTTGCAGCGATACAGATATTTTCTCAGGTATATATATATTTTTTAATTTTAACGCGGACGATGTCGCGGGCACCAGCTATAGTATACAAAATTAATAGTGACAAAGTACACTGTCTGGCGGCAGTAACCAAACAAGCAAGTCTTTAGGTAGATATTATATATATTTTTTATATTAAATACGTTTCAAACATATTATTTGTTTAGATTAATGAGTAAACATTAAAATTGTGTTTAGAAATTATTAACTAATTTTTAGAAAGATAAGTTAACTGTATTGAATAAATGATTATATAAAATATAATATTCTTACAAAGAAAGTGGTTTGTAATTACTAATTTCCAAACTAGGCAATCATTATTGTTATGAAAAATTAATTTAAAATTAACTACCGTTCGCTATAACAATAAAAACTGAATATTTAAACTAAGTCAGTTAAAATGTGAAAATTTGATTTGTCCCTACATTGGTTGAACGTGTGCGTACCCTAACGCATTTATGTTGCCTCCCAAACGAACATAACGTAGCGATAAACATGATTGGCGCGATAAAACACGTGCACAGTTCGATATGTCGCTACGTTGACGGGTTTTATGTCTGTCTGTACGTACACTCATTCAGCAATATCATGTTTATTTTAACAGCCTGCTTTGCTCTACAAAAATTATGTAATGAACGTATTGTTTTGTATTTTAATGTTATTTTAACAACATTTGTAAATCAATTTTAAACTGACTGAGTTGACTGATTATTCAAGCGAACGCTCTATAAGTGCTCTATAAGGGTGTGTGTACAAAGTTTTATTCTAAACTAAGTAGCTGGTGTCCTCTGTAGTTCGTTATTTGAAAATCCCACAGGGACTTAACATTTTATCAGATTAAAAAGTATCATACAGTTTAATCCATGTAATCATTAATACATAAATGAAAATTACATTCAAATCGGTTAAGCCGTTTCTGAGTTTAGCGTGCAAATGGACAGACAAACAGATAAATAGACAAAAATATTTTTTGACCTCGGTAACATTTATGAGTATACAAATGTGTATAAATTATGTTTTTTTTTTTTAAATAATATACAGACACGGCTCGTTTACAATATTAATATAATATATTAATCCTATACACTAGAATTTTAAATGAAATCGTTTTTTTAAATTAATTAAAAAATTTTTTTATAGATATCATCAGTTCGTCTTTCGTTCATCACTTTTTTTAAATGAATTAAAAAAAGATGAAATTGGATTCTGAAAAAGATTCGTTGAACTCTGTTTACGAGGTTATTTGCAACTTGACAATAATAAATATGTAAGAGGCGTCAGCACTTCAGAAAATGATATATTCAAATTCAAATATTCGTAGGTACAAGCACACGTTTGAAATCGTTAAAATTTTTATAAAGTTATTATGACATGTTTAATTTCAAAATGTTTTAAACTATTTTGTAACTTGGACATCGTAATAAAAATATTACATAAATATAATACTTTCTTAAACAATAATAATTAAAATTAAGCAAAAATAATTAATTAATTAATTAATTAACTAAATAAATGATAAATATAAATTATATACAAATTAATATATACAAAACTTAAAAACTAACTTTGAAAATTAATATACACATATTTTGACTCAACTTTTACAATTGAAATGTTCAAAACAGTTCTTATCGGAGTTTTTAATTTAAAATGTTATAATTATTCTGAGATGATTTCATCTGGAGTGACATTATGAATATTAAAAATAGCCTTTTTTTTAAGCTATTCTGCAAAACGGTTTTCGATCACTTAAAGTTCTTAACCATAACTACTTAGTAGTTAAGTTTTAAATGTTATTTTATAGCACCAAGATGTCTCGTTAATTCAACAATACCTAATTTATGTTTCAGTGTTGTAAATTTTTTAAACATAAATTGAAGTAAATAATAAAGTGTGTGAAATTCTTATTAATAATACTAATATTTTTATATCTGAATTGAAGGTTCAGTGCCGGTGTTCATGTTCAATTTAGTGGAGGGACGGTCCCTCAAAAAAACACTAAATTCGATAGGTTTTTACGAACGCCCATAAAGTTTACTATCATAAAAGTGAAGTATTTTATTCAACGTTATAAAGCATAAAACTTTTCTATCATCCACGTTTCGCCTCCCGTTCGTTCGCTATGCAAAACATTATTATACTTATTTCCACAGGTCTGCAATCCGTACTAATATTATAAATGCGAAAGTATGTTTGGATGTATGAATGTTTGTAACTCTTTCACGCAAAAACTGCTGAACCGATCACTAAGAAATTTTGCATACACGTTGTCTGGGACACCAGAAGGGACATAGGGTACCTTTCATCGTTCAACGCGGACGAAGTCGCGGGCACCAGCTAGTATTTTAAATGAGAAAGTATGTTTGGATGTATGAATGTTTGTAACTCTTTCACGCAAAAACTACTGAACCGATCACTAAGAAATTTTGCATACTCGTTGTCTGGAACACCAGAAAGGACATAGGGTACCTTTCGTCGTTCAACGCGGACGAAGTCGCGGGCACCAGCTAGTATTATAAATGCGAAAGTATTTTTGGATGTATGGATGTTTGTAACTCTTTCACGCAAAAACTACTAAACCGATTACCATGAAATTTTGCATACACGTTTTCTGGAACACCAGAAAGGACATAGGGTACCTTTCATCGTTCAACGCGAACGAAGTCGCGGGCACCAGCTAGTTTATTCATATTTTAATGTGCAATGCACGGGTGTGGCATTGACGTATTGATCCTGCAGGAATTAAAATTAGAGATAAAATGGGATACTTATAGGTATAACAGCGCTACCTATAGATCCGCACTTGTGCTGAACAAACTTAGATGAGTCTGCTGTTGTATTTCGATGAGTTAGTAAAGGTTGCATGAGCCCATCATCTCCCTTTTCCTTTGTGGTAGTAACTATAAATAAATACATTTGTATCCTCCAGTTTAACCTTTTTTCGTTATAGAAGAATAAACATACACACATTCGTATACTAATATTAATAGAATTAATATAAGTACAGGTTAGTTTTCGTAGTTTGACCAGGTTAATTTAAAAGGACTGGGATTTTATCGTTTTTTCTCTTACGGTAACAGCCAGTACGTACACGTAGTTAATTCATTTTCGCTTTTTTCGAATTTTTTATTTTTTATATTTTTTATAAAAGATAGGTTTGCTCTTGACCAGCAACCAACTGTGTAGCAAGGATGAGACCTAAGATGGAGCGAACCTCATTCTCAACACAGAAGATGCCTATTCACGAGAACTTTGAAAAAATTTTCGCAAAAAAGCATTAAAGGAATTTACTACCTTTTTTCTCGATTCCCAATGACCTAAGAAAAGATTTAGCATAATCTAAACCGTTCAACTTATTATATATTTGTATTTTAATTAAAGTTTACAATTGACTACGATGTAAATATTTTTTTATTATTATTTTCATTCTATATGATTTTTATTTAATTAGATAGATGTGTAAATTACAATATTCGAACTAATTTGAACTGGTTTTACATTGACCCATGTCACTTGTAAATAAATGATTTGTATTTGTATATAAATGATGAGCCAACTATTCACATTAGAAAATGAGTATTCAGATGAAAAGTTAATTCACATTTTTAGAAGTAAAGTTGAAAATGTATTACATTTTCTACCGCTATTGTATTTTATGAATAATTAAGTTCGTCAAGTTAAATGAGCGGAGCTCTGCTCATTCTCTCTCACTCTCTCTCTCTAGACTCTCACGTGTCGTTCTCGTCTCCACAATGGATATAATATTCTAATTTGGATTCTGTAATGTGCCAGTCCTTATTGCAATGAAGATAAGAACAACCGTATTGTCATAGTTACACACGATTTGAACTAGATATCCAACAATTTAACTAAATATTTAACTTAATGTAAGTTAATTATAATAATAACTAAAGGAAATCATTCTTATAGAAATAAAACGTCAAATTTTTATTGTGTTGTGTTTTTAAGGCGAATTAAAATCGGATAAAATCGTAGGTTCAAACGAAGGAGATATTTGCGACAATAATTCCTTAAATAAGTAGCAAACACTCACAGGAAAAACGATAGCAACCTAATTATCCTGTTCCCTTTTAAAGTTTCCTCTCACGACTCACTTTTATTGGTAAATGGTAAATTTAATTACATCCACTTAGATGTATCCATACTAAATCTGTGTATAGACAAATAATGCCCGATACTTTTGCAAAATTAAATACAAAATCAGACTATAAGACTGTTTAGTAATCGTATGACGACACGTTTGGTCTAGTGGCTAGTAACCCTAGCTGTTAACCAAACGGTCGCGGGTTCTAATCCCGCTAGGGGCAAATGTTTATGTGTTAACATTTTACCTTTGTACCTGAGTCATGGATGTTTTACATTTATAATATGTATGTATTTACAAAAAAAAAGTAATCTATGTATAATATCAATCTGGTATCCATAATACAAGCATTAGTTGCTTACTGTAGAACTAGATGGTGCTGTGTGGAATGTGTGAAGATATTTATAATTTATAATTTATAATTTAATCGTAGGGCCAAAATCCATACTAGTATTATAAAATTTTAAAAGTAACTGTATGTCTGTTACCTTTTCAAACTATATTTGTGAAATTTTTTATATACACATTGGCAAGGTTACAGTAAAGGGCAATGGGGTCATCTTTCATCTAGAAAATTAGTAAAAATATATAGCAAAAAAGATTTTAAAAAATTACTGCTCATATATGTTTTATCAAACGTTTCAATGCGGACGAAGTCGCAGGCACCAGATAGTTGTAAATAAAGATAGATAAGTGATGACTTAAATCGATAGGGCTCTAGTAATACCTCATAAAATTCTAAATCCAATTACATCATTTTCAGTTTGATTTTGATTTCAGATCTCATTGTGATTTCAATAAGGAATATCTGTCTTAAATATTTTTTTAAAGCACGAGTTAGTTTGCTAACGAAATCTCGACTTTGTAACGAAATTAACGCGACGTCTAATGTATTTGAGGAGGTTAAAACGTAAGTAGAGTCGGCGGCAGCACACGCCGTTGCAACAATGACCGAGACAGTACGTGCTCTGCCGGTTTATGACGACTCTCGACTGCTACGCGACGTTACGCTACCACTATATAGGGTTGTCTCACTCATAACCACGGAATGATGTGTCAAAATACTAATAATTATTCCACTTTTTAGCTCCAGTTAGCAAAAACTTTTGAAAAATTCAATAGTGTAAAAAATAATCGGAATAATACAGGTGTAAGAGGTTATTCCGGATGGTTTTTTATACACATAACTTGTTTTGCGTATATACTTTTTCCGCGTAATATAATAATTTACATGAGTAACTTGAGAGTTTATTTATTATGTTGATAAAAAAAAAGTCAATTCAATTTATTTTTTAGAATACCGAACAATTAAATTTTTCATTGTTCAAAATCAAAATCAAAATTTTTATTTATCAATTAGGTTTCTCCAAGAAACTCTTATAATCGTCATCATAAATTTAAATTTACCAGGGTTTCGGAAAAAAGCGAAGATGACGATCCTGAGAAGAAACCACGAAAGAAACTCAAGATTGTTATTTCATTAAGTGTGGATTTTTTCAACTTTTACCAACTCTAGCTATAATAACGAGTTTCTATTAAGAACGTGTATTTAAAAGTGCGTTACCTACATAGTTCCACTATTTTCCATCCCTCAAGTGACTTATAATAGAGAGTAATTTTTGTTTTTAGAACGTGTACGTATAACTTTTTAAAGTTTAAACAAGTCTCAGTACAAGATATGTTTGTGTCAACCCTGAGTGTCGATGTACGCACACATGTGTATCAAAGTTGTGGCGCGCGTTTGCAAGACTTAATCAAATATCATCTGTCTTGTATTGAATTAATTCCGTCCCCTTCGATCTAACTTTGTAGCTCAAGTTTACTTTGTATTTTAACCTAATAAATACAAGTAAGGGACAGTGTTCTCTGTCATTTTTTTTGTATCTATCATACAAAATCAGTGGGGAGGATAATATGAATTATTGAATCTGTAAATGTATCTACATTTGCAGTATTTAGATACTAGAGTTACTTTCTATAAAAATTTCATTTGACAATATTAGTTGGTACCACAGAAGAGAGCTATATGAGCTAATAGGTAATAAATTAAGCTATTTACAATCCTAGAGAAATAACAATTAAACTCATTGCATGTCCATAATTGACATTGATTTGCTAAGATCGGAAATAATCATTATTTTATTACAAACAACCATAAAAAATAAATTACTAGCGACCCTCCCCCGGCTTCGCACAGATGCATTTCCTCTGCAAATTATATACACAAAGTTTCCTAGTTTATCGCTCTTTCCATTAGTAAAAACAGTATCAAAATCCGTTGATTATATATTATGTACGATAAATCTACCTGTAGACATGTTTTTATTTTTTTCTAACTCATGAATGATAATCTAAAACAAAAGCGTACAAAAGACTTTTATCACAAATTATTATTTAGTGAAGAAAAACCAGTTAAAAATATTCTAAGTTGCATCACAATTAATTCATACTTTGTATTGATTAGGGCTTCTTTCGCCATGTGTCAAGTAGGCTAACCGCCATTTAAAGTCACCGGTAACCGAGAATGAAGGAGATGATATATACCTTTGTTTGTATGGTAAAAGTCCCAAACATTAAAAAGAAAATAATAAAAAAAAAATCGCCTATCGAAGTATGCAGTAAACCGAGTGCATAATTAAATAAAACATAAAATTATTTTTAAAAGTAACTAATCAACACTTTACTTGCAATTGGTGAAAGAGGCCCTTACACAACTATCTTAAGACACATTTTAAAATAGGTGCATAAATAATATGCATTACTTACGAGGTGCATAACCTGCAGTTAGTTATGCATTGTACTGCACTGCAGTCGGTTTCATTACAAAGTATGTTCTTCTAACAAAAACATAGTATTCATTCGCTAAGCTCATTAAAATGTTACATAACATTGTTCAAGTTCATTCCTCCACAACAACGTATTCTGTTTTCTTAATTATGACAAACACAAGTAACGAGTATTTATATAATTATAAAAAAACAGTCATGTATTTATATTTTGTAGGTATTGTGTTTATACACGGCAACTCATTTAAAATAAGGTTTACCCTAATATATTTGCGACAACTTTATAAAACCTTGTAATTATATTATACAGATAGCCAGCTGTCCTAATACGAGTGATTTTTTTTTTCAATGTTAAAAACATAATATATATTTTTTATCTATGTCAAATAAAAAATATAAAAATTAATTGGTATTTTAGAACAGAAATGTTATATTTAAATGTAACTGTCGACATTCTATTGAAACCTTTCTAATATAAAAGCCCAAATGTGCTGTAACTTTCTGTGGAGTTGGGACAGTTGAATTTTATGTGGCTGTCATGATTGTAAAGTTTGAGAAGTTTTCCATAAAGGATTTGCTAAATTTGTGAAAATTTAATGCATTAAGTATAATATCCAATTATCACAGTCTCAAAAATTTACATAAATGTATTGCTAAGTCACAATAAGTTGGTGCTTACATCACAACAAGTATTCGTTACGTCTAGAAACTCTACGAGCTTAAAACAAAAGATTTATTAATCCCAATAAGAATTATTATTACATTCTAATAAGAATGTAGTTAACACAATAAGAAATGCAGTAATATTACTTAGGAGCCGAGCGAATGTGAAGCGAGACCCGCCTCTTTTTGACCGCCTCTCGGCAGTACAGCGAAATGACATTTAAAGAGACCTCCGTTTGCACAGACTTGGCGTATATTTGCTTGGGGATAATGTTCATCCGTAGTTCGATAGAGTTTCCCTTTACACGGTATATGTTATGTACATTACTCGTAAGTCCATCTTGTTCCATTACGGAATGTCCTTTTCAAATAGATGGACAAATTATTATATTTGAAATGGTAAAGAACCGTCTTCGATATTGCGAAGAGAAAAATGTTTGTTTATACGTAACTAGATGTGGACACCGGCTTCGCCCGTTCTTGTTTCGCATTGTGGGCGTCCCTTTTTCTAATAGGTATTCCGAGGAGCTTGAAATCGATTCTAATTTTATGATATATTTTAATATATAGCATCGAACAACTTATAATACATATATATTAAACACTCGTGATTTATTTTTACAGCAATTTATATTACCTTCGACTAAACATCACCTAATTATTATTATTTATAACGAATATGATTTATTTATTTAATCATCATGTCACTAGAATAATTTAATGTATTCTAAATGTTGATAATTTATACAGCGTGCTTACATTGAACGTTCATTATTCATGTGATATTATAAAGTAAGCACTAAGTTTTGAATCAGCTTATTTACATTTAAAAGATATCACTTGATATACTAACTACCACGGAACTTAAAGGTCGCGGTATATAAACTTGTTAAAAAAATTTAAATCATTTTGACAGATAACGCAAAGTCTGCTGAGCCTTTTCAATTTGACTGTTCAGTATTCATATTATACTTCGGTACTAATATTATAAATTCGAAAGTATGTTTGGATGTATGGATGTATGTGACTCTTTCACGCAAAAACTACTGAACCGATCACAATGAAATTTTGCATACACTTTGTCTGAGACATCAGAAAGGACATAGGGTACTTTTCATCGTTCAACGCGGACGAAGTCGCGGGCACCAGCTAGTTATTTATATTGCTAAAACACTCAAAGATTGGAAAGACTGTTTTGAGAAAACTTAAATAATATGATAACGACTCATAGACTGAAATTAAGTGCTGCGTTCATTGTTGTTTTAAGGCTTTAGTGCTTTCCCCACAGGACTGTCAGACTGTCTGACGAACGTTTACTTAGTAAGGAAACATGGAAGCCAAAAGAAAACCTCCATGACGATGCATTAGCATTATAGCTAAATCACAAAGTCGAATAGATTTCACACCGTTTTTGGCTAATACTGTGCTCAAAGTTTATTAGAGTCCCATAAAGTTTGTTCATTATGTTTTTTTTATGCGCGAAGTAGCCAAGTCGCCTCGGGTTCATTCATTATACCATTCTCTTGCAAATAGCTTGAGCTACGTGTAGCGAGTGACTCAAAGAGCTGCTCCCTCATGAATAACTCTTGTGTAAAGTTGGAGAGAAACCTCATATCGATAAATATTAAGATTTAGAATATCATTTGAAGAATATAATTACATATATTTAACTATATTTGTGGCAAAACTACTATGTAGTTACACATTAAATTGAATGCAGTTTGGTGTTACAATTTAATTAGCTGTTGGATCGAAATCCAAAATCGACTATAAATTTTGAAATTTTAGTTTATGTGTTATTATGACGTATATATATGAGCTATATTAGTGTAAATTTTCAACATACTCGCTTCAGTAATTTTTGCGTGAAAGAGTTAAAAACATTCATCCTCACAAATTTTCGTAGCGTTACTTATTTTATTTATTTTATTAGTTATATTACCTTATTTGTTTATTTATTTATTTAAGTATTTAAAACCTTATTATTTTTTTTAAATATATAGAATTGCATTTGACGTTCAATATTCAAAATTTTCAGTTCAGTAGAGCGTTTTTTGTTTCTCTGTCGCTCGCAGAGAGCGGTTTAGTTTTGTGCTGATAATAGCCTGTAATTGCCAGTTCATTTTCTTTTAAAATTTTAATTATTCAGTTTAAAATATTTATGTAAAAAAACCCCGGTTTATAAATGGGTACGTATTTCATCTTATTTCTGATGATAGATTGTTGATTAATGTTTTTTTATTATAATTTGTGTTTTAGTTCATTTTAAATTTATTGTTAATTTACTCATTTAATTCTATTATCTTTTGCAGTTTTTTTTAATCCTTATGCAATTGTATTTTTTTATTTTTCTCTTGTTTATTTTTGCCTGACCAATTATTGAATAAATTATTAACATTTAGGGATCTTATATCTAAATTTTAGATTCCTACGGTCAGGCACACATATTTTTTCTTTTAGATTTGTGTTTAATTATTTCTTTTTCATTTCAGGGTTTTTTGTTATGGTTTTTTTGTTTTGGTTTTTTGTCATTAATTAGAGATATATAAATAATATATAATGAATCCTGGGTTTTATCCGCATTTGATATTTTGATGAGCCTTCTTCATTTTTCTTTGGTGACACTGATGAGCAGCGTGTTTTATTTTGCCGAGAAGGAAAACTATATTATTACATCCAGCCATTATTCACATCCAGCTAAGTTTTTAACTTTTATTAGCCGGAGTTATTGAATCAAATTTTAAATTTCATATATATATAATAACGTACGGGCTTAAGGACCACCCCCTTTGTTTTTTTTTTTTCGTTGTTTAAATATATTTTAAGTGCTAACATATGATTTTTTTCATTTTTTAGTTAGCTGGCGCCCAATTTTTTTTAGTTTTTTTTATTTTAATTTCATAGCCGATAACGTTATCTTACTTCAATTATTTTCAACGTTTCAGCATATATATTATGATTAAGATAATATACGCACATAAATATGCATTTAATTTCACATTGTTTAGATTTCCATTAAATGCTTTTAAGTTTTCTAAAATTTGGCAATAACATACAAAAGGTGTCCTTCTGTAACACATAATATACGATACTAGCTGGTGCCCGCGACTTCATCCGCGTTGAACGATGAAAGGTACCCTATGTCCTTTCTGGTGTCCCAGACAACATGTATGCAAAATTTCATAATGATCGGTTCAGTAGTTTTTACGTGAAAGAGTTACAAACATCCATACATCCAAACATACTTTCGCATTTAATATTAGTAAGTACGGATAACATAAATCCGAGACAGTCGATACGTTACGACGAATTTCCCAATATATTCCAGTACGATCGAAAGACAGACCCGGTGGTCATATATATCGCTGCAGTTAGACGAAGCTTAACAAATCTGTGTCCCGGACGACAAACGCCAACTTGCCAATATGTTTCAAGGTACGTCTATTTGGCTATTTGGCACTCATCGTCTAATGTTCATTGAAGCCAATGGACACGCTTCAGGTTTCATTATTCCTAATTGGGTGCATGCATTGTATCCAAAAAGAAGATGTATATTTCCTCGCATGTCTAGGGACATTTTTACACGTTGTAACGACACTAGACAGCATAATTTAATTAAACTTTACATGAATAACACGCGCCTCGTCCACACAAAGGCATTAGCTAGAAAGTAAACTGCTCTAATTAAGTACACTTTCTGTTTCATCAATTGTATGTGGGTTTTGGTTGATTCTGTATTCTGCGGTGACGATAAGCTTTCGTGATATTGGTCTCAATTGATTGAAAGCGTCTAGTGCGTTTATAGACCTTGAGTCCTTGAGAATATTATTATTTTATATGTATGTAGATATAATGATCAGAGGGTGTCGACATAATCAAGAGAATTAGCCGGTTGAAGTGGCAATGGGCCGGTCACATCTGTCGCAGATCGAATAACCTATGGAGTAGAAAAGTTCTCGAATGGTGGCTACGAATTGGAAAGGCTTCACTGGAAGCGGCTAGATGATAGGTGGCGAGCCCTAGGAGAGGCCTACATCCGGCAGTGAAAAGGACATAATAATATGTCCTATATGTTTATATAAAATTTTTTTTCTACGATATTGAATTAAATATATGCATGACGGAATTGCTAACGAAAAATGCACTCAAAGCAGAAGGAAATTGTATCGAATTTAATGTTCAGCTAATAAAATATATCTCGTGGTAGTGTATAGTAACATTAGTTTAATGTATTGTCGGCATTCGCACCACGTATCAGGGTTTATAGTCCGGTGCACGCGAGTTATGGACCCATTACGACTCATAAAACTTGGCCAATAACATGTTCAGAGAGTTGTTAAAATTGTTGAAAGAGACGTGATAAACAACAGATGTTGTACTTTACCAAATATCTATTTTTAATGTATATTCTGTCGCATCCACATCTACACACCCACTCATGCACTCATCACTAAGACTTGTTTGGTTCTCAAACCATATATATTTCTCTAAAAGCTGCTGGTTATAAGCACCCCGTATTTCGGAAAGTGTAGAGCATCCTGGTACAGTAAATACTTTAGAACACTTTTGTTTTTTTCATAGACCTAGGATGACCTCTATATTCTCCAATAGCCTAGTCCATAGGCCGACCGTATAGTACCTAATGATTCACTGGACGTGGTAAGTCGCAATTAAAGGATTAATATTTTATAACATAAATATTTGTATCGATAACATAGTAACTGTTTGTAAAGAAATTTTGCATTTGCAATTGATTAAATATTCTAAAAAAATACTGTAAGTTTTTCAAATAAAGCAGAATTAGGTTGAATAGCAGAGCGATTGGGAAAGCGACAAATTGGTTCTATGGGGGACAATGAAAGTGAAATATTGCGGTTAACGGTCCATTTTACAAGGGGAATACCTAATTTTATCCTTTAAGAAAGAATAATATGCCAATTAATATTGAATCTAAAATTGAGTGGAGCCGCAAACCTAATACGAGCTTTGCTACAACTTGTTGTAGAACTTGTGGGTTACGTCTAGAACTTTATAGTGCTATGTTTACATTTTAGATATCTATATATTAAATTAAATAATTATTGTTTTATAAAATCACCATCCATCCGCCTGCTTAGGTCTGGCTAGAACATTTCACTATAAGATTTATTTTAACTTGGACAATTGAAAAACAGGGGAAAACATGTCGAATCTATTTATTCATGAGATATATTTTTTTTATGTAAATCATTAAAAACACTATGTAAACCCTAGATGATAGGTGGTTATTGTCGCCTATAAACACAAGAATAGCTATAGTGGTTGCGAATGTGTTCACCGAAACGTGTTATTCTACTGTAGTCTGCTCTGAAGAGGTGTTTACTGACTAATTTAGAACTGTTGAACGCAGTATGTGCTGCCAATACTATTAACAAGATACATAATTTAGTTTGCTAAGAATCTTTAGGTATAGAAACCACGTAAACTTATTCATAACGAATAAAAAACGCCCTAAGAATTTTCTTTGTCTCCTGCTGAGCGAAAATTAGTTTATTTTCACTCCATCACTCTTTACTTTGTTGAATTTTAGGGCCTCTTTCACCATGTGTCAAGTAGGCTAACCGCCATTTAAAGTCACCGGTAACCGGGAATGATGGAGATGATATACCTTTGTTTGTACGGTAAAAGTCACAAACATTAAAAAGAAAATAATTAAAAAAAATCGCCTATCGAAGCATGCAGTAAACCGAGTGCATAATTTAATAAAACATAAAATTATTTCTAAAAGTAACTAATCAACGCTTTACTTGTAGTTGGTGAAAGAGGCCCTTAATATACTAATATTTACTTTATCAAGCTCTGTATACTTTTTGAATAATTATTCCTGTTAGGACAGGACTTTTTTAATCAGATGAAAAATTAATTTTTAATAAAGCCGAAGCTAAAGCGTCGGAGCTTTGTACGGCAATTCGAAACATACAACTTTTATATTATACTGGACAAATTCACAGCAAAGTTGGATGCGGAGTTATGCTTAAGCTAGATATGGGATTAGAACTTTGATTTTGCATGTCCAAAAAACATCTACATTGTTGAACAACTCTGTTATTTATGTTGGAAGATGATTAAAAACGTCTTAGTTTTATGTAAAAATAATTATTAAAGAGAAAAATATATGTTGCTATGTACATAGTTTTATTGATATTTATCATAGATACAATACATCAAATTTTATATTATTCCTTTAATGTTTTAAAATAAGAAATATAAAAAGAGTATATTTACAAAAAAGGTTAACTATTCAATTAGTATTTACAACAATTTATATAGTTAAATATCTGGATATTTGATTCAGTGACAAAAAAGTTCTTCCTGCATTAAATCTACATGTTATTTTTCTTTAGAGATCGATTTATAAATTGACTATTCAGTATTGCATGTAAAACTCCTTTTAAAACTTCCCTCATAAATATCGATAATGATCTCTCCGGCTTCGTCTATTCTCGTGTCTGTTTTTGATGCTTCGAAAATAGAACTTTTTAAATATACACCGGTTAGGTAAATTTTTATGAAAATATTTAACTTATATTTTAATGTTGGTTTCATAACAGATAACCTACATTGCCTTTGAAAGTAAATATTGAATTATACTTATAAATAAATGTTTGCCAATGTAGGTACAATGTGTGATTTGGAGTTCGTCACAATATACCGATGGACTATTACAAATTCGCTACACGTACACACAGAAATCAATTTTATTTTTCCTTTTAGTATACTTCTAATGAAATTTTGCGTGTGACCATCATTGACTGTGGCCATCGATAACATTTAAAAAAAAGTTTGGTCTAAGAAATTATCATGGCCTGTTGGTCAACCTTTTATATTTCTGGGCAACCCTCTTTACTTATAGCTTATAGCTTATTACTTATAATAACAGTATAATAAATTTCACATCAATCAAACCTGTGCAAGTCAGTGAGATACTTTCGTCAACTAAAAAATTCGCTAAATATCTTCAAACGCCTGAACAGGTCTTCATAAACTTTAACTATGAACTATCTCGATCACATTAGCTTTGAAACAACAAAAAAACTAATCAAAATCGGCCTATCCACTTGGTTGCTACGATGTCACAGACAGATACAGAGATACACAGACACACAGGCCAAACTTATAACACCCCTCTTTTGCGTCGGACGTCGGAGGTTCATGGTTTGAGCGCGTGTCTGCTTGTGTATGGGTGAGTGATTTCGTTTGTGTATACACCAATAGTACACGATATAATATCGTGTACTATCGGTGTACTATTGTGTATATTACACCAATAGTACCAATAGTACACGATATAATATTTAGGAACAGTTTCTTAATGAAGTACTCAGTGTAGTGTGATTTCATTTGGGAACCTGATTTGGGTAACTTTATACGTTTTATATACATATACTTAGGTACCTTTATTGAAACGTTCGTAATTAACAAAACGAAGTTTTATGCCATCATTAATTATACGCCTCTCAAATTTTACCGCCGCTCATTAATTACAGCCAAGATTTTAATAACAGAAACAATTTCTCTGTTAATATGTGGATTATTTTTAAAAAATACGACAATTTAAATAAAATAAATATTTTATTTAAATTTAATAAAAAATACTACTCATTTTTTTTCGGAAATCACAAGCGTGTTGATATTTTGTCTGATTATGTATTTTCATCTTACATCTGAGAACTAATACTATGATAATTAAGTTTTTTTTATATATATAATATATATAGTTCTATAGTTTTATGGTTCGCAAAGAAGTGCCATAAGTATATTTCCGTGTCGCGTATGAATTTAATTTTAATGTCTCATAAAAGCGTACTCAGTGTGTAAGCAGCTTTACGAGCTACCCCGCCTACCCTTTCCCCGTTGCCACCCAGTCGGTTATTCCTCGTGGTTTATGGGATATGAATTTATTACATAACACTTTGTTCCGGCGACGCTATTCCCCTATTGCTCATCGATACACGAGCAATCAAAGTGAACTTCTTATGGAGGCATATCAGCTTATTCAAAGTCTCTTCTGCGACTGGGAATAGATCATCGAAAATGTTTAGTCTGGTCCATTCTTATGGATTTTATTTTTTGATTAGGCTAACCGCCATTTAAAGTCACCGGTAACCGAGAATGAAGGAGATGATATATACCTTTGTTTGTACTGTAAAAGTCCCAAACATTAAAAAGAAAATAATTAAAAAAAAATCGCCTATCGAAGGATGCAGTAAACTGAGTGCATAATTTAATAAAACATAAAATTATTTCTAAAAGTAACTCATCAACACTTTACTTGTAGTTGATGAAAGAGGCCCTAAGAAAATTAAACTAAATTACAGTTTGCATATCATATTTAAGAGGTTATTTCTTTTTTTAATAAATGATATACACACATTAATTGTTACATAATGAAGTTGATGCTTCTTTGTTATTACGAGTATGTTTTCCCACATGCAAGTCCAAACGAATTTTCCACTAATTTGAAATTTAATGAACTTAACGCTCTTACATAAATGTTATGTTATTTGAATGTAGATAATTAATTGGTACCAACAATGGTACACCCACAATCCGACAGAATATTACGTTAATTAACAGATGATTGTATATTAGGGTTATTAGCAACGCTCATATTAATTAATATACGAATTACACAGATCCAGGGACAGTATACAAAGGGGTATGGAAAAATTAAAAGGCTCTGACTTATTTTTAGTTCGTCGGGTCTAACCTTTTGTTTCCTTTTAAACGTTTGTTTAAAATTGTAAGGTCGGTGTTATGATCGTCGCCCCACGCCTTCGAGAACCAATGTTTTTTTTCAAAGACCTTCTTCATAAAAAAACACTAATCTATCAAGATCATTTTTAGATTCATAATTTTTATCAAGATTAAAAATATATATAAAGAAGGGCTTTTTTCAGAAGAGCTTTCTCCGAAAGGCTTTCTCGTAAGCTTTTGAATGAGAAGCTTTAAGAATTCAACATTGAGTGCTGTTTAGAGATTTTAATATACATTTAACATTACTTGTTATTTGCCTACGTGTTGATAAAGAAACTCTTTTTTTCTATTTGGGATCAATAATAAAAATATCCAAAACGGAATTAATATTTTGTATTATATATCAGACATATTCAACATTATTATCTACACTAGATTATAAGTTCTATTTTAAAATATTTAATTGTGTTTTATTTTCAAATAAGCATTCTTTGCCTTCATATTTCTATATTTTCAGCCAGGATTATTTTATATTGATATGTTTTTATTGGGTAAACATCAAGCAGTGTATTTCATTTATTATATAACATTGGGCCAAGATAACATTTATTGAAGAAGAATGTTATTTTTTCTTTTAAGTCGATTGGCACTTACGAAATATAAGTTTTTGATGTTGAGGCAAAATATTGAGGCGAAGTGCTAGCTCACTATTAGAACATCACATTATAACAGGTCCGATGTAGGATATAAGGGGCTTAATTTGAAAGTTACTTAAATAGTCTGGCCATTTATTTAAGATTCCATGATTATATTTGTCAAAGTGTATCTCCGGAGGCTCTGTGGCTGCAGAGGACAGGCACGTCCTATCACCATTCAAAAATGTCAACCAAATCATCAATCTCGGACAAATGCATTGTCTCGTTAGGTGCATGAAATAATGTTTTCAATTCACAATCGGGTTTTGTTCCGGGTGCTTTCGTGCCTCGAAGCTCGTTCCGTTTTTTATGGTGCAGACTAGGGGTAGTAGGGTGGTGGGGTGTCAGGTGAGGTACTAGGGGTGGCGGAGAGGCGCATCATATTTGATAGGCAGTTTGCCGGGTTTTATTGTGGTCATTAAGGCCAGATTTCTTTTAGGACGCGTTTATTGCGTCCGCCGGAATCCTTGCCTAAATCTTACTTAAATCTATTATATTATTTTGTTCTTTATTACTGTGCACTAGTGCTCTCTCGTTAAATCAAATTTCATCTGTATGAATCAAGTAACAGGACTCAATTTATATAATTTGTCATGACGACGTTCATATTTGTAATGATGACTCAACCGCAATATCTTCTGCTGCTGCCATGATACTCATAACTTAATTATTACTGCAAATGCTACCATTCATAACAAGGTTGTTACGTACATACGCCCCTATACGTCGTAGCCTAGTCGTAGCGAGTACTATCCTATTATTATAGAATATATATACTGCCTCTACGCCGTATCAAGCACTGGTTTACGAGTATACTGCCTCTACGCCGTATCAAGCACTGGTCTACAGAGTATACTGCCTCTACGCCGTATCAAGCACTGGTCTACGAGTATACTGCCTCTACGCCGTATCAAGCACTGGTCTACGAGTAAACTGCCTCTACGCCGTATCAAGCACTGGTCTACGAGTATACTGCCTCTACGCCGTATCAAGCACTGGTCTACGAGTATACTGCCTCTACGCCGTATCAAGCACTGGTCTACGAGTATACTGCCTCTACGCCGTATCAAGCACTGGTCTACGAGTATACTGCCTCTACGCCGTAACAAGCACTGTTCTACGAGTATACTGTCTCTACGCCGTAGCAAGCACTGGTCTACGAAATCCTGCGATGATACTTTACGTCAATACTCTGCATAGACAAGGCTAACACTATTCTCAAAACTATTATTTTAACAGTTCACTAAACATTCCTCAATCAGCAAAATATGTCTATAGATGGCGCTGAACAAAATTGTAACGAGTTACGAATAAATCTTTGACAAGTAGCATGGTAACAAATAGAAAATGTTAAAATAGATAAGCGAGTGGAAAAATCACTTAACTTGATATTACAAAGTTTATTATGGCCATATCATAATATGTAAATTGGGTGTTATTATGATAATATAATATTAAAGTCTTCGTATTGTGTTCAATGTATACGCAGAAGTTGTAAAGTAAACCATTGTTCTATAAAAGGCAAATAATGTTTGATGGGAGAAAACAAACGGTCGGTTGAGTTGTTTTGCTCGAACCGACTTTTAAACGAATTTCCTAAAACGGAAAAACCATAAATAACTCCGTTTAGGGTTAAAGGATATCGACGCATCGATTTATTCTCTTGGTATGTCAAGACAAGCCAGGCTTGCTTTCGGTCTATGCTTCGACACCAAAAAGCTGCGGCTAGAGAACAGAGTTGGCAACTAGTAAACCCCAGATTATTTTTATTAATTTTTTTAATTTTTTAATTTTTTTTAAAATTTTATTTATTAGGAAGCCAACACAGTATACAAAAATCCATACACTTATTCACATTTAAATAATCTTTTATAATATTGTAATACTCCACTTATAGGTTAACTCAGCATGCATTAAAAACGAACACAAATGACATTTTCTGTTTAATTTTTTATTTTATGTGAAATTTTCTGTTATTTTTTTTTTTAGTAAGCTAAATATAAATATAATACGTTCACTATACAGAACATGAGCAGTTAGTGCCGCCGTGCATTCACTAATAAGACTATTTAATTAGCACTTGGCACACTGTAACGTTAAATTTTCTAAACTAGTTTTTCCCAGTGAAACTGTTCTTGTTTATAACAAGAAAATGTGCGGTGAATGCGCTCTCTGAGTATAATTTTCACACAAAACTTTGGTCATAACGGAAACGCATGCACATAATTTAATAAGTGCATTCCCCTTAAAAGGTATGCGGCGAATGAGTTTTGCGAAAATTTGATAGAATATCAGTGTTTTTTTTTAAGTACAAATCTTGTTTAAACTCCATATGTCGCAGGCCGATCATAAAAGGAACATAAAAGTGCCGTCGCTTATTACGAATCGCCATCCCGCTGGCATTGCTATTATACTGAATAAGTATATGGGATGTCCCTATAGAATGAGCGCTCTTAGGCTTAGCACGCACTGCGGTTTCAGACACGCGTTTTTCTCAAGTCTGAAACCGCAAAAAAAAATGTAACACAAAGCTTCCTATACAAGCGCACGCATTGGCAACTTTTTTCATTGACTGATTTTAAAAACGCAAGACTGATTATATAAAACGTAACTTGGTACATTTTGATCGCGGTTTGTAAACGCGCGATTTTTTTCTATCCCATAGTATGGGGGCGCACGCACGGTGGTTAACCTCATTCGGTTTTTTATTCAGATCAGTATAGAGACACAAATATTAAGGGTATAAAACCAAAACTATAACACACACTGCTCGCCAGAAATCCATGATGGTACTGAAATAAATTTAAGCCAAACGCCAGCCGCAATGCAATGGTTTTGCGTTTTCAGCTATTTCTCAACCGCTTGCGTTTAATCGCAGTGCGTGCTAAGCCTTATTCCTACCAATCAACGATAAGATCCAATCCCTAGGGATCTTTTGTTTGACTAGGGTCACACAGAGAGAATTAAAAAAAGTGTTTAGCTATTTGTCATTTGTGTAATCCTAATTATTAATATTATAAATGCGAAAATGAGTTTTGTTTGTTACGCTTTCATGCCTTAACTATTGAACCGATCAAAACCGACACCAGAAAGGACATAGGGTACCTTTCAAGTTTCATCGTTCACCAGCTAGTAAGCTATAAACGTGTATAATTCTTTGACAAACTTTTTTCACCCTTAAACCTACATATATTTAAAATGTGTTCACAGTAGCAATTCAATAGAAGAATTAAGGAGTTTTTTTTACTGATTAAATTATTTACCATAAAAATTATACAAAAGAGAACTTTAACTTCCGAATTAGTTTGTTCACCTGCTGTTACTCGGGAGTAGTGCTTTTAATCGTGGCCAAGCAAAGAAGCAACTTATAAAATTAAACATAACATCATTAATAAAGTGAGATAATTATTATGAAAATCGTATCTGGAAGAGTTTAGTCAGAATTAGTGGAAGTGTTTAATTAAGGTCACCTTGTACTAGCGAATGAAGTCAGTTATAGGTATTTAATAATTATAATAATAATAATAAATTTATTTGATAAGTATTTCATTACAAAATAGAAATGAGCTTTTTTTTTATTATTTATAAAAATTCAATAGGAGACATATTATATAAATCGCTGCTTGCAATTTTAGTTATTAAACGATCCTTCTGGAATCTTCTATGTTCTGTGTGAAAGATTTAAAACGATAGTAATGTTAACATTAAAATTTACACATACACATAATACATAATTGGAATATATAATTTATAAATACTTATTCATTATACTTCATTTAGTTAGGTTGAGTACTAGCGTCTAAACTAGATATTTGACTAGATATAGATACTAGATAATTTGAGAGAATGTTGTTGTCTAAACCCACTTGTCTCCAATAACCTAAGAAAGATTGCGAAACGAGAAATTCGCGCCACTTATTTGAACTTGCCTAAATAATAAAACATACCTACGTAAGGAATTCTAATATTTTAGAAGAATCTTTATAGATACTCGTAGTAGCTGTCGGAAATCCAATTTTAAATTTATATTATACCTAGCTCTAGTATTTTTTAAAGGAAAAACTTTATTGGCTTGTAGACAGTAATTAATACTAAAAATTTAATTGGAATTAATATCACAAATACTGAACATTTTAGAAATTAATTGTATTAGATATTTTAATTTTTAGTTGGCTTCTAAATCTTGATATTAAAAATATTTCAGAAATATCATATTTTTTCAACTAAGGAATAGAATTGGCAAACGGCTTCCGTTGGCAATAAGCTCTCAAGGGACTTACATAAGTTGAACCTTCGATGTGCATAAGTGAAATATATAATATAAGGAAAATAGACCCAACTGAGGTTTCTTTGTTTCTTTGTAGACATGTATTTATCATTTATTAACAGGTCTGTATCATTATGATTTAAAGTTAGTCTTACCAGCCACCAAGTAGTAATCGTAACCATCAATTTGTGTTTATTAAGTTTATATATTTTTGTTACAAAATCATTTTTATATAAAAAATTTAAAAAACCCACTTCTGACACCAAAAATGTTACAGTTCAAAATTATTTATTTTTCTTTCTGTTTACATGTCATTATAATAGATATTTTTGGTGGCCAGCTACGTCGGTGACAATTTTTAAGATATAAGTATGTAAAACCGAAATATAATCTAAGGGAATACAAAGAAGGTTTTGCAGGCCACCTTCTGACTAACTGAACTCTCTGATATATTATTAAGCAAAACATTCGGGCGTTTAAGCAATACAGAACGTAGCACAAAAAGCTATCTGTGAGTTAGAGGCTGTACAAGATTGTATAATTCACTAGTTGGAAATTTGATACGTTTGCGAAGTAAGAAAAAGTGCCCTCTAAGCTCTCTACAATTTGATGCGAGTCATTTAGAGGATATAAATAAAAAAAAAACACTTGAAATGAATACAGATTTGTAGCGAATAATAAAACAGTTGTGAAGAAACTTCATTCATAACTCTTGTTTGTCCATTATATTCGTATTCTTACAATTTGCCTCCGACGGAAGTAAGTGAAGTGTTTTTTGAATCAAAGAAACGGATTAGGAGGGCCCGTTTGTTCTCTAATTGGAGTACGTTTTGCCTTTTTTTTCTACTTTTTATTGCTATACGCAATCAGGGTTGACACTATTTATTGCTTTCAATATAATATAATAATGGGAATATCATTAAGGGCCTCTTTCACCATGTGTCAAGTAGCCTAATCGCCATTTAAAGTCACCGGTAAACGGGAATGATGGAGATGATATTTGTTTGTACGGTAAAAAAAGAAAATAATTAAAAAAATTCACCCATCGAAGGATGCAGTACACCGAGTGCATTATTTAATAAAACATAAAATTCTTACTAAACGTAACTAATCAACACTTTACTTGTAGTTGGTGAAAGAGGCCCAAAAAATAGTCGAAACATAATATTTATGATAAAACCAAAATCCTACTTAATATTAATTTTTATAATACAAAAAGGCATTGATCTACGTTATTATATCTAGGTACTTAGGCAGAGATAAAAGAGAGCTAGTTGTATGCAACCTTTTTTTCCCTAGTCGTAGCTCTCGGTTAACAGTCTTTTCGTCCCATCCAATGTGCCATTATATAGACTATAGACCACTACTAAAAAGGGTTCAGTATATTATAGATTGCGTTAACAAAGTGTGAAATATGAATGACCCACATTGAGTGAAATAAAACCAGCTTAAACGCTTAATTAAATACAAGAAAAGCTTAATAATATGGTCGTGTTTGAAGCTGTGTAATTCGTTTGAACGCGAACCCTATCGTTCCCCCAAAGAGATCGCTATCTTCAAGTGCGCGCCGATTATCATTAGATTCGTATTTACGCGTTGCCAAGTCTTTTTTGCTCCCATTTTGACTCCTAACTCCTCCCCCTAAGGATGCAAATTCCATACTCGACCTAGGAGAGGAGTTCCGAGTAATTTGTATTTATGTGTTCGCCAAATCAGCGTACGCTCCGTTACCCTGTTATCGCCGAAGCTGAAGGTTGTGTTTCGGATGTTGAAAGTGAACATTGAGACGTTACCGCGGCTACATTTGACTTCGTTATCGCATTGTTCACTATTGGCGAATCCGTTAACAAATGCGACATCATTTTTAAGAATTAAGTGTTTTTAAGTCGCCCACGAAGTCAGCGAACTGTCCATTGTAACATTGTATTGATAGGTCTGGGCATATTAACATAATGTTCCAAAATTGTTCTGGAACAAAAAGTAATATTTGGAACAAATTTGAATGCTTTTTAATAAAACCCCAACATCTAGGTATTATAGCATTTTTGACACAAATAATTAATTCAGTTCAGTTTTTCTGAAATTTATTTAGCAGGTTGTATTTTTTTATTAGTTTTCTTCAAGGAACAAGTTTACAAAACAAACTTTTTTTATGTTAATATGATTAGACTAAGTAAACATTTCTATGTTTGCGCAATCGAGCCTTTAAAAACCGTTCACCGAGGATAACAAGAAGCCTGAAAGTGAAGTAAAGAAAACAGAGCGTCACAACACAGTAAAAGCGTTTTAGTGCGACTCTAATTCGAAGAAGTTCGCGATAGACGCCTTTATGATTGAGTGGGAGGTCGTAAACTAGATGTTAAAAATCGTTTTTTTATAACGCCATAAAGCAAACATAAAACGCACTGGCATCTACTTGTGCACTCACTCTGATATTGTTACAACACCCAAACATCCTCTTTGTTTTAGCCACTATATCTGTTTGTTCAGTATAATTTCAGAGAATCCGAAAAATATTAAATTCTCCTTCCTCAGTGAAATATGTATGTTTAAATTTGGGTATTTTTATGGTAGGCACACAAGCAACGGTCCACTTGAATCTCTGACTACTAATTAGGAACCACCCTTACCATCAAGTTGTGACTAGCTTTTAACAAAAAAACGCCATTGGTGCGTAGAAGGGTTCTGGACCTCTGGACAAGCTTGTAAATAGTGTTATTGATGCTCCTGATATAATTGAACATCTTGAACCTTGAATACCTCGACTGGGTAGCCGATTGCACAATCGTAAAACATTTGCTCAACCTGCATATCGGACTAAACACGGTCAACACAGTCCGATATATCGTATGTGCTCTTCATATAATGGAATTCGAAAAGAATCGAATCCAAAATCAAATATTTACATAAGAGTGCTTTCTGTCTGGCTCCTAAAATATATAATAAGATACCCCTATCTATTAGAAGCGTTTCTTATACTGGACTAATAAGGAAAAAACTAAAAGATTTATTGGCAGAGAAAGCTTATTACGCTCTGGATGAAATTTTAAATGACAGATTCTAAAATAGTGTCCTGATGCATTTTAAATTTTAAATTTGACGTTGATTTGTGTAATAGTTGTGTTGACACAACTATGCTGGGACGTTGTATTGAATTGTGTTTGTGTTCTCTGGTTTTGCACCCATGTACAGGTAAATAAATGATTGATTGATTGATTGATTGATTGATTGATTGATTGATTGAATTTGATTTATTCTATGGTTCTGCGGTCTCGTCGTGGAAATCAATTCATAAATATGTAACTTCATAATTATTATTTAATTTTTTGTCTTGTAACTGTCTAGTACGATTTTATTTTAGTATATTGTGTACACATGTAGTATGTTACATTCCGAATTAATTGCTGTATTTGTATGTTCTTGTTTTTTTTTTATTTGTTTGTACATGGAATTGTATACCAGTTATGTTAACCTTAATAAAAAATAAATGTGCTAACTAATTTAACTGAAATAAAAGGACCTAGGTGGATAGGAAGGGATAATGGGCTGTTCATGTTTCAAAATTGGCGGCACACAATGAGACCCTAGATCACAGCGAAGCCTTATCCAATTTGTTACTATATTTAATAAATATATGTAACTTTGCTTACTGTATTTCACTATTTAGGAAAACCAAATATACACTTTTATGGCATCAATAAAAATTTTAATAAAATTCAATTATAGTTTAAAGACTAAATATCCATCTAAAACTCAATGTATTTAACCACTTTATTTTTACGTTTATAACCAGCAGTTAAATAAGTTCAATTATAATATGAAAAAAGTACAAAAATGTTTTTATTTATAATCTCTATAAGTAAAGAAAATGTTCGCATCTTAACTGTAACGGTTTGTAGGAAACTATAATTATCTCATCTGATACAGTTTCAATATTTTTTTTTCTTTAATTAATTCTTTAATTAACAAACGCTATTATAATGATAACATTTACCGAACAAAGATAAATGATACTTGTATGTTAGAAGAAACGCTTCTCCAATTACGTCAGTCGTCAGCCTTCAGAAGTTATATTCGTCATTTCAGCTGAATAGAACAAACACGCGGAAAGAAGGCGTCACGCGACGTTTCCTAACTTATAAGAAAATATATCAAATATAATATATATATTTTTTATGTTAACGACGTCAAACTTGTTACTGATGTTACTTGACGGTAACCCGTAAGCCAGTCTGGCCACAAGTTTTACAAGTTCGCTGCCGACCATGGTAAGGTTAAGAGTAATTAGGAATAGATAGGAAATGGGAAATTGTAAAATATTTTGTATTTTAAATATAAGTTTTATACAAACTTGATAGACTAGACTAGACTAGAAAAGTTAGAGAAGAATAGGCAGTAAGTACTACAACTACCTAACGAGAAAACAATCCAAAAACCTGACATACTTTATGTATGTAGCTCATATACATATAGTTTTAAAAACAACAATATAAACCTTTGAAGTCAACTTATTTTAGTAATAGGTACTTCTGATTCTTTGGAGTATATACAAAGTAATAATAAATAATTATCCATATCAGTCTTGTTGTTACAGTGTCGAAAGCATTGCAACTAGTCTCTCATCGGTTTCAACCCAAAAAACTATCCAGACGGACATATTGCTCAAATACACTGGCTAAGCACTTAAACTTGTACTCTAAGCGCACTATACTCAAGACTCACTCTATGAAATATAAACCCCAACATATTAGATGTGTACCAACAATTGGCAAAAGTTGAAATAAAGTTCCAATTGTAGTGCTATTGCAATGTGCGCCTTAACTGTTCGACATAGAGTTTAAAGTGTGGTCGGATGAGTGTGTATTTAATTTGGTAAATATGAGCTTTGTACGTCTGAAGAGTTGAATCGCGTCTCTTAAAATGTCCGTCGTAATGATAATATAGTGAAGTTAATTTTGATAACCACCAAAATACAGTCTGGATTTTTGATCTTTAAGTTTGTATGACTATTGTTATTTTATATCCACCATCACTCAGTCTCATGACCTTTATCCTGTGAATGTCTATAGAAGATATCTATCTATCATCAAGTGGACAGTCAGACTAACTGACTGCCTACATGATGCGAATGAAGAAGCTGTAATACCCCATAAATGTTTGTCTACCAAAACGACCAGACTTACAAAAGAATTCCCCACAAAAAATATGAGTATGTGCGTCTTTGTAATAGGTTTAAATAACATAGTGTGCAACAAGAAATAACATAGTGTGAGGCCTGCCACACACTTTCCCATACCTAAAACACAGTAAGCGAACGTTCCACATTTCCGGTTATTCACCTTAAACTTGTACCAGTGATTAATATAATTCAACTCATTAATTTGGCCCCAACCCATTCCATCCCCTGTCCACCCCCGTCGACTTCACGTCACCGCTTCGTCGTCGACACCATTAAGGAACAATTCCAGCTAAAGAGTCTGGAAACAATGTGTTACACTTTTCAACTATTGCTTCTAAAACCATGGGGATGGAAATTAATTAACATACAATACTAATGGTATTGACGACGCGTTTGGTCTAGTGGCTAGTAACCCTAGCTGTTAACCAAACGGTCGCGGGTTCGAATCCCGCTAGGGGCAAATGTTTATGTGTTAACATTTTACCTTTGTACCTGAGTCATGGATGTTTTATATTTATAATATGTATGTATTTACAAAAAAAAAGTAATCTATATAGTATATCAACTGTTTGGTATCCTTAATACAAGCATTAGTTGCTTACTGTGGAACTAGATGGTGCTGTGTGGAATGTGTGATAATATTTATTATTATTTATATTAATGGTATAAAGTAAGTATTATAGAGGTTTTCATATTTTTAAAACAAGGTGGTATTTGAGAGTTTCTTGTGCAATGCCAAAGATACGACATGCACAAGAGAATTAAGAATATTTAACAAACATATTTTATTATAAACGCAATATATAACAAATGACTTGTGTGATTATTCTAAAGTGATCAATAAATGACAAAGCTATAATTTTTTTTATAATAAACAGATAAATATACTTTGTTAATTCAAGTTTTACTGAAAATGTTACCCATTGAGCGTAAATTATTTAATTAAAGAGTTAATCAGAGTCATAAGGAATCAGAGTCAGAAAGTTGTAAAACGATTCATTTGCCAACGTCTCTTGAAACTTCGCGGATTATGTTTACTCAAACTCTGAAGACTGGATCTACAAATTACCTCTTTAATGAAAACCGATAGCCATCCATTGACGCCTCGTCAAAAGCAATATCTCGAATCCGTTGGAAGTGCAAACCAACCGAATTCTGTTGACGCCGAACGAAGTTAGTTTGGTGAGTGCTTAAACATTAACTTTGCTTCGAAATATTGAAATTAATTAAGGAAGATTCAATCCCAATTAACAAATATACGACGAGACAGATTCGCCCAGCAGTGGGACGTGTTATGTAAACATAGTTCCTTCCACATAGTCCCAAGAAACGGTCGGTTCTGTTATGAAGAGTGGCCATAAGTCATAGCGTTACAAGTTTTTTCCCTTATACATATAAAGACTCGACGAATCTGGTGACATACGGCCGTGAGGGAAGAGATATATTTAATCATTTAAACCAATTTGCAGCAAAATTTAATCAAAAAGCAATAACATTTCATAATCCAGTGTCACGCGCGCGCATGAGTCCAAAAAATCCGGGTTATTATAGTAAAAATATCAATCAATTGCAAAAAACCAATGTTGTTATAATGCTATAGCCAAAAAAGAAGGTATTTAATATACAAACTTCCAACAACTATAAAAGTATCTCAAAACATCTTCATGTCTAGTGATATGATGACATTCATATTTTTTCTGCTAAGCAATTAACTACCTCGGTGTTGCCAATAACAATAACTTCACTAAACTTATAACTAAGCATCAAGTCAGAATCTTTAACAAAATTAAGCCAAACTTCTCATTATTTATTTATTTTTTAAATATATATATTCAAAAAAATAAAGAAAAATATTGTGATTATATATATTCAGAAAGATTAAAGAAAAATATTTAATGCTTTCATTAAATTAATGTTGTTAAGGGCCTCTTTCACCAACTGCAAGTAAAGTGTTGATTAGTTACATTTAGAAAAATATTTTATGTTTTATTAAATTATGCACTCGCTTTTGTGCATCCTTCGATAGGCGATTTTTTTAATTTATTTTCTTTTTAATGTTTGTGACTTTTACCGTACAAACAAAGGTATATCATCTCTATCGTTCCCGGTTACCGGTGACTTTAAATGGCGGTTAGCCTACTTGACACATGGTAAAAGGGGCCCTAAAATTAATAAATTAAAGTAATATTAAATAACTAAATATTTTCTCCAAATGTATGACTGCGTTACCTTAACACTAACAGTTTTCAGATCTGGTTGCAGCGCAGAAGTATACAATCCATGAAGCCTTTGTGTATTAAAAAGTTGATTGATGTGTTCCGTGCAACTCCGTAGTCGCTTTGAGTTACAGCGTCCGCGTTGCCTACCTATGCCTCTGCCTACTCCTCCCCCAAAATACATCCCACCCATCTCCAGCTTTACGAAGCTGTTCCTCTAAAACCCATTTTTAGAGCACATGTTTCAAACAGTTCTCGTAATGTTCACATTAATGCTATTATATAGTACTAGCTGGTGCCCACGATTTCGTCCGCGTTGAACGATGAAATGTACCCTATGTCCTTTCTAGTGTCCCAGACAACGTGTATGCAAAATTTCATGGTGATCGGTTCAGTAGTTTTTGCGTGAAAGAGTTACAAACATCCATACATCCAAATATACTTTGGCATTTATAATACTAGCTGGAGCCCGCGACTTCGTCCGCGTTGAACGATGAAATGTACCCTATCTACTTTCTGTTGTCCCAGACAACGTGTATGCAAAATTTCATGGTGATCGGTTCAATAGTTTTTGCGTGAGAGTTACAAACATCCATACATCCAAATATACTTTGGCATTTATAATACTAGCTGGAGCCCGCGACTTCGTCCGCGTTGAACGATGAAATGTACCCTATGTCCTTTCTAGTGTCCCAGACAACGTGTATGCAAAATTTCATGGTGATCGGTTCAGTAGTTTTTGCGTGAAAGAGTTACAAACATTCAAACATACTTTCGCATTTATAATATTAGTACGGATATAATGATGGCTGATGCAATAACCCAAGTTTATAATGTTGTCTATAAGGCTGATGGGCCTTATAGACAACATTATAAAGTACTTACCCTAATTAACATCCTACCATTGAATATTTAGTGCTACGAAGACATTAAATTAGTCAGTTTAATATGCTTTTCATAAGATATAATATATAAATAAAGTATATATATTATTATCATCATCTCAGTCATAGAACTTTCACTGCTGAACATAAATCCCAGTTCCCATAATATCCAGTTGGACCAGTCAGAAACAGCCTGGATACAACGTCGTGAGTTTATTTTGTGGACGGATGTTCTACACTGTGTTTAATGCTCCGTGGTCTAATTTGAGTACTTTTCGGCTCCAGAGTCCTTCAGCTTTCCTTACTATGGCAAAGTATATATATTATATAGTACCGCCACTTATGTGGATGTCTAAAAATCACTTCATTTTTATTCCTTCTCACAGGGTAGGTATACCTGAGCATAAATCTCTCCATAGTTCATTGAGCTTTCGCATGAGGTCAATAGTTACTCGTAGAGACACAGAGACATTCAGTGGTTAAAAAAGTTTATTGGAATTTTAAACAAGAAATAGCCTCGGAGCTGTCTGAAAGGTGCATATATAAAGATTATATTTCCCCTCTTAAGGAATGGTAACGAGTAGAAATATTATAAAAGGCTTAACAACCTGCACAGGTTGACTCAGCACTTAAGTAAGATATCATTCTGAAACTACTCCATTTAACTGTAAACCAACATTTCACTTTGTTTGACCACTGAATTTCTACTAGAATTAACAAGATTCTGATTCTACTAGAATCAACCATGGAAACCAATCTTTTATAATTGGCATTGCCTTGGGGCCTCATTTAAGTGTATAGTTCAAAACCAATGTGTGCAGTGTGAAATATGCTTTATTTTTTATAGTTTACTAGCTGATGCCCACGACTTCGTCCGCGTTGAACGCTGAAAGGTACCCTATGTATTTTCTTGTGTCCCAAACAACGTGTATGCAAAATTTCATGGTGATCGGTTCATTAGTTTTTGCGTGAAAGAGTTACAAACATCCACACATCAATACATCCATACATCCAAACATACTTTCGCATTTATAATATTAATACGGATAGTGTATGTTATAAGAAAATTACGTTGTTACATAAATTAGTTGCAAAGTGGGTATGCTACGAGTATTTAGAGGAAATCGCTGACGTGACGTGAGTACATCGCAGCCGCTTGTAAGAATATTTATAGCTCCGCGCTCCACTGCTTGAGCCGGATGTTCGATCTAAAAAGGCTTCATAACGTGATATCCGGAAATAGGATTGCCGCTAAGCTTCTTCACTACTTTGTGTACACTCTACTTTTGTACCTACAACAGGACGCAAAATAAAATGTACATTTTATGACATTGCGAGAACGTGTCGGCTCAACAAAATCATATCAAATCGAAATGGGTAAAGTTTTATTTGCTAAATTTTATAATACTAGCCGATGCCAGCGACTTCGTTCGTGTGGACTTCATTTTAAGATATGAATATATAATTTTCTAAACAACAAATATTATAAAGTAAATTTTAAAAAAATCACACCTCAATTTATTTCTTTTGACATTTTTATAACCGTCATACTTATTTTAAATGAAAGGTCCGATTCAAATTATTATTTAATGAGGAATCTAACTTTTTAGTACATAATTTTATAGTACTAAAAATATAGTACATAATTTTTAATAGAAGCTATAATTATAGATTTATATTATCTTTATTCTCATTAAAGCTTAAAGCTACTTACATGAGAAAAATAACAAAACACTTAATTAAGGAACGAAACATCAAACAGGCAGACAAATGTCACCAAAATTATACAATATTTGTTCCTGATTTTTAACAAGTACACGTCAAAACATTTAACATAAAATGTTTCAACAGTTTGGATCTATATTCTCCAAAAGATTTTGCCTGTTTTATATGCAACGGTAATTCGTTAAAAAAAAACTAACCACCCACTTTCTATTGAGCCTAAACACGTTATACTCGTAACTGCTCTAAGTTGCTAAGGAGTCGAGTGTCCGTTATACAAGTGGCAATTATTTTTATTTTCATATAAGACATATTAGCTTTTCATTCGTAAGGGAAAACACGGTGAATTGTCACTTCTAATAATTATTACGTATCATTACTATTAATGAATATTAATTATTCAATTATTAGTAAACTGATACGCCCCGACTGTGCCCGAGTACAATTAGTGAAGTCATATACTGACTTATTAATAATAACCTTATAAATAATAATTGGTTTATAATAACCACTCATCCAATGAGTGGTTAGTTAGGGTCAACTTTAGAAATTTATTTTTTAAAGTTGATTCTGGTTTAGATTTTGAATCAGCCCTCACAGAAGACCACTGTGCAGGAAGTGTGTTGGTCTGTTTCGGTTAGTGAGTGAGGATATGCCAGAGCTCATTTCCCTATACCTTCCTAATTCCTATCCTTAATACCACTATGGTCGGCAGCGCACTTGTAGCACCTAAAGGCGACGGTAGCCACCTATCATCAAATGGACTGTCAGCCTGTCTGTCGAACTTAACATAAAACAAGAACACCTTCATCAATCTATGTAGAGTAATGTACCGTTAATTTTTTTTTGTTCCAGCGACTATTCCCCAATATATAAACAACCTTAAAAAATCCGCTTTTTGTCTGTATAATATTGATATTTTTTTGGATAAGTTTATCTACTAAACTTTTAAAACTTTTTTAAAAAAGATTAAAGAGGAATTAAATGCATATTATTGTTATAATTATTAATGTTGAATAGTTCAATATTTTTAACACACATTAATCTGTATTTTTTTTTTAAATATACGAGATTTGTTCAAAAAGTATCGCGAATTTTGCGTTTTTTTCAAAAATTATTAAAAATACAAAAATCTTATTTAAACGCTCGCTGAAAACTTATTCAAATTCCTATAGTTGGTAGCTACTGTCAATATAATTGATGATCCGGTGGTCACCTATCGAATGGTAAGTTGTACCTTTGAATGGGAGTTGGCGGTATTTAACATTCGAGTCCGATGCTGGTTCGATTTCAGGCTTGACAAGGGTTCGCCTGTTAGAAGGAGCACACGAGGCGCAATTCACAAGAGACTATCTTTTATTCGTTTTTTGAGAATAGGCGAATAATAATAACATCAAACCCCACCTTCAAATAACAGCACGTGTGCTATTTCAACGAATGATGTGCCTAATACCAAATATAAACGTATTCTTCGGTTGACATTTTTCTATTGAAAATCTAGTAGCGAGAAATATTTATTTAATTTTGATTAAAAATCATAATGATTTTTGAGTACTCCAAAAGTTATATTTTATTATTAAGTTTGAATATTTATTTATTTATTTTAAAATGTATTTTGAAAAGGAGTGTTTGCTTGTCCCTTAAACCATTTTCAAAGGCTAGATGTCAGCATGATACAGCAGACGTTTTATTTTAGTTGCCAATAACACTCACAACGAGATTTATACCTTATGTTTAAGGAAATTGAGTACATAAATCTATGCACGGCAAAGTATGAAGGATAAAAATAAATTTGTAAGGGTAAGCACTCAGAAGTTGGATCGTAGAGGAATACAAAAAATAAGCACTATCTAAGCACTTGTCGAATTGAGTATATTTATTGTAGCCTGTGGCCTCCGGCGAAGACTTAGTTTGTATCGGGAGCGGAGCATCAGTAGCCAAAGGGTGGCTTATAGCTTATACTTACAATTCGATTCAATTGACATCTTCGTGACACTTAAGCCGTTACGGAATTTAATAAAAGCTCTGAAAATGCAAATTTATTCATGTTATTTTATTTAAATCAAACCCAACAGCATTATGTATTTCATAACTAAATGTTCCAGATTCTAGTAATGTTTCCAGATTTATTGTGTACTGGCTGGTGCTCGCGACTTCGTCCGCTTTGAACGATGAAAGGTACCCTATGTCTTTTCTGGTGTCAAAGATAATGTGTATGCAAAATTTCATGGTAATCGGTTCAGTAGTTTTGGCGTGAAAGAGTTACAAACATCCATACATCCAAACATACTTTCGCATTTATAATATTATATAGTATGGATTTCATCAAATCTTCCTTTAAAACTAAATCTTATTTGTCAAGTCATGTGGGAATATTGAGCTCGTAACTGGATGTCAACACATGATCAAACCCTCATCACACCATGACGCTACAAGTAGCAAAATTTACTCGTACTATCCCCTGGGAATATTTCGGGTCAATTTGCTTTAGAATACAATAATACTATCATCTGACTTTTCCGGTAAGAAAAATTTAGCATTTATATATATATTCTATACATGTGCACAAACAAATAAATAACTGTGACCTTTGCAAAAACCAATCTGTACTAATTATATAAATGCGAAAGTATGTTTGGATGTATGGATGTTTGTAACTCTTTCACGCAAAAACTACTGAACCGATCACTATGAAATTTTGCATACACGTTGTCTAGAACACCAGAAAGGACATAGGGTACCTTTCATCCATAATAAAGGACTATTTCCGAGGGATCAATAAAAAATAAAAAAACTAACGCCTGGCCAAAGTGTTATAGCAACACGAGGTCAAGCGTTATATTGCTTTTTTTTAAATTTTCAACGCGGACGAAGTCGCGAGCACCAGTGCTAGTGATCCATAATATGAAGGTCTATAGAACAGCTAAAGTTGGCGATACATACTTAATATGAAGCAGAAATTCGTACCAATTCCTAAAGAGTCGGGGTAGACCAATCTTTGGGATTAGTTTTATAAATTTATCAAAGAAATAATATCAAAAAAAAATTGTTTCAAAAAACAGACTTCACATTACAAACTCACAAATAAGGTGACTAGGTTTTTTTACAGTTTTACAGTCAATCCTTATCCCTAATCCTTCTATGGTCGGCACCGCACTTGTAGCACTTATGGCGTTGATTGTGTTATAGGCGACGGTAACCACCTACCATCAAGTGGACCGTCAGCCTGTCTGTCGACCTTAACACAAAAAATTTAAAAAAAATTTAATCTAGAACATAAACCTTTGTGGCTGGCAATCGAACCTGCTGGGTGTGTTTTTTAATCTTTTTAAAAGCTTGTTTGGTTCAAGCGAGATAATTTTCAATTTGAATTAAGGATTAGAGAGAGGGAGTGAGAACGCATAAAAAAAGACTCAATTCGAATCGGTAATAGATGTTATCCATCCAATTTGGTTATCGAATCAATCTAATTAAGCGCATATCCTCAAACGTGATGGATTTACATTGAGATTTCTCGTATGTGTATAGTACGAGTATTATCCGCAGCGGTGCAGTATCGTAAGACGGATTATCTAGCTCCGTCTAGTTGAGACACATCGCTCAAACGCTCACTTGTTTTTGTTAAAAAAAAAACTCATTTTAAAGTGTACAAATCGTGTCATTTTTACGTGTGTGTGTAATCGGAACATCACGATGGATTCCTTTATAAATATTATTTCAATTTAACTTAAATTTAACTCAAACTCAAATATAAGTATAAAATTAATTGAAAAATTAATTTTATACTTATAGAAGAATATTCTCTTCTTTTTCTTATTATTATTAATTTTTTTTTTAATTAATAAATAAATGTAAATGATTCTTTAGGCCTATCTGTATATAATCTATAATATATATATTTTAAATTTATGTATGGCTGTATGTAATCTAAATCAAAATATCCAAGCACTTAAATATATCTTTAGAATAAGGTAGTATGTAAAAAAATATATATATATTAGTTCCGATTAAAAAAAAAAACAGTTTTTCTAATGTGTTATTAATTCCTAATAACACCACTATTGAATTGAAAAAAGTGAAAATCTATACAAAAACCTCTCTGTCGAATACAGATACGACGAATTTTAAGACAAAGCTAAGGTGTTACAAATCGCGGGCATACTAGCCGATGCCCGCGAGTTCGTCCGCTTGAAAAACAAGAGATACAACGCCTGACAAATATCCGTACTTATATAATAATTATTATTATAATATTATAAATGCGAAAGTATGTTTGAATGTTTGTAACTCTTTCACGCAAAAACCACTGAACCGATCACCATGAAATTTTGCATACACTTTGTCTGGGACACCAGAAAGGACATAAGGTACCTTTCATCGTTCAACGCGTACGTAGTCGCGGGCACCAGCTAGTGTGACAAGCGTGTTTTTTTCAAATAACTTATATAGAATTATAAATTTGAAATTTCAATTAACCGCATGGTTAATTCTGTGGAGGAAGTTTAGTTAGCGTGTTTAAAAATCCAAATGTCACATCAAATGTTCCACAGTAGATGTAAGGCTTCAGATTCAGACGGATGCCAATTTTTTTCAACATCAACGGCAATTCCTTAAACCTTCCCACGCGACCACCGAACCGAAATCTCCCCTGCTTCCCATTCCACTTTAAATTCCAACGTATAACAAAGTTGTGTTTAACCAAATGCGAGATCCATTTAAAATGGTTGCGAGAGCTACTTTTTATATCAAGTTCACGCTAGATTTGTATTCCAGCCCGATTGGAAGGGACAACGAACTGGAATTTGTTTTGAAATTGACAGATTCCATGAAAATTGTTTCGCCAACGGAATAAAATCTAATTTAGATTATTTCCTGCAGCATTCACATCGGAAATATTAAAGTGTTATTACCTTTTATTATTGACGATTTGTATTATTACTTTTATTTTATTATGTAATTGACGACTCGTTTGGTCTAGTCGCTAGTAACCCTAGCTGTTAACCAAAAGGTCGCGGGTTCGAATCCCGCTAGGGGCAAATGTTTATGTGTTAACATTTTACCTTTGCACCTGTGTCATGGATGTTTTGTATTTATAATATGTATGTATTTACAAAAAAATAAGTAATCTATGTATAATATCAACTGTCTGGTATCCATAATACAAGCATTAGTTGCTTAATGTGGAACTAGATGGTGCTGTGTGGAATGTGTGAAGATATTTATTTTTACTAGAGAGTTATTTCTAATAATATTATGTATATATCTGAACCAGGGGCAAGCCAAGATAAAGTGACGAATTGTTGGTCTAATGTTTTCTTCTTACTTAATAACACAATGAAGACTTATTTATACTAAAAAAGTTAAGTTAAAATATTAGGTCGGTTACATGGGGCCTTAATTACAATTTATTATACTCGAAAGTGGTCATTTGGTATAATTAACTACAAGAATTATATATCTCTATTTAGCGGTTCACGGATTATTTAAACTGTAAACGTCGTAAACATTTTAATATTGAAATAAAATTGTTATCTCAGAATATTATTTATTTATTATTACGAGACATTTTATTATTAGGTATATTTATATATACCTAATAATAAAATGCCTTGCTTCATAATATTGAATTGAACAAGAATATTGCAGAAGAGAATGTCAAGGATATGCAATTAATTGCCTAAACATTATTTAATATTAATTAATACTAAAGACAATAATTTTTATATTAGCTTCTTTGCAAATGACAAATTAATTTAATGCAATAATTACAATTCAATTAATTATACCTTTTTTTTTAAATTAATACATTTAGTGGATAATCGGTGAATAATTTTTAATTCCAACATGAATGAGTATTAGGATTTTTTAAATTGAAAATCTCTTGCAGGTTTAGAAAAAGATTAAGAATTTATTATAAAAGAAAATTGATATTCCCATTTTGCCTTCTATTGATAAAAGGATCCCGCTGTCATTTTTATTACCTAAATGTTTATCTTATAGTAATTATTTAAAAAGGATTTTATCAATAAAAGTGGCAAGTGTTTTCGCTGTCCAAACACATTTTATATTGTTAGGTAGACCCTACAGTTAGAAAATAACATAATTAGCGTGTGTATGTGTATGTGTGTGACATCGTAGCTCCCAAAACGATGGACCGTTTTTGATCAGTTTTTTTTCTTTTGAAAGCGAACGTGATCGGGATCGTTCTTAGCTATTATTTATAAGGATCTATTCAGGCATTTGAAAACCGTCAGCCCTATTTCTAGTTGACGAAGGCATTTCACTAACTTCCATGTGTTCGATTGATGTGAAATTTGTTAGGTATACTCTTCCATGAAGTCTTGAACCTTGAAGTCATGCTGCAACTTCAAATAGTCTGTCCAACTCAAACCCAACTCCTTAGCAACTTACAGCAGATATAGAGTGCTTGAGCTCGATATAGAGTCGGCGGTTAGTTTATAATTTATGATTATGGCTTCAATAACAGTTTGTATATTTTGGCTGTGACCAAAACACTTAAACCAAGCATACACTTGATTACACTTGATTATTACTTACACTTGACGACACGCTTGGTCTAGTGGCTAGTAACCCTAGCTGTTAACCAAACGGTCGCGGGTTCGAATCCCGCTAGGGGCAAATGTTTATGTGTTAACATTTTACCTTTGTATCTGAGTCATGGATGTTTTGTATTTATAATATGTATGTATTTACAAAAAAAAAGTAATCTATGTATTATATCAACTGTCTGGTATCTATAATATAAGCATTAGTTGCTTAATGTGGAACTAGATGGTGCTGTGTGGAATGTGTGAAGAGATTTAGATATTTAATTAAGCATTTGTAAGCACAATGCGGTGCATAATGAACGCAAGTTTTACGCTTGGAGACAAAAGCCTCAGTTGTAAACCTCTCTAATTATTGTCACTTTTCTGTTGTTAAAACAACAACTAGCAAACAAGAATAGGCGCGTCCATTGTTAGTCTGCTTACTTTATGTTTTATGGGTTGCTTTGTATAAAATTTCGTCACGAAAACCAGGAATCAAGAGTAAGTTGAACGAAGTTTTAACCCATTTATTATCAGGCTGTTCACGCGGAAGGTGCAGCTTCGAAGTCTACCCCTCTGAGTCTTTTTAATGAAATATATATATTTAAAATTTAGTAACCCGTTGGAAAACCAAAAAAGAGCTGAATTTTGAATGGACGAGACATTGCTGTCGTACAGCGGATAGACTAATTTTGATTTTCAAAACACGGTTGAAATCTGCTCGCTAAACTGACGACCTCAAGAAACCGACTCAATCAGATTAGCATTCAATTAAAAAGGCTTATATTTGTGAATATTTTCACATGATGATGATCTAAAATAATGACTTTAAAAGAAAAAATTACAAAAAAATCCACGCCATAAGGCCTACTTTGTGTATTCCCATACAGCAAGATATCAGACGCCTCTGCCCATCATTGGGTCCACTACAACTTAAGTAATGGTATAATGTAATTGAAGTTATGTCCTTACTCCTCTGTTCTTCTCTGCCTCCTAAACATACTAACATAATGTGGCAACAGAATAAAATATTGATGCAGTTACAGGTTCCTAAGAGCAATAGATTTTAAGATTTCCTGAACAAAAGTGGTTAGGGGATAAAATTCGTCATTCGCGGTCAAATAGTAGGTCACGGTACCGCACCGGTGCGGTTTTGAAAGTGGCAGATTTAATTTGTTCAATAGCCTCTATGAATAATTGGATCATAAAACTGTTGGAAGACAATGAATGGAAAATATAGGGCTGCCTCTAATGCAGATATATTCTCGTAAAAGATATACTTTGTAAAAGAAGGGGAAAATAAGCGGTTTAATTTTATTCACACAATTTTGTGTTCTCAACAGGTTTAGCCATTATATATACACTTTTATTTTGGCAAATGATTGTTGTTAGTGGACTGACTATTCAATGTCGACCCTGATGCAAATGATTAGTGCTTCCCCATCTCTTTGTCACTCTGTAAGGCTTCTGTAAGTTGATTGTTAGTTCACTCAGACGTTATGCCCAATTTATAGAACCCCGGCAATAGTAGTCCAGTTAATCGTATGTACGGATGCAATGGGACTGATATCAATTCAAATTTCGGTAGGGCCAGAATCTCTTGAACGTTCTTTGAAATACAAACAATTCGCATTGGTAAAAGTTGAAACTGAGAAAAGAATTATTATTTTTTTATTTAATAAATAAATGTAAAAATATATATTTTATGATTCTTTAGGCCTATTTGTATATAATCTATAATATATATTTTTTAAATTTATGGCTGTATATATAATCTAAATCTAAATAAATAAAATAAAATAAATAAAAAGAAGGAAGTAATTAACTTAGCCCACGAGATCGTCGACATGTGGGCTGTGACCTCCGCTGAAATCATCCCAGTTGTTCTGTTAATAATTTAATCCGGCTTCATTATTATCTAACCAACAGCAGACGACTTGCGACCAACTTGCGACAGTCGAAAACTTTCTATCAATTTGTGCAATATCACACTAAATCGTGTTTTTGGTAACACAAAACTCATAACAAAGGTAGATACGTTTGGTCTAGTGGCTAGTAACCCTAGCTGTTAACCAAACGTTCGCGGGTTCGAATCCCGCTAGGGGCAAATGTTTATGTGTTAACATTTTACCTTTGTACCTGAGTCGGATGTTTTGTATTTATAATATGTATGTATTTACAAAAAAAAAAAGTAATCTATATATTATATCAACTGTCTGGTATCCATAATACAAGCATTAGTTGCTTAGTGTGGAACTAGATGGTGTTGTGTGGAATGTGTGAAGATATTTATTTTGTTTATTTATTTTATTTTTAAAGGTTTGGTTTGCGATAAGGCCTCTTACGGGCAATAACTAAAATTAATGTGCATCATTTTTGTATGGCAGCACACGCGATCGCAAGTCGTCTGCTGTCGTCTGCTGTTAGTTAATAAGGCAGCCGGTCAGCCTCAGTGACTGGTATTCCTTGGCTTTTCCCTTCCGGTCCAGTTGCAGAGAGCTGCTCGATACGGCCATAATCGTGCCTGAGTTTCTGTATTTGTTGCCCTGTCTTTGTCTGTAACACCTTCTCCCTCACACATTGGCTTTTGAAAATTATAGTTATTAGAAATATTTCGCTATGGTCAATATATCGATGTATTAGCTAATCTTTTGTGCTTTAAAATGTTATTTTTAATAATATATTCAAAATTAAACACGAAAACCTTTGGTTGACACATATTAAATTGTGTAATTAAACTTTTTGTAGGCAAGACGTGACTGTGGGGGGCCTGCGGCGTTGGGACGCACACTTTTACACGAGTTTTTAAGTGAATTTGTTAAAATTTTGCGACACGGGCGCTGTAGGAGTATAATTAAGGCACGCGAGGGTACTCTTCGATTAGCATAATGTGTGACGAGAAAATAAATTTTCATACAATGTTACTACACAATATTATTATGCTCTTCGTAAAGTATACAATATTGCCGTAACATCAAAAACTTGAAAATAACAAACAAAATACAAATACGAAACAATTTAACGGTATGTGCCATCACACTCTATGAAACAATTTTAATTAGTTAAATATATCGCTTGATATTTAACAAGTCCTAGCAATAATAAATAAACCCCTGTTGAACACCCTATTTGAAATCTTACAATAATTATGAAGACATGAGAGTGTATGAAATATGTATTTATAATTAAAAAATAATTTTTACGCTATTTATGTTTGGTGTATTTTAAAAATATTTAAATGTACAATATATATTTATTACAACCTTTTTAATACACAAAGAAATATAATAAATAACACAGGTATACAGGAAACACAATTTGTGTTCTTAAACTGAGTGGTTATAACGGTTTTTGTGTGACCAATGGATCGTGTGATTATACCATGGTAACCATCTACCATCAAGTGGTCTGTAGCCACTGTTAACAATTTAAGAAAAGTGAGATATTAATTTTTGTAACACCTATGCTGGAGGGCGTGTCAATAAGCCTACCAATAAGTAGACCGTCAGGCTGTTGACCGAATTTTTATACAAAAACCTCTGAAATTGGAATAATCAATTTCAGAAATTAATAGCAGCTAAGAAAATGCATTTTCTATGTTAGTATCGGCCGTATTTCCAGCGTCGTTAAGTAATGTGGTATGTGGTGGACGGCGAGGATTCGTGCCACGAGTTTGGTTTAATTAATGTAGGTGTAAGCATGTTATGTTAGGTAGCAGGTAGCAGTTAAGGGGGAATAGTAAATCTCAGGCGGCGTCCAATCGTGCAGCCAGAGCCCTTACAGCGTTTCAATTTGTTAATGCAAACTGTATCGTAAACTTTAACGATCAACAAACAAAGCACCGGCAGCCTGATCATACTCATTCACCTACAACGCCCGTATCAAATAAAACACTTGTGTTTTCTTTGGAAAATGGAAAACCCATTAAATTTTATATATATATGAACGGTCAAATAAATAATTATTGGGAATACTTTTTCTGCATGGGAGAAACCGGCTTTATTCATACATTATAATATAATAATACCTATCAGTACTAATGCGAAAGTATGTTTGGATGTTTGTAACTCTTTCACGCAAAAACCAATGAACCGATAACCATGAAATTTTGCATACAAATTGTCTGGGACAACAAAAAGGACATAGGGTACCTTTCATCGTTCAACGCGGACGAAATCGCGGGCACCAGCTAGTTTTATAATATTTTTATATAATAAAAAAAATTATGAAAACATATATACAATCTTTATTGCTTAATTTCTCATTTACAATATTAGTTAGGATTGTTAACACTTAGTTAACCATATTGTATTAAAAATTAAAATAAATGATCTGGTTTAAAAAGCCAGTATTTATTTTGACATTGAAAATTTGACTTTGTGGACTCAAACACATGTCATGTTGGATTTAACCACAATAATTTCAAAGTAAAAAAAAAAACTGCTTATAAATCGGATTTAATCAGCGAAAAAGATAATTATATTATTTCGATGGTTTTAATACTAAAAAACTGTTCACAAACAAGTGGTTTTTTTTTACCTGTTCGTATAGGTAGGTATAGATTATAAATAATGATCCGAAATTGTACCTGCTCTAAACGTATTATTCTACAAAACATAATAACCCTTATTTTGTTCTCGCAGTCGTTTAAAACTGAAAAACATTTAATTTTAACAAATTTGTTATGCAAAGATTAACATTAGAAATAATCTGTTCTTTTCACAAACATAATAGACACTGAATACAACAAATAAAATAAAATAAATAAATAAATATCTTCACACATTCCACACAGCGCCATCTAGTTCCACATCAAGCAACTAACGCTTGTATTATGGATACCAGACAGTTGATATACTACATAGATTACTTTTATTTTTGTAAATACATACATATTATAAATAAAAAACATCAATGACTCAGGTACAAAGGTAAAATGTTAACACATAAACATTTTCCCCTAGCGAGATTCGATCCCGCGACCGTTTGGTTAACAGCTAGGGTTACTAGCCACTAGACCAAACGTGACGTCTAATAACAGTTAACAAAATATCCAAAATAGAAACAAAGAAATAGGAATAATAGAAACATATTCAGTTTTTAAATTTTAAATGCCCAGTTGCTCAGGGCATCGGTTGTTTAAAGTGAAACCTTAATTCCTATATAGAAAGTAAAAATTGATGATTTATAATAAATTTATATGGGTTTTTAGCTGTGCCAAAATTATGTATAATAAATTATGCTTGATGTCTTGTAATGTGATAATAATTACATGTTTAAATTATGTGTGACGGACAGGCAGACACTTTTATAAGATGTTGCCTATATAATCCTATGCAAAATCATGCGAACTATTGGCTACAGAGTTAAGTACGTAAAAGAACGAAATACTTACTTACTCGCGAAAAGTCATTTTATAAAACAGCAAACGTGATATGTAGGTAAAATTTGTGGCTTTTGTCGCCAGCTTTTGTTTAAAAAATTACTGGAGACGTCATTGAAAGAGAACATACTGGTATTTAAGATTCTATGAGTTCTGCAACAAACTGAAGCTCGATTAAGTTTCTTTTTACGATGTTGAGACTCTGTTAAGACAGATAACAACATCAATCTAGATTCGTAAATGGACTGGAAATTTCCTTTATCATTCATTTGAAGCTACAATGGTTCTGTGACGTAGCTAGATACCTAATAGGCTCCAGATTTTTCCATTCACTTATTAATGATCCAAGACAAAACATCTAAATTCATCACATATGAAATTTCCACCATTAAATTAAGCTTTATTTGATTGTCGGTATTTGATCAATATAAAATATTATTATTATTATTTATTGAATTGTTTTAAGGTCATTCATCTTATTCGGATTGGTTCTTTTAATTATATTTAACTAGCGATCCGCTATCGACTTCGCACTGGTGATATTTTTTTGTAAAACCTTTTTGTAAATAGGTTCCCTCTGTAGCATTGGAGGATAATATAAATAATAAAATTTTAAAAATTGTTCTTGAAATATATACCTCCACATACTTACTAATTCACCACTACATTCGACAGGCACATACAAACAAACTTCGGTGATGTAAGTAATTATACACCCTACAATCTATAGCTTCGTGGTGTTAGTCTAACACAGATGAGAACTAACCAGTAAAAAAAAACTATCATCGTTTTTTCTAGTTGTGTTCAGTTTTCTGAAGTATAAAACCATTAGTAAACCTAAAACAACAACTCTGCAAGTAAACTAAACTACAACTAACTAACTCAACTAATAACAAACTAAACTAAACTATCCTGCCTGCACACCACACCTACAAAAGATTTGCTTATAAAATTGTTTGTGCAAAAAGCGACACCTATGGTTACTAACGAGAAATACGTTATTCTATCTATACGCCATCTTTGAATTATGAATGAGTTATTGGTAACAAAAACGTAGAAATTCGGAACTAGATGACACTAACACTTTTTAAAGATTTATTTAATTGGGTATTTTAATTTCGGAATAAAATATTTCAGTATAATGATAAAATCGAATTAATTACACATTTATTTTAAAATAATAGAAATAAAAATTGCAAACAATAGAGTACAGTGAAATATATTGTCTTTGGATATTGGAAAAGTGAATGGGCTGAGCCGATAGTCTATGGATTTTATTTTGTGTCGAGCGAGAAAAGAAATAAGTCCTACGTCGAGAGCCATTCTGCCGGTGTACATTTCGTTTTAAAATAAATGGACTGCACTGACGTGCTGCGTCTTGACGATTATTGGAGAGGACTAATCGAGTTTTAATAAGAGACAATAAAATCTTTTGTAGCTAGTGCCGTGTTTCGTATAATGTATCGCAATGAAACGTTAGTGACGTCTGGTATTACAACCTTGGATATTATGGTTACAAGAAAAAGTGTATATTAATACTATATTCAGTGTTTTCTCAAAGGAAACGTCTATGAGATATTAGTGTATTGTGTACTGGTTGTATTTCTTGTTGTTTGTCGCGAGCCATTGTTATGTCGGACGGCAGAAGCATCGATAAGGAGCGCAAGTCTCCTAGAGAAAGTGGGGAGGATTCCGAAGATGAGAGTGAAATCCTCGAGGAGTCTCCTTGCGGACGGTGGCTCAAGCGTCGCGAAGAAGTAAGTGGTTCTAAATACTCTAAACATATATCACATACTAACATATAAATATAACATGTCAATTCGTAACATAATCAGCTGATTCATACTGTTCAATGAAAACTAATTGAAATTTAAAAAAAATTATGTCAAATATTCAAATGTCATAATTTGTTAATTAGTTTTATAGAAAGAAAAATTTAAAAAATGGAAAACGAATGTTAACCTCACTGTATATTTTAACATAATTGTAATAAATTGTGTACATATTTTGTATTTACGTTTTTTTCTATGTTAAGGTTCAGACTTCAGACATGATGATGGGCCACTAGGTCGCATGTGTCTTCCATCACCTATAACACAAGCAACGACACAAATGCTGCAAGTGCGCTGCCGACCATAGTAGCATTAAGGATTTATAAGGGCTTAGAAGGCTCCTTACACACTCACTGAAACACAACAGCACACATGCTGTTATTTCACGGTGATTTTCTATAAGGGGATGGTTTCTGCACCCAGACAGGCTGCCTAAATAACAGTAAATCACAGTGTACCCTGCCACTACAAAATAAAATAATTTTTATTATAAACATTATAATGTTTACATTATTAATTAAGTCTTCCTCCAGAGTTAAAGCTATTTTACCAATTACATAATTTTATTTGTGTAAATAACTTAGCTCAAACCTGAACTTGGGTGTTTTTAATGTTCAAGTGTTGTTTATAAACCATAACTGGTTGCCCTTATGAAAAAGTAAAAAAAATTATAAGGAAACATTTGTGTTCTAGACATAATCAAAAAGTGGTTAGGTTTTATCAATCTACATCAACCAATCAATGGCTGGTGACATCAAGTGGACTATCATCAGCCTGCCTGCAAACTTTTATATAAAAAGAAAAATAATTATAATTCTCAATTTATTCTTTCAGACTATTCATTAGTTAATTAGACAATTTTCAGACCATTAGATTAATAATAATTATAACCTAATGGTTATTGTCTAGAAAAGTATAAAAATTCTAATATTTATTATTATGCTATATATAATAATCAAACCTTAATATTATAAATTATAAGAATGTAATTTTTGTATGTTTTTATATTATCTTACACACCAAACCATTGAATTTGTTTTTTTAAAAATATGGTATTTAATATAGTATTTAACATAAAGAAAACACTAGAATTTGGATAGGTATAATGGATCAAATTATTATTAACCATTTATTATATATATATAAGAAAGCCAAACTTAAAAAAATGACTGAATTAACTTGAACAAAACTGGAATGACTTATTATTGAAAATCCTTCTTCTTGCCGGCTCCAACTAATGAAGTTTGGAACAGTCCTTTTTATCTTTTATTTCTCGGAAAGTGCTTTTAACCTAATTTTCCAAGGTGTCTACAGGATAAAACTGAAATGTGCTAAAATTAAGATAATTGCTATTAGCTTCTATTGTGATGGTTTTCCAATGAGATGAGATAGAAAGATGACTTCAAGTCTCCGGACACTGTATGTACAAATAGCTGCTACAACAGTGATTCTTTTTTTGGTATTCTTGGTTATTCTTAGTATTATTGCGGGCTGTATAGTTAATAGAACATAAATTAATTAACATTTTTCAACAATATTATGTATTCACTTTCTCTGGTAACTATTTTAATTTGTCCACATTTTCCACTTAAAAAAGTTTCAATTCATTTAATTTCGTGTTTCATGTTCATTTAAATTCATAATTCAGTTCATATTCAATTTAATTTTTTTTTTAAATTTTTTTCAATAAAAAATATAAGTATACTTATATACATTTAAACATTTTTGAGTGTGTTTTGTCTGCATTTTTATGTGAATTTTATTACTCCTTTTGACTTCTTTCATTTTTTCAAATGTTAAGCTTGAGGAATTTGAAATATTGAAATAGTATTGAGAACACTCCACTGGGGCCATTTTATAATTATTTTCAAAATTAAACTAAATTACAGATTACCAGAATACAATATACTATGTGTTAATCTAGTATTTAATAATGCATGTGATATAGCTGAGGCGCTCTCAAGCTATCCAGCCAAAATGAATCACTTCAACATTGATTCACTCCAGTCGCGGAGGTTTTCACTCATTGTTTTGTTTTTCTACAAATTGCCGAGGAATTGATTCATACGAGCTCTTGTCGTTCATAAACTTTGGTGTTCCTCATCAAGCATCTCGGTTTATATATACCATTTCAGTTAAATTATTTTAGAACCAACTTGTGCCATTTTTCGTCATTGTATCGCCTTGTGGTTCATTGGTTCATGCAAAACTCTTAAAACATCAGGTCGAGTCTTGCAGTCTTGCTGAAAATTTAAAAACTCCTGTCCATATTTCTGACACTTGACATTGTATGTAATGTTGACATTGTATTTGGATGTTACTTGTTCAGTAATGTGACATTGTATATTTTTTTTTATTGTAATCATGATTTAAATGATTTTGCCATGAGTAATTATTGAAATATGAATCAATTTGATGAAATATGGTTTAGATAATGTATGTACAACTTGACATTGACAGCATGGCCCAATGCCCGTGGGCACCATTGGTTAAGGCGAGCAATTGTTCGTGGATCCAATCGGGCGCGACGCATATTCACGAGAGTCTAATTAAGCGGTGATCACCACTTTCACCGTCTGGTGGTCGGTCGACGACCTCAACATTCGGCGCTTACGCAACCACTGTCGCTTTCTATTCTAGCCTCAACCACTAACGACTAGCTAGACCATCAAAATGCACATTTCTCTACTCCCCCTATCATAGGGTGATGGATGGATGTCATGTCTGTCTATATGTGTGCACTAATCTCTATAAGTTGTCAACAGATTTTATTCCTGTTTGCATAGATGGAAAGAGATATTTACTAGTATGGTTTAAGTGTATAGTCGAGGAATATAAATTATTTATATTTCACGATTTATCGTGGTTTTTGTCAGGGAAGTCGGTAAAAATATCAGTTAAAAATGGCCGTTTTCAACGCATGCGCTACCTAAACCTAACGGCCTTAAATAAATCCACAAAAAAGTCTGCTAGGCTAATAACTATGGTCTGTCTTCTAAGGATAACTAACAGTAACCATTATTATATTTAAAATTCTGTTAAAAACAATAAGTTGTTTTGCAAAGCTGTCTTGATAATTGATATGGTCTTATCTAATATATGTGAAATATGTTAATTGTCTTGATTATTTAGAATATATATATATATTTGACCTTCACGCTAAATAATTTAAATTAATATCTTAGGAGTTATGGCAAAATAATAAACACAAGTTTGTATTGTACCTATGTACTTACCTACTTAAGTCCGTTATTTTTAACTAGTGAAAAATTAATTGCATGTAAAAAAGTAAACATCGTCTTACTTTACAAATGAGTTTTCCATAAAATTAATTATTTAGTAGGTTCGCAATAAATTCTTGTGCTGTTTTATTTAATTGCTAGAGTTACGGATTCCGCATGCAATTCCGGGGTATTATTAGTAGTTACATGTGTTCATTTGAAATAGTGAACCTTTCAAAAGTTACGGTCAGTCATATTAAACACTAGCTGTTGCACCCGACTTTTGCCTAACTTTAAAAAACATAGCCTATGATACTACTTGATAATGTAGCTTTCTACAGATCTACACATTCATCAAAACTGAAATAAAATAAATATATAAAAATATGTTGCCTATAAAGTGGTTGTTAAAAACAATATTTTCTAATTAATGTATTTATAATATCAATAATCATTAATAGTTTATTTAAGGCTACGAAACTTTGCTTGTGAGTCATGCGTAGCCCAATTAGTATGTGGGCACATTTATAATCATTGAGTTCCGTTTTTTTGTTATGTCTGTACAATTTTAGCATTCATTTGAAGCGTTATTACAATGCAGCAAAGACTATATAGTTTCTCAATGAAAATCATTTTTTGTCGATCTATTTGGGTTACTTTCATCAGTTCAGTGTGGGTCAGTGGCACGGGCCGCAAGTATGCTATGATTAATACTAACTGTCCTCCTTGTTTTTGTATTAAAGTGAAATTAACTTTTATTTCTAAGTAACTATTTATTTATTGATCAATATGATAAACAAATTTACTGTATATGTTATATATGCACTTAAATAACAAAGTGTCGGCAAAGCCAGCCAACACGGGAGTGATTACATTTTTGAATCCTCTGATCGATCATCCTTTTTAAAGAGGGAGAAAACCTTCCACAGAATACGCGGTTTGTAAAAAATCGAGCTTTGTGGTATTTTTACTCAGTAAAAAAAAAATCACCCCGATTGTCGGGACAAGGGTACCTCCATACGTATTACTCGTGGTATTATTCGTATTACTCGAGGTATTATTCGTATTACTCGAGGTATTATTCGTATTACTCGTGGTATTATTCGTATTACTCGAGGTATTATTCGTATTACTCGTGGTCCCCGTAGCACCATTCTTTCCGAATACCTCAGCATTATCCCCAAAAGCTTCGAATAAGCCAATCACCGTAACCACTAACTTTTAGTCGCTACATACAGATAGATACATACCGCAATTCTGATCTATTCTACCTATAGCCGTCCTACATGATGATTTAACTGTCCTTATCTAATAAAAACCACAGCGGAAACTAATGCAAGACAATAAATTTCAACTTTAATTATAATCTTCACGTGAATTAATTCATAGAATTTTTATTTTATAATGATTTATATATAAAATCATAAAGCATGCAAGGTAAAAAATTAAATATCATATATTCAAACTAATCTACATAATATATAAATAAAATCGTAAACGAGGCGTGGGTGAGTGTACATTAAAAATTTTTTCAAAAAAAAATTATTACAATTTGTACACGTTGTACAATTCTGTTATCGAGGTCAAAAAAATAGTTTTTAGAATTACTATCTAATTTCAGAAACGGCTTAACGGTTTTGGTTGAAATTTGGTACACAGATAGTTTTTTACCAGGATTATTGACATATGGGATATATTTTTATCCTGGTAAATTAGGTTTCTGTGGGATTTTTAAAAAATGAACTATACTCGTACAGAGCGTAGAAAGTCGCGGGCAGTTATTTTTTAATAGAGATCAAAAAAAAATTATACTTTTCGACATACCAATTTAAAAAAAAACATTTGTAAGGCGGCTTACATATATTCAAAAGCGAGCTATCTACGTAACGAGATTAAATCCAGTCGCGTGTGAAGTTTCAGGACGCGCTTAGTACATACAGAAACGCTATCCTATATTTTAAACAATTGAACACAGGGGCGAAATATATATATATTTAAAATAATATTATTAAATAATTAATAATATTAAATTAAATTAAATTTTAATTATTTAACATGCATTGTAAGAAAGTTATTTTATTAGCAGAGTTAAAGTACCTACCCAGTTTAGTGCTAAGTAAAACACATGAAATGAGTTTTTTTTACAATATATTACTAGTTACTATTGTAATTAAGTTACTTATCTAATCCTAAGAGTGAATTTGGGCTGTTGCAATTCATTAAACTTCTTCATTGACAGTTTTTCAAAATTTTTTAAACTCTCAAACAGCTTCTTGTTTCTTTCAATGGCGTATTTAGCAAAGTACGTACTTTGCACATTATTTATTAAAGAACGGCCGTTGGTATGCTGTTGATCTTGATAAAATGTAAATTAGTTACCTACAAAAATTAATTTAAGTAAATTAAACACATGTATACATATAAGTAAACTTTGCCTACACGCACATATCAGCACATTTGCTATATTTTTTTTTTCATTAATTTATTTATGCTTTTATTTTTAATATTAGTAGGATTTTAATTCATGCGTCTTTGCTCACAATTACTACTTATTCTGTGTGTCACTATATAAAATTGAATGCGGTTTTATATATATAGAGGAAAACAATGGGTTTATAAAAATAGAAAAAGTGCATCGACGGACGTCTACAACAGCTTCATTTAAAACATTCACGTCATGAAATGAATAGGAATAAATAACAATACTATGTTTTTTCATAGGATATAAAATTATTTAAATGACTGCATTTTGTAGCGACGATCGTCTGGCGTTAATATGAGACGCACCTTTTTACCAATATTATCCTGCTGGTGTTGCATATTTAGACTATAGTAACACTGTATTGAATGATATTCAATTAATTCAATGTGGATAATTTGAACGATCATAATATTAATACTTAAAATTGCATGATGATACTGTAGAGAAAGGAGAGCGGATTCCAATTTATCCCTAGTGAGTGAATGGACGCACTGTACATGTTTTACAGTGTCAGTCTCTATTAAAATGACCGATAAATTGCGTTCTTGTTAACCATTGAAGTTTCCGGGGTACCTGAAGATCGATCAGATTTTACAATGTGCTAATAATTACTAAAATAGCCTATTAAATGATTTAGATCGACATTGTCGAGTATCTGTGACTAATTAGTTAGTGTACATATTAACTGTCTAAACGCATTTGGTGCAATCTTTTTCAATTAGTACGACTTTGAAGCTCGCTTTGGTAAAGGAAGTTAAAAATTATATTTTCTATATTATATCTCGCTTAGTTTATTTATGATTTATTACGCAACCAAGAAAAATATACACAAAACCTTACGTTTTTTTTTAGTGAATAGAATCAAATGAAAAAAGTTCAATGTGATTTTGTGAATACACAAACTGGAAATAAAAATAACGAGTGTAGACATTTTTAATGCAATTTTTTTTTAAATAATTTATCGCGCTCCATCTCACAATTGTTTAATCGGTCATCCTTAGAAAATATAATTATATTTAATACTATCAAAAATATTATTGATTTTTAATGACGGCCCTGCCACTCATTCGATATTGAGTAGTCACTTGGAGTGCAATGACTCTTATTATGTCGCGACCGACTCTGGCAACAATCAAAGTCGGCCTTCGTGTTTACAGTGTAAAGCCCTTAATCCGAATTAACCCAAAGGCCACAGTTTGACGTTAGCCCAAGTAAACACATTGGTCGTTAAAACGACTATTTGTCCGTTGAAGACATATATGCATCAAGTTACAAGTTACATCCCTCTGTTTGTCACAGGCCTCTTCTCGGTATGTCTCACTGTTAGACCGAGTGATCATAATCCTAAAATTCCTGTTTGTCTCACCCCGATAGAAGGAATACCCGCAGGATTAGCAAAATCATCTCAAACGTAGGACATCCGCTGCTAAACGTGCCTCCTCCATCATTTTGTAGTAAGACCGGTCTGAAGCAGTATGAATCCAGCGCCGACCAGCCTTTATAAGGTCATGTGTCCATCTTTTGTAGTTTCCTGACCGCAATACATTGTAATTAGTATAGTGGCTATAAAGTACAGTGTATACTCTAATAGTGACGCCCTGACCACTGCGTTTCGCAGTAATTTCCGCAGTCCGTCTCGCGGCAGTAACCCCACACCCTTACCGGAGACCACCGTCTCCGTAACAACCTGTGTGTGCTGTTGTTTCGGTGAGTTAGTACGCTTACTAACTCATCTACCCTTATCTTTAATCCTACTATGTTCGGCAGCGCACTTGCAGCAAATGTGGCAGTGCTTGTGTTATAGGCGATAGGCGACGGTAGCGACCTACCATCAAGATGTCTCGGAGCTTTCCGAAATTCCTAACTGTTACTGAGATGGGCGCAATGAGGACATTTGATATGCTGGCCTACCCTTTGGGAAACATCGTTATATTATGTGGAAACGATAATAAAGTGCATTTTATATGCAATCGTGGCATTGAGCGCACTCATTGAGCCGGCACGATTCCAAGTACACTTCGCTAAACATTCTATTAGCATTCAGGAGTTCATCGATTTCTCTCAGAGATTGTAATACGTATTATGTAAGTCACCTCTGAGTCTTCAATTTCTTGTATGCATCAGAAATCACCATCCATCTCGAAGAGGCATTGAGTATATGGGAAGACGCTTCAAGTTATACCAATCCGATGTGAATTTAGGGCGGAGGGTATAGTCCTCCTCACATTGAGGACTGTAGCTGTGCCTAGCAATGCTGTGGTACGTAATATATGTAAAATAATTACAATATAGGTCAGGTAGATATTGTCAATATGATCTGATCTTTTATTGAGTCTTATAAAAGTTACAGGTTATCGTCAACGCTTGTGTTTTTCAAAACTATAGTATACTTAGTTATTACTTTTTTTTTTGGCGTTCATTGTCATAATCTCAACCGTAGGACGTCAAATGTTAGACATAGGTCTCCCCATAATATTGCAGTGGTACCGGCCAGAAGCAGCCTGGATTTAGCTTCATCACGCGGCCGTTATAGGATCGTCATCTTGTGGATGATTGTCGTTAATTGTATTCGTATATAAATGAATAATATGCGTCAGTAATGGATAGACAGGCTACATAGATGGGTGACCTCCGAAGCAAATGGATATACAGCGGCGGCTTGTAAACATCGCGGTAACTCACCCACTAGACGGCACGAGTGCAATGCAGTTAAACAGGCTTCATATTCCGAGATGAAATGCACACTTGCTTAAACGCACCGCACCAACCTAAGTAACGATAAACCTACGGTTCTCTTTTTGTGGTTTTAACTCCTACACATTTGCGTGTAGATTAGGAAATGCGATAATTGTTACTTAAGGACAAATTAAGAGACATATTCGATCCGATACTGACTACTTATACAGAAAATGTCTGTCTTATTTTATGCTTAGTTACCGTTAAACAGCTTTGGTTGAAAACTTTTTATTGACTGGATATTGTCCAGGTTTCAATTGTAACTCCTGCAATGTCAATAGGATCTTATCCGTCGCGGATATAAACGAGAGTTGCGTGGTCAGGCATTCCAGGGCGACGTATTACGTTACACCGGGTTATTGGTTCTGAGATCGATAAAATATAATAGCTGGGGGCCAAAAGAGTCGTGCTATTACGAGTATGTACCTACGACAGTTATACTTAAATGAAAATAGTTTGACTTTGAATGAATTTCTCGGTATGTTGAACACGGACGGCGCAAGTTATAATGTAGCAGAGACTGGCGAGTTGTATAGCCATTGTGTATTATGCCAAATGTAATGGCCCTCAGTTCCATTGGTATCGGACGTCGCGAGCTCGCCTCGCCTTATCTCAGTTATTTATTGAGCTTTATTGTTATTTATTATTTATCGATATTACACTTGAGAAAAATTCTTTATAGAAAAGTAACTACTTTTCTCAACACAATTGTTGCTCTCGAGTTGATTTCATTAAGTAATTCTGTTTTAAACAGCTCTTTTTATACTTGCTAATATTGAGTTTATTAATTGCTTATATTATATGTTTTAAACGCTATAAAGTGCATTATTATATTACTTAAACATTTTAATATCTTCCAAAGGATCCATAGAATTGAGTCAAATGATTGAGTCAAATGCTCGTGTCACCTGAGTCATGTCGTGAATCATAATCAACGCGTTCACAGACAAGTGAGGCTTTAGCCATAGCCATAGCCACAGCCACAGTACATATAAATTAACAGGTGAATCATTGCGTCTTCGTTATTATTAGACACGTCACGACACCACCAACAACGAAGCAACGTCAATAACAAATAAAGTGATTCTTAATCTGTTTATAATTACATTGGCTACAGCTATAACTAATATTTATACTAGCTCTCTCCCGCAGCTTGAACTCCCTTTGTTACTGTGTCTTATATTAACTTTATATTAAGTTAGAAGAAGTTTATATTAAGAAACCAGTGTTCTGTTTGTTTGTTCATTGTGGATTGAGTACAGCTAAAAGGCATATCGTGCGTCATTCAATATTGAATGTAGATGTTGTAACTAATTTAATCTAGACACTCACGCAACTTACCGATGTTGCTAAATCAATATTTGAATTTTAAAAAATTTTGCTTAAATAATACAATTATTTTGTTGCAAGGGTGTACCGTCTTAGATGTTTACTTAAACAGTTATGATATTGAAAAACCATTTATGAAGTATACTGTAAGCGTTTCTCTCGTGACTAATAGTTTTACCTATTATTCGTTGCATAAAAACAGACAAATAAATTTTACATGTGTATCCGTACTAATATTATAAATGAGAAAGTATGTTTGGATGTATGGAAGTTTGTAACTGTTTCGCGCAAAAACTACTGAACCGATCACCATGAAATTTTGCAGACACGAGAAAGGACATAGGGTACCTTTCATCCAGAAAAAAAGGACTATTCCCTAGGGATAAATAAAAAATAAAAAACTAACGTTTGGCCAAAGTGTTATAGCAACACGAGATCAAGCGTTATATTGCTTTTTTTTTATTTTCAACGCGGTCACCATGTGTCAAGTAGGCTAACCGCCATTTAAAGTCACCGATAACCGGGAATTATGGAGATGATGTACCTTTGTTTGTACCTACGGTAAAAGTCCCAAACATTAAAAAGAAAATAATAAAAAAAAATTCGCCTATCGAAGGATGCACGAAACCGAGTGCATAATTTAATAAAACATAAAATTATTTCTAAATGTAACTAATCATCACTTTACTTGTAGTTGATGAAAGAGGCCCTTAGGCAGATTTGTAATATAGCTACCTTTAAAAGGTACATAAGTTACACCAAACCATTAATTAAGTAAAATGCAAATGCCATAGACAAGGGCGTCGTCGAATCCTATTACAGTATTGCCGAATGTAATCGCCTTAACATCGAGTTCTCTCTAAGCCAGTATTATAATCTCTGTGCACGAAACCAGAAATATAACAACGCTTCCAAGCTTTTACATTCTATTTTCCTATTCCATTTCTATTTTCCAAGCTTTCACTGCGTATGGGAAACTTTTTTTTAAATAAAAAATTTTCGAAAAATTTCAAAAGTACCTACGTATAGGTACTGACTTTTCCTCGTGGCTTCACTCGTCTTGAAATTTGACAGCACAAAAGCACACCATCTCCATAAAAAATACATATACTCGTATGTATATACAATATACATACAATATACGTATATCCAAATTTTATGGTCGTAGTTACAAGGTTGCATGTTTCAAAATGTAACATTTAGGTGAAGCAGCTTATGACTAAAGAACAAAAATGGAAAAAAAACAATAATACCTATGTGCACGTAGGTATACACGTCTTAAACAAACACACGTGTCAATTGTAATATACTAAATGTAATTTTGTAACCAAACAATAACTTGGAACTTTCCGCATTTTAAACGAAAATATGCAAATTTAAAAGTCTTTAATAAAGAATATATTCACCCTTTAAATTATATATATGTTTATTTTTGTTGTGGTCTGGCTTGTGAACTGTTGGAAAATTAATATATATATTTTAATGAAATAATCCGTCTATTTTTATGTGTAGTTAATCTCTTTAAATATTTATATACAAAAAAACATTTTGAAACATTGTAAAAAGTGAAGCTAATTAAAAAATTTAATATTACTACCTAATGTAATAATTTTGTAATAAATTCATAAGGGCAATGAGCTACGTAGGTACGCTATTTTCAAAGTTATTTTAAATTAAAAAAAAAAAAATTATCACTAATACGCCATTATTGATATTCTGCGCCACAATTTGTCTATTTTATGTTTGTATAATGTCTGGTGTTATTCACTGATGTCACTTTTGAGACGATATTTAATTAACATGAACACTCCAAAGAATATGTCAATAATATGGCACTTTGATAGAGTTATTTTAAAAGTATGCCTTTATTGAAAATCCAAACATTATCTCGGTAACTCTCAAAACCTAGATTCTGTCAAGTCCTTTATGACAACCGTTTCTTTGGTATACCTAGTATAATTATTATCCACACAAAATTTGTATCTTTATACTTAAAATTGTCCAAATTTATAATAAAAAAGGTTTCTTTTGGCCGCACATTATTATTAAGTGTATTAAAGTCACAAATTGTGCACCACCGCGTCTTGTTCCCGTGTAATAGTTAGGCATTATGTTGATGAAGTCGCGTATCGCGATCGATACTCGGCTTCAGGTAAGTCACGAAAGGAACTCCAGGCTTTGTGTAAGGCGTACTTTATATTCATGTATAAATCGCAACATATACACTTGGACCTTGAGCAAATTTGTGTAGCGGCATGAATTCAAAAAAACTTAATAAAATGCTAGGTAAACGAAAGCTTTTGCGTTAGCGTAATGCTAAAGAATCAATTGTTATCCAAAAAAGTGCACTCAAGTATTTTTGTTTTTAATTTTATTTCATTTAACAATACAATGTACAATAACACTGATTATTTACAATGTTCCGTTTGTCCGTCGCAAACGCAATCCCACATAAAATTCATCAAAACAGTTACGCGATGTTCCAAAATTACGCATATTATCTTTAAAACTGCGCGCCTACTTCTATTCGCTGGGAATCATTTTCTGGATTTTACGACTGATGACGTCTACATTAGTGTGTAGAGTTGTTTTCATTCGCACGTTAACTGCAAATAATATTGGCATAACTTTATTATTACCTACATCCGCTAATATCACTTCCTTCACATCAAAGGAGTAACGGAGCAATTCGCTGACTAACTATATCCCTCTGACATCGTACGTAGCTAATATTCTCGACCTTAAGCCTGTCTCAATAAGACGTAGTATTGAATGTATCATATGTTTTGTTTTCTTCATTTAAAAATGAAAGCTCATGTCCCGTGCATGTGCAGTCGACACATCGACGCTGTCCGACGTTTGGAGAGCTGCCAAAGTATTGTCACGTTTAGACTATGCGCTAGGTCGACGACCAGCCCGACATTACATGGGGATGTGATGGAAACAAAATTGATCATGTCTATGTACTATGGACACTTGTAGATCTAAATAAGAAAAAAAAAACCCTCTTTATTTATTTCATTAGACATAAGCAGACGCACAGTTAGTTATTGTAACTTTCATTTAAACCTCCGACGTCTTGTAATATATCTGTATAATACCCAACCGATTTTGATCCAGTTTTTTTTTTGTTTGAAAGCTGAAGTGATCGAGATGAATTCTTAGTTATAATTTATGAATATCTATTCAGGAGTTTAAAAATCATCAGCTCATTTCCTAGTTATTTCACGGTGTGGTCTTTCTTCTGTAAGGGGGTGGTTATTAGTTAGGGTTACTGCTATCCTATGGCCTATCAATTTATAACAGCAAACAATTTATAACACCCTGCCTCTACTAAATTATATTAAATACTAATATAATTTATTTTTCTAAGTTATTTTTTCATCATGTACTTATCATTGAAGAGACTAGGCATAATACGCTACGTCATATATATTTTAATATGTTTTGTCTAAATTAATAAATACTGGTGTAATTTTTTAATAATAAAAAAATAACATTTCCGGTGTTTCTTATTACACATGTAAACTTTATTTTATAAATGGGCTAATTTAGAAAACGTAAACGTTTTTGTGGGCGGCATCCATTACGCACATTATTAGGGACGGCCAACACCGGGGGCGTTTGTGACGTTCGATGGACCTAAATGGATTTGCACTTGACATTGATTCCAACGCGAGGCGCGGTTTTATACATATAACGTGCTCTGGAATTGATCATACCGCGATCAGATCAATGTCGTGACCTTGTATGTACACTCATCATGATGGAATTTAAGAATTACGTGGTTTTTTTTTTTTAAGTAAACAAACGTCCATAAACGTAGGTCAATATTGTATTTTCCTTGTTAGTTCTGTGTCTTGTGATAACTATAATGATAACTATCTATATATATATATATATATATATAACTCGTTTCGAGATATTATGTTTGGCTGCTAATCTATCACATTAATCTCGGCACATAAGTTTATACCTATGTCATCTTATCTAATTTCAACCGTTGAACAATAATTGTTTGCTTTCATGCAGATGACTGCAATCATTTATATTCGCTTTAATTTTAAGCACAGAAACAAACAGTGATACAACTTTAATTTGATTTTAAATCGCGTATATATATATTTTTATATCTCTACAGTTGATCAACTGTAGTTTTTATAGAACGTGTGTTTATGGTTTCGTGCCAAAACTATAATCTCCATTTTGGCGCCTATTGCTTTAGCATAAAGTGTAGTTAGTTAGTGTCTGTGAATGTAGATGTATTTCAGTCGATCTGTGACGTGATCCGAGACAATCACATGATCTGCTCTGCACCCGATGTGATTGATTACACATTGTAGTGTTCTATGTTAAATGACAATAAATCTTCGTTCACCAACATCGTGTGGTCACAATTTGAAATGAGCACGTCTTATTGTATGATGAAGTATCATTCAAAATGTCACGAAGTTTAGTGTTCTATGCCCGAAAGTATATACAAAAGTTTGTCGCTAGTGATGTTTTCTGAAAACTCGTTAAATGCCGATGGATACGAGTAATCTATGCGTTCGATTAATTGGATTATAAATTTCGTGTTTTAAGCCCCCGTTGGCCAATTCGAGCGAAACCAATTCAATTAGCCGATGTGTGAACACTAAACTACCTTAATTGTAGCATTTGCTGTATTGACAGTAGGACGTCTGTCTCTTGAGTTATTTTTAGCTGCCGGTCAGCTCAGAGCATCTGTTGTTAAGACGACGTACACGTACTTACGTACGTAGTAAATGCTTGACAATAATGGGGCGTAATTCCTTTGTAATTCGCTGTCCTGGTTGCGTCTTTTACATTGTAGCTTGTTTGTAAAGTATCTGCTCAATAAAAAACGTTCACTCTTTTCGCTCACTTGTCGAAATTCCGTTCACGGTAGGGAAAATTTTTTATATAAAATTTTCAATTAATTTTGTTCACATTTTTCTAGCTATCTAGTTCTATGTGTGCGTGTGGTTACTTATTATTTTTTAAATATAATGTATATATATATATATATGTGTGTGTGTGTGTGTGCTCTTTTTCTAAAAGTTTCTAAAAATAATGAAGTCGGTTCACAGAGACATTAAGAAAAAAAGGATACGAAGTCAATAGTCACCATTGGTTTAACTTAACGATAAATGTCATATTAAATAATTAATTATAGCTTGATAACTATCTGTCGCGTCATGTATGTATACTCTTGATAACCTAAGTTAATTGTGTCCGCAGTGTTTTATAATACAAATTGTCTTTATACTCTTACAACATGAGTATAAAGGCAATTACCTATTTTAGGATCATACTAAGTATGAGAGTAAACAAATTGGTCGTTATTTTTTTTTTTATTATATATCGAATTGAATGACATTAAATTAAGAATTAAAATTAGAAATTTATCCAATCATGGTAAAAATATTACACTTTGTTTTACTTTTATAATTTTAACTTATTATTAGCTTTGAAACGGTAACTACTAGTGTTTTTTTTTTTTAATGGCAGTCTGCAGTGAAAGGTGAATACTTCTAGTTTCATTCTAGACTTGAGCGTTTTCGATTTTGTGAAAGTATCACACTGCCATATGTATGACATTTTTCACATCGAATTAAGAAATAACTATTAGGAGTATTTGGTACTCGTATTTCAAATAATTCCTAAGCGTGTTCGCTAGTTAAATTCAATGCGTATGGGAATGAGGGCGACATTGAAATTGGTCTAATTGTTAAGAGTCCTCCGTCTGCCCGTTGAGATGCGCAGCGAGAAAGGAGGACGCTCAATTGAATGATTGTTGATGGCGCACTGATGATGAACATGTGTAAGGGTCGCTTGGAGGTCGTGGCGTAATTGTGTACAATGTCAAACGCGTATTTTGACAACAGCATTTATGTGACGTTAAAGACTGATCAATATGAACACGACAACATTTAGAATACTGTACTCGTACTTCTAATGGAGATTGTTATAAATTTGCAGGTGGAACAGCGCGATGTGCCCGGAATCGATTGCGCTCACCTCGCCATGGACACGGAGGAGGGCGTGGAGGTGGTGTGGAACGAAGTGCAGTTCTCCGAGAGGAAGAACTTCAAGGCGCAAGAGGACAAGATTCAGATGGTGTTCGACAACCTCACCAGGCTCGAGCATCCCAACATCGTCAAGTTTCATCGGTACTGGACCGACACGCACAACGACAAGCCCAGGGTAACAATCTCAATATTACTTTGTTAATAATATTATACTTATTATAAATGTGAAAGTAACTCTGTCTGTCTGTTACCTTTTCACGCCTTAACTACTCAACTGATCATCATACACGTTTTCAGGGATATAAGAAAAAACATAGGGTATCTCTTGCATCTAGAAAAAAAGTACTAAACCCGAGGGATCATTTAAAAATATAAAAAATTGCAATAAAGATGTCAGGCGTTAAATTATTCATATATTTTCTCAGGTGCTATATTTTTATCTTTAACGCGGACGAAGTCGCGGGCACCAACTCTATATATGTTCAATCTAGTGTCAAGTTTCGATAAAATCTTTAAGGTTATCAGATATTAATTGTAAGCGCTACGCGGAACAGCACGGTAACTTAATATTAACAAGTTGTTTTAATCACAACTTTAACCACTCGACCAAGGGTCTCGTCAAAGTTAAAGCTAGATATTAGTTTTACTTCAAACTTTATTAGCTATAAACTTTTTAGCGAACCGATGATAGATTAGTTCGATCGGTTCGCTACTTGTGAAATGGTTCGGCATTATTAAGATATTAACATGTAGTCAATTGTCTCGTTCCAGGTGATATTCATAACCGAGTACATGTCGTGCGGTTCACTGAAACAATTCCTGAAACGAACGAAGCGCAACGTGAAGCGGTTGCCCCTTCAGGCGTGGAAGAGATGGTGCACGCAGATATTGTCAGCGCTCAGGTAACGACCGCTTCCGCTTCCTCGACTATATGCGGATATCTGCCCATTGCCATTTCAAATTAGCTATACGATGGTGGTTTCTGATGGTCTGTGTGTGGTTTTTTTTAGCTATCTCCACGACTGCGTACCGCCCATCGTCCACGGGAACCTGACGTGCGACACCATCTTCATCCAGCACAACGGGCTCGTGAAGATCGGCTCCGTGGCGCCGGACGCCATCCACCACCACGTGAAGACCTGCCGCGAGAACATGCGCAACATGCACCTCGTCGCGCCCGAGTACGGCTCCTCGCAGATGGTCACGCCCGCCATGGACATCTACTCGTTCGGCATGTGCGCGCTCGAGACCGCCGCGCTCGAGATCCAGGGCAACGGGGACTCGGGTGGCCACGTGACCGAGGAGCACATCGCGCGCACCGTCGACTCGCTCGAGGAGCCGCGCCAGAAGGACTTCATCCGGCGCTGCATCCGCGCGGATCCCGCGCGCCGCCCCACCGCGCGCGAGCTACTCTTCCACCCGCTGCTGTTCGAGGTGCACGCGCTCAAGCTGCTCGCGGCGCACACGCTCGTCAACACGTGCGCCAACATCTCCGAGACCATCACGGACGAGATGTGGTACGGCACGGCGGCGGGCGGCGGCGGGGCGTGGACGCGGCGCGGCGGCGAGCGCTGCGAGTTGGGAGCTCGCGACGCCGCCGCTCACGGCGAGAAGCTGGACAAGTTCGTGGAGGACGTGCGCTACGGCATCTACCCGCTGACGGCGTACGGCGGCGGCGGGCGGGGGCGGCGCGCGGCGGGCGGCGGCGCTCCCCCCGCGGCGCCCGCCCCCGCGCCCGCGCCCGCCGCCGAGCCGGAGCCGCGGCGCGTGGTGCACATGATGTGCAGCGTGTCGGGCGCGGAGGAGGCGGAGCCGCAGATGACGCTGCTGCTGCGCATGGACGACAAGATGAACCGGCAGCTGACGTGCGCCGTGTCGCGCCACGACTCGGCGCCGCACCTCGCGCACGACCTCGTGCGACTGGGCTTCGTGCACGAGGCCGACCGCGACAAGGTGGCGCGCCTAATGGACGACTCGCTGCGCGCCGCCTTCCCCCCCGCGCCCGCCGCCGCCGCCGCGCAGCCCCTCCACCGCGCGCCCCCTCCGCGCCCGCAGCGCGTGCTCAGCTAGTCCACTCTCGCTGGCCACTGTAGGATGATGTATAGCGATAGCGAGTATAGCGAGGCTTCCCATAGGACGATGTCGAGTCGTGCATTTATACATTTGTTTTTATACCGTTTGGTTGATAGTGGCGCAGGCGCATCATCAGGTGGCGTGTGACTGTCCGTCGAAGTGGCCGGTGCCAAAAATGATGAAACGTTCTTCCAAATGTATGAGTTGTATGAGAGTGACGTCACGCGTCGCCTTAGAGTAGTGCAAACGAAAGACTGGCTAATGTTACGAAGTAGAAGCGTCGCTTCGGCCGACGGGACGGGATAATAACAATCACCTGTTAAACCAATTAAATTGTTCTCAAATAAAATAATAAATGACTCGTAATCAATGAGGCAATGGCGAGTTTCCGTCGGCCGAGTTTGGTGCGGAGGCAGGCGTGTAGCTAAACTATTAAAACTCGTCTTTAAATTGTACATAATAAAATGCTTACTAGTATATAAACGATATATAGATTATTATTATTATTATTATTATTATTATTATATGCGAGTGTATTTCAAAGTTAGACGCGTAACCATAGAGACATAGAGCGACGCGGGCGCCTTGTGACGTCACAAGTCGCGCGGCAGTGTGGCGGGCGCCTTGTGACGTCACAAGTCGCGCGGCAGTGTGGCGGGCGCCTTGTGACGTCACAAGTCGCGCGGCAGTGTGGCGGGCGCCTTGTGACGTCACAAGTCGCGCGGCAGTGTGGCGGGCGCCTTGTGACGTCACAAGTCGCGCGGCAGTCATGAAACATTCGCGCATTGACAATTGATATCGCGTTTAGCGTCGCATTACTATTAAAAATAATATATTTACCGGAGAGTATTTCATAATCACACGAGTTCCGACATTATTTATTTATTCTTTATGCCTATCACAATACAACATTATTAGTGGGTTTTTTTTTTTTTTTTTACTTTTTATGTTTTAATTTTATTGACATGCGCTGTCGTCCGAATACGAAAAGAAATAATTTCTATGTATACATATAATATATATTTATTAGCGAAATAAAATTGTTTAATTGTTGTGTTCGATTCTATGTCAATCTATTATTGAATTTAATATTGTGTCATTCGTCTGTTATGAAAAATAAAAATAAAAAATAATAATTTTGTATGTTAATTTGTTTCAAAAACAATTCACGCGTGGAGATCATTTTTTTATTACTTATGATTTTTTTTTTTTTTTGTATAAATCTATTAGAAAAATAAAGGATAGAGTTGTTTTTTTTTTTACCAACTGGCAAAAAAAATTTGCTTTCTCGTCCCCGTTGTAATTTTTGTGCACAAAACGCGATTATTTGTATATATTATGTGTTTTCTACAAAACATAAATAATACTTAATTTATTGAAACTCAATAGAAATGGACACATTATTGACATTTGTTTGTTTGTTTGTTTTTGTATATATAATTGAATTGAAAGAATTGGTGTTTCAGTTTATTATCCAAAGAGGAATGTGTTCATTTGTGTTTAAAAAAAAGAAGTGTAATTTATTTAAATTTTAACGTGAGATTGAATTCCAGAAGATGCATTTTCCCCCAAAGTCCCAAAATGTACTTCTGATTATAATTTGATGATGCTCAAGTGTCAACTATTCTAAAATATTAAAAATGTCAATAAAATAGGATTTTAAAACGGTCTTGTGTTTTTGTTTTTCATACTCTCTACCTGAGCGATGATATTTTTATAATAGACACATTTAAAAATAAAGTTCTACTCTTCAAAACGTCAGAATTTGTTTCAAAAGGACAGTTTGTTTCAAAATGTCATTTTCAAAAGGACAATGTTTCAAAAGGTCAGTTTGTTTCAAAAGGACAGTTTGTTTCAAAATGTCATTTTCAAAAGGACAATGTTTCAAAAGGTCAGTTTGTTTCAAAAGGACATTTTGTTTCAAAATGTCATTTTCAAAAGGACAGTTTGTTTCAAAATGTCATTTTCAAAGGGACAATGTTTCAAAAGGTCAGTTTGTTTCAAAAGGACATTTTGTTTCAAAATGTCATTTTCAAAAGGACAGTTTGTTTCAAAATGTCATTTTCAAAAGGACAGTTTGTTTCAAAAGGTCAGTTTGTTTCAAAAGGTCAGTTTGTTTCAAAATGTCATTTTCAAAAGGACAGTTTGTTTCAAAGGCCGGTTTAAGTTTCAAAAGGTCAGTTCGAAGTAGACGAATGGCGTCAAACTATACTAGTTATACAATACTAGTATATGCCCGCGGCTTCGTCCGCGTCCGCTGGACTAATCTGAAGATTGTCTGAAAGTTTCATCAAAAACAGTTCAGCGGTTTTGGAGTATATAGAGGATATACATACACGCATCGCCTTTTTTTTATATATATATATATAATTGGAACAACTCACTTCTAAACTACTGTTTTCACAGTTACTAAACTGTGAAAATGAAAGTAACAACATTCGAAGCCTATAATTTGTCTTCTAATAATTACCGTGAAAGTTTTCTCTTAAATTTAATTCACACATTCGTTTATAATATACCCAAAAATTATTATTTTACTTCATTAGTGGTCAGTCGTGAAATATCGTTAGGTTGTCGGCAACGCGGTAAATTTAAATTCAAGAAAGAGCGGCAAATTCAAACTATAGAAAACACTATGAAGACTATTAATATTATTAATAAAACACTATTAAATATTAGAAGATAGGTTATTGAATGGACAAAAAAACAAACGATCATAGTTACTACTGAATATAATTAATTGGATTCGATTAAATTGCATCTAATTTGTAAATCTAGATGGAAAAATGAGGACTAGTCCTACTCCATATATAATAACCACCAACATTGAAACAGAAAAAAATTAAACGCACATGATTGACTATAATTTTATGTATTCGTGGGACATTTAGAAAATGAAACAAAATATATTCAATTATATACAAATCTTCATTCATATATTTTCATAAATATTCCTAGCTTTTATATCATTGAAATAAACAAACTAGGCACATAATATAAATGTTCCTTTAATTAATTCAAAAAAAATATTATTACACACTTATTAAATACATACCTATGCCTATTTTAGGAATATGCGTTTATTTTACAAAGTGCGCTTACATACTTTTAATAGCAAAGCAGAACTAGTCCATTTACTTAGCTTATTTCAAACGAGAAGAACGGCTTCAATTAATATTTAAAATAAAGACATCTTTGGCCCATTTTAACTAATTATTGTCTACTAATTATATATACTTACTTTTCTGCTTTATGAAGAGTAAGTTGAAACACTTAAAACATTTATCTAATTGTCAAATAGTGCTAAAAGCAATTGTAATGCCTAAAATTTGTAATATTAAATTACTATTAGAAATTAATGTCCTCCTGACGTTATTCAAGTGAATATCTGTACCCGTACGGACTAGTCTGCGGTTTGGGTTGGACTTGCTCCCTCTCTTCCTGTTCGGGAACGTAATAGTGCAACTCGTAAGCCGGCGACAATTCCACCGTCACGTTCTCGCAATTGGGATCAAAAGGGGAATACTTTGGGGTCGTCGCGACGTCGTACAATCTCTTCAAAATTGCGTTCGACATTGCCAACACTTTTCCCGGTTGAGACTTTTTGTGCACAACACTATTGTTGAAGAGAATCGGAAAGTCCACCTTGAACCTGTCGCTGTTCTGATTAAAGTTATCTACGAATCTGTTCAGCACGTCCTTGCGGAACTGCAAGTCGTAGTCATAGTCGATTAGTTTCGCTTTATTCCTTTCTTTGGAAAGATCGGCAATGGTCACTCCTCTCATCGGCGCTTCCGTGGACGGAGAGAAAACCGCTTCGCCCATGAAATCTTTCAAATTCTTTAAAACGTAACCGTCTCTGTTGTAATTCTCATTTTGATTAATCTCCGGGAAGCCCTCGTTCGGCTTTATCAGTTGCGATTGACGAGTGAAGAATAAGTTTTTAGTGACATCGTTCAACCGAGGAATCGGAACAGGCGGAAGCACCTGCGGACGAGACACTTCAACTCGCTCCTGTTTGTAGTCGTCCATTAGGGGAGTGGATTGTGTTCGATACTCCTTGTGGTCGACTTTTAACGTGAACATGTTCACTTTTTTATTGAAGTCCGTGTCGTAGTCGTTGACGCTAACCTTGTGTGGTTTCAGTGGAGGAAAGTATTGAAGTGTCGGCCTCTTTTCGTTCTGATACTGCCACAGCGACGTTGTCGTTTTGATGTACGTTTCGGTTTGAGGTGTGGTCGTGGTCGGTGTCTCTGTGATTGTCGTAGGAATCTCTGTGGTTGTCACGGGGACAGTGAATCTTTTTAAATCTATTTCCGGCATAGTGACGTAGTCTTTTTCATCTTCGTCATTGGATTCGTAATAATCAAGTATGTTGAAGTACTTCTTTGGTTTGCGCGTAGCGACCTGATCATTCTTGGTATGGTCTTTGACGTGTTCTTTGAAACTCATTTTAGTAGTGATCAACGGCCGACTAGTCACTACAGGTAATGGTATAATCGATGTGGGATAAACGTAAAGTTTTTTATCTCTCTCTCCAGAATTTAAACTTTCACCATAATCGGTATACACGATTTCACTGCTCCCGTTAGTTTTCTTCTTCTTAGATTTCCTTATCTCTGCTATTTTTTCTAATCTCTGTCTCAACTCCGGTAATTCGTTTCTGTTGTCTTTCTCCAATGTACCATTCAATTCAGTTTCAGTTTTGTTTTTCAAGACCTGCGTGAATTGTTTGGTCGAATTCTTCGGTTTAAAAACAATACCCAATGAGCTGATGCTCTCGTTCCGCCAACTGTTGTCGTCCGGATCTCTGACGAAAGGTTTCGGAGGTTGCACATCTATTTTCTTCAAAGGTTTATAATTCGGATTCACTAAATAAATGCTGGAATTAATTTTTTCTCCTACGATCGGTTTATCTTGAGTACCGTTCGATAAGGGTGGAACGTTTTTAATGTTTAAACGCTCCTCACGATACCTCTCATCTCTAAGCGTCTGTTCCCTAAGTAGTTCTTCCGCGATCTCGTCCTCTGCCTGAAAATTAAAAAACATGTTGCATTTATTTTATATAATTTACATGAAATGTCAGCGAATATTTAATAATTATGTGAAATCAAAATTTATTTCTAAACACAGTCAACAATTGAATGATTAGGTAATGAAACCCAATCGTTCAATGCTTGATGAAGATATAGGTACTAACTTTAAGGCTCGAGTTCACCAACAGACTGTTATTTCACAACTGTTTAAAATTTAAACAGCCGTTTAATAATATTTTGTTGTTCACCATCGCTAAACAGCGGGTTAAACGCCCTAAACATCTGATTAACTTAATGATTAATCTGATGTTTATTGCGTTTAACCCACATTTTAGCGATTGTGAACAACAAAATATTATTAAACGGCTGTTTAAATTTTAAACAGCTGTTTAAAAATAACCGTCTGTTGGTGAACTCGAGCCTAAGTCTAAGTACATATTAATTTTTCAAGTGGCCATTAATGCGGTACCTTAAAAATTACAGTTTAATAAGAACACATTTTGAAATATCTTTACTAAATATTTACTTAAATCGATATCAATAATGGCTATTTCTCCTTTACCTATTAATAAATCCTTTAAATTATTATTATATATAAAAAAAAAATAAAAAAAATTACATACCATTTGATTTTCCGCTTCCGAATATCGCACAGTATTTGCCTTTTTACCAACCGACTTTTGGTTAGTATTTAGGTCTAGAAAACCACCTATTTTGGACATAGATTTTACTATCCCAGAAGCTACCTCACTTGCGTCTTCTACTATTGTCGATGTAGTGAAGTTTTGTTCTGTATTCGTAACATTAAGCAAAACTCTGTTACTTTCCTGCGTTGCAAGTGTACTTTCTTCATTTCTTTCAGTCGTGGAATTTTGCAGTACTTTTGGAAGTGCTGTTGTAGAGTTGTCACTTTCTTCTAAATTAACCAAATTGTCAGTCGTATTACTTTCAACAATTATTTCGGTAGTAGTGACAGGCGTTTCTTTTGTTGCAGACGTCTTGCTTCTTTCAATCGTCGTGTATTTCTTCCACTTGGGCGGAAAAGAATGAGAATTAGGTTCAACAACCATATTTTCCGTCAGTTCATGCGTAGGATAAGAAGTTGTGTTCTTAATGTTGGTTACGCTCTGTCCCGTACTCTCGCCACTTGTACTATTTAAAGTTGGAATCGGAAGATTCGTTATGGTCGTTTCAGAAATAGTAACAGCTGTCACGTTATTGACCATAGCAACTTTATCTGTTGTCGTAGCAGGTGTATCATTAACAGGAATTGCTGAATAACTGGCATTGTTAGTCATTTCTGTTATAAAATTAGTGTTTACTGTATCAGTGACTACACCATTTTCGTTTGTTTCAGTTGTACTAATATCTTCGGAAGTTATACTGTCTGTTAATGTCGCAGTGAAATTTAATGTTTTATTTGTCTCGCTTGATATATTATTTTCTTTTAATGTTGGTGTAGTTGTAGTTATATCAACGTCTAATGTGTTAGCGGTTGTCTCATTTATGACGTCATCTGTCGTCATAACCACAGTGCTTGTTTCATGTTTACTTGCTGAATGTACAGTTTCATTTTTACTGTCTATTACGTCAGTGATTGTAGACGATTCTACTCTATCACGTTCGGTGGTTAACTTTGATGTGTTAGTGTCGTTACGTTCAAGTGTTTTGTGTTCATTTTGTAATACAGTAGAATTTACTTTAAGACGATGATTTTTTCCCGTTTGAGTGTTGCTTTCTGCTGTAGTGGTTTCTAATGCTGAGCCCTCAATTCTTCCAGTCGCAAATCCATACACTGGCACGTTGACCAGAGCTAGCACAATTGTAACGTACAATCCAAATGATCTGAAAATGATAAAAATAATTTTATTTTAGTTTTTAAAACTAAAATTTCATTTTAGTTAATCTGTTGAATGCCTTACGTTAAGACAATGAGATTATTATTAAACACATGGACATCGGGGGGCGCTGTTTATAAAACAAAAAAGAAATCAATTGTACTGAGTACCTGCAGACCTTATTATTTGATTTAGATCCGTGTGTGACATAATAAACATAACAGAACATGTCATAATTATTCAAAGGTGTTTAAAAGAGTTCAGTCCTAGTCTTGAAATCTTTATTCAATTCAAGTGCTAAAGATTTTAAAATAAATGATCGCACAAAACTTAGACACTACTTAATTACGAGTATAGATACCTATTTATAAATTTATAAATACCTAAGTAGATATCTAAGTTTATAAGTATCTATAATATAAGTTATAATAAGTGTACCTATCCCTATCGGTTAACTTTTATGCTTGTTGGTTTGGAAAGCTCAAGATAGATATATAACAAGTAATATATCCGATTAAAACAATAGTCTGGTAATATTATAAGCATATTAAAAAATTAAATATAGACAAGGATGTAGACGAAATTCTTACTAGATAAATATAGTATAATAATAATTTATATAGTTATATATTTATATAACTATATAAATTTATAAACTAATAATAATTTATAAACTATATATATTATATAATAATATATAGTTTTTGTTGAACGCATTCAACTTTTCAACTATCATAACAAAAAGATTTAACAATATCTTTTTGTATTTTTTATAACTACTTAACTTAACTAATATTATGCTATTTTTTTACTCATAATCCAATATTTACTTTTTATTGTTGAATAATCTTTATGTTTTATTGCGGTTGTAGATATTTTCATGAGTTATAATACAGTTAATTCCTAAATTAGTTATACCGCAACTAGTAATTAGTTAACAAACTTAATTAACATGCATTTACACAAAATTTAACCCTTATTTTAAGGGTGACACTGGTTGATATTATGTAGGTAACATTAGATTTAGAAATTAGTTTAATTCTATAGATGGAACTTTGCGTTGTATTGAATATTTCATACTTAGGTTTGTTGCAGTTCATAAGTGGCTTCAAATTAAACATGATTCGGTTCCATTACTCATTTAAAACTATAACATATCAAGCGAAATAAAACGTGACTCAATGCGAGGCGTGCAGCCATTTCATGCTCGACATAAAAATTTACTTTAGATCAATATTGGCAATCTTAACTTAAATACTTTAACGTTTAAATGAAACTCGTTTAAATCACGTACTCGTCAAATTATACTTATCTAAGTTGTTGATTAATTTTTAACCTATCATATATTTTAAATTTTATGGAGAATAAAAATTGAAAACGTGTTTTAAAGATTTTTATAAAAAAAATTTTGAATTTTCTTTTTTTATGATTTTTTAAAAAAAATATGCAATTTATTAGGAATTATGTGACTTGTTTTATAAATATATTTTTTTTATTATATTTTGTGTTAAACTTTTAAATAACTAATTCAGTCAAAGAGACATCAAATACTTAATTGTTACGAAATGAGTCAAGTAAGTATATATATAAAATGGGCTGTAAACAGAATATCAGTTTGTTTGTAAAAAAAAAACCACTGCGCACATGGAAGGTTATAGGAAATGTTAACATTTTCACTTCAAAATCATCGAAAAAATATATGTTTATTTCCTTAACAGATACTTCAGTAATTGAACAATTATTACTTTGTCTGTCGGGTTGGTTTAAATGCTTTTATCCGTTAAACGCTCCAGTATTTTAATGTTTTTAAAAAATTTAAGATCACTGGGCAGTTATGTAGGTATAATGTGTTTATCTAGAAAAGCCTCCTGCGTTTGGACATTTTATTGAAAACCTGAAAAATATGCGTATTTATTTAAAATCCCAAAAATGTTGTGACAAATTATAGCTCAATTAATTTTCCGGAAAATTACTGAGTATTTTTACAACTAGGAGATAATGAGTTACACTTTTAAATTCCGTAGGAAATAAATCTTAAATAGTAATGTTTTAAATAATTATTGTGGGTTTAGTTTGTATAGGAACCAAGTAATTAAATACAGTTCTAATACATTACAGGTCGTAAAAAGTTGGTTATTCGGTATCCTTTGTACTTATATTGGATTACGTGTTTGTTAATGCGTAAACTGGCTAATAGCTATAATTAATTAAATTGCTGTGGTTATCTGCAGTTTCACAATAAAACCTATAATATTTTGTGCATTTTTCTAAAAGGTGCACATTCGTTTTCAACTTTTTTTAATACTACAGCTGTCTGTACAGACTATTCTGACTATTTTGACTATTCGAAGGAGATTATAAACTATACTTTTTATCCCGTATCGTATATGTTTAGCCACTTTGAATTAAAATTGAAACTGCATGTTGCCAGATTTCAGAGTGAAATTTTTTTCAAACGAAAAACTATAACATTCTAAATTTAAAAAAAAGCATCAATTTAAACTTCATATTTTTTTACATTCATTAAGTGGAAATAGGTAGGTACAGTAAAAATCGAAATAATTTTCGAATACGAGTTGCGACATGGGACTAACGCAGCTTTGACTAAAAGTGGATTCTTTACGATAATAGCAAATGAACAACGCTATGGCTGAACCCAGGTCAAATTCCTTAAAAAAGCTCTAAAACGAAGCTTACCCATAGAAAGATGATGGTAACGAATTGGTAACGATAGCAATAACAGCAGATGTCTACTGTGCAAAACTCAGAACAATGATGGCGAAACTCGCAGCAAAACAGCCCTCACTCGCCAAACCATTATTGCTCCATGATAACGCTCTTGTGTTATCATGGAGCAATAATTTTGATCGATCATGGAGCAATAATTTTGATTGTTCGTGGAGCAATAACCCTCACACTGATCGAGAAATTATTTTAACACTACAAGGACCTGCTATTAGAAATAATCTGCCGTACCTCCAATCGACTACCAATATTTTGCAAGTAGTTTGTAGAGTCAAGGTCCTCAAAGTTCTATCGCAAAGGTTTAGTTAAATAAGCTTCCGAATAGATGGTAAATAAAAATAATAATTGTGCAGCTCTCCAAATTATTTAATTGAAATGATAGGTAGGTAGGTAATTCCTACGACCATGGAAGGGTAATTACCCAAAGATGACATTTATCCGTTTTATATGACCCAAACTGACAAACCATTAAATACAACTAACATTTAGAATATTGAAAAAGCTGTTGTTTAAAACTAAGTGGGAAAAGGCGATGTCTGGCAAGTAGTCAAAGGCTTAAAGTTGTAGTGGATTTGTTTTGACTTGACGTTTAGATGCATCGACAAATCTTGATGAATCGATACTTCTTATGCATTAGGTAACACCAGTTCAGCCATGCAACGATGCAACACCGTAAAACCACAAGTGATCATTTCCAAGTAGAATAGAGTCCAAAAGGAAAGTTAAATATTACGTTTGTTAATTGACCAATAAATGAATGTCCACAATACGTTAAGTGCAGCAGTAAAAGCAATTCACAATGCACTCGGAGCATCGTCCAAGCGGAAAGTTCACAACATTTCCATATTGTTCTATTTCAGTGGCACATTGCAAACAGTTGGCCATTGCGTTTTTCTTTTACGAAAAAATTAACTGTCGAAATAACTTGTTTACATTTAAATATAAAACCTCTTTCGTTGGCCATTCTTCTTTAATTAACTTACGCACTTTATTTTTACATAAAATAAAGTTGAAATTAATTAAAAAGCATGTCAGTGAATGGGTAATTGTTAAATGGTATTTAAATGAGTTAATAAGGCAGCCATTATTATGATTGGAGGCGTTCACTCACCTGCGTGTATTGCACAGTGACATCTTCGGTCGGTTGCGTCAATGTTTCTACATGATAGTGCGGTCCGACGCACGGCCGTCCGCTGCGGTAGCCTTCTGATTACTGCCACTTAATTAAGTACTATGTACTAGCAACGATATCAACCTCAGCACCGGCCGTCGTATGCCGATATTGACGATTAGCGGCATCGGCGGAGCGCGAACTTCCTCCCATTGAGCAACATCGAAATCACCAGCTAAAGGACGTCTGCTCTCCTCACCACATAGCATTCGATGAGCGACGCTACTCCGCTTCCGGTCTTCAACCTTCACACTCACTTTCAGTATCACTCTGCATGATGTAGTGGCTTAATGGATGCCATCGATTACCTTGATTAATAAAGTAAAGTTAGCTACATGCTGATGTCTTTAAATGGGTGTAATAATTAAGGTAATAAATTGTAAGAGAAATTGTTGCTGTAACTTCAAAGTGCAGTAAGCATAGCCAGTGTCCGCTACTCTTCATTAACATTGGCTAAAATAAATTATCAAACAATGCACAGCAACCATTGATAATTAATTCAAATTATTTGTCAAAAGACCTGACATTGCAGAATGTAGGTATATTTATTATTTGATTGTTTTTTTCTTTAATGAAAGATTTATCAAAAAGATCCACTTTGGAAGTTTCGAGGATGCTCGGAGAAACAGCTTATGGAACCGGTTGTCTTTGACAATCTGTAAATACTTGTAGAAGTTTGTATGGAAAGGAAAAATAAATAAATATCAAAAAAGTATCATTATTTTACATGGAATAAAAAGTAGGTATTAAAATTCTCTACAATATTTGTCAGAAATTTTGTATAATAGGAGGGAAAAAATTTTTTTTCCAACCCTTCTACAAGTTGGATTCGTAAATTTTTTCACCCATCGATATTACATATATTCTAGAAACTTATATTAAACAAATCACCCATGGATCTCAAATTTTGATTTGTTAGTAAATTTTCCTCGGCTATTTAATAAATTAACAAATGTGTAAAATTTTGAATTTGCCGCTATTTTATAATAATTATATCGCTACCGCGCGCCACAGATATCAATGTTGCCAGACCACAAAAATATTTGTGTATGGTGTATCGTTCAAAAACGTAGCTCAATTTTTTTGATTTTATATTTAACATTTTGTTATTTAAGTAAATAAATGACGATAAACGATAGCAGTATATGATGCAAATATTTACATTTAGTGTATAGTGTAAGTGATACACTTGTATAATATAAAATTAAAATATTACAAATATTCAGTTTGTGAACGAACGCTGGAGTTCCTAATAACGGTCAAGTCTAATCAAAAATGTGCCAATGAAAAAAAAAGTTTGACCATCGAAATGAAATTGTCAAATCCATAAAATATTAAAATCCATTCTTGTTTTTTGTTATTGTGATGTTAATTATTTGAAGTCAATTTAATTTAAAGGATATATGTGATTGATATTTTCTATAGGCTCTTGTCGGTTTTGTGTTATTAGGAAATTAGTGTCATAATAGTGCGTGTTGTTTCGTGTTAACAAAAAGTTTCATATTTCCGTTTAAGAACTTAATAAGAACAGAAGTTACATTAGAGACTTTAAGTGGAACTTGTATTGTATAACTAAGTGGAATTTATAAACATGACAGAGTTCCAGACTCCGAGAAAAAATAAAACAGCGAACGTTGAAACGATAACTATTCCGCCTTCTCCGTTCTTGAATCGTCTGGGATATGGGACAGGTAAACTAATAGTTTTCTTTAGATCCATTTGATGGCATGGCAGGTGGCTACCGTCGTGTTTCAAGTGCTCTGCTGACCAAAGTAGGATTAAGGATAAGGGATTTGGAAGGGACAAGGATAGTGTCATTTTATGGGGGTGATTACTTCCGACAGACGGGCTGTCCAAACCACTGCTAATTCTACTAAGAATCAGTTTTCTAACTAAAAAAGAGATTAGTAACTATTACTAACCGCTGATTTATTTACTAAACATGGTTTGCTGTCTATTCTAGGTGTATCGGTTATGCAGCTTGTCAGGTCACCAAAAGGTGGACAAATTCGTTCACCTTGGGCCCTAAAAATGTTGAACAAACGAGTGAAACCTTGTAAAGTGTACATGGACAGGTTGAAAGTGGAAGCCGACCTGTTGAAACGGATGTCCCACCCGAATATTGTAGGCTTTCGAGCATTCAGTAATAATAAAATTTTATATTTGGGAATGGAAGCGTGCGACCTGTCTTTGGGAGACATGATAGAGAAGAGGGTCGAGGACGAGCCCGAACCGTTCACTCCGAAACAAATGTTGAAGGTACTGTGTAACTTAAATATTTATCATTTTTCATTAAGTACAGTCATTCCTTGTTAGTTGTTGACGATGATGATATTTTAAGATGTTATAATTTGTTACAACTATTTACCTATGGAAACCTATTAACTATTATTATATTTAACTATTTAATTATATATTCTTTTTGATATACTTACCTATATATTGTTATTTGTTGATTATTATTTAACGGTTCCATATAAAATAACAAAGTGTAAATTATTTCATTAAGTATAGACTTTTTTCCCTTTTATTAGTTAACTAGCTGTTGCACGCGGCTTCGCCCGCGTAATTTTATAAAATATAGCTTATGTTACTCGCTGATAATATAACTTCCAAACAGTGAAAGAATTTTTCAAATCGGTCCATTAGTTTCGGAGCTTATTCAATGCGAACAAACAATCAATCAAATCTTTAATCTTTATTTATAATATTAGTATAGATTATAGAGATGTAGAGATTATTTTTTTATTTTATTTTATTTATTTAGTTTTAGATTACATACAGCCATAAATTTAAAAATATATATATATTATTAGATTATATACAAATAGGCCTAATGAATCATAGAAATTATATTTTTACATTTATTTAGTAATTGAAAAAATAATAATAATAAGAAAAAGAAAAGAAGAGAATATTCTATAAGTGATAAAATTAATTTTTCAATATTGATTCTCCAATTTTCTTTTTATAAGAATTCAAATTTTTGGAAAATATGCGAATATCATACAGAGCCTTATTGTGATACTTAGTGATACTTTATCGAAAGGTCACAGCGGACATAGGCAAAGCCTTAGATTACTTGCACACGAAGATGCAAATCCTTCACGGGGACATGAAGTCGTACAATATCCTCGTCAACGGAGACTTTGTCGTTTGCAAACTTTGCGACTTTGGTGTCTCTTTGCCACTCGATGAAAACGGTGTATTCGATAAGGAAAAAGCTGGAAAAGCTGTTTATTATGGTATGTTTTTATTTTTTGCTACTCTTCACACATATTTGACTTCGTTAATTAATTAATTGTTAATTTCGTTTGAATTAAAATTTAAATTGCTTAAAGACACAATATTGTAACAGTTGCATTTATAATTTAAGTACCTTTTTAATTGTAATTTTTAACTTGAAATTCAAAAATTAAAAAAATAAACAATACTTTAATTAAAATTAAATTTTGAACTTGTGATGTAACATTTGAAACTCAAATTTTCATTTAATATATTAAGTGTTCAATTTAAGGACACATAATTAATCTAAAAACAAATATAGTATAAATAAAGTGAATTATTCTTAACTGGCTGGTGCCCGCGACTTCGTCCGCGTTGAACGATGAAAGATAGTCTATGTCCTTTCCGGTGTCGCAGACAAAGTGTATGAAAAATTTCATGATGATCGGTTCATTTGTTTTTGCGTGAAAGAGTCACAAACATCCATACATACTTAATATCAGTGTGGATATGAATCGAAAATGGCATATTTATATCACAATTAGTACGGAGACAAGTTGTTTCTGTGAGTCCGATGCCATTTATCTATAGGCACTGAGCCGTGGAGCGCTCCGGAGGTGATCCACGGTGATGAAATATCAAGCAAGTGCGACGTCTGGGCCTTCGGACTCACTCTGTGGGAGATGATGGCTCTGGCTCCTCCGCACTGCTCGGAGGACAGCCTCAACGAGTCGGACCACTTGTGCAAGTACGGCACCAGACCTCCAATCCCAAACTACATCTCCGAGCAGGTCTACTCGGAGCCCCTGGCCCTCTTCTACTGGTGCACAGCGGACGTCTCCCAAAGACCATCGGGGGCTGCGTTGGCGGCAGCCGCCACTCCAGCAAATTAAACTCCTAACCAAGTAATGTCTTGGAGTCGGTCCGGTTAAAAAATGACTCGTGTCGGTTAAATCAACTGATTAGGGCTCGAGTTCACCAACAGACGGTTAGTTTTTAAACAGCTGTTTAAAAACTAACCGTCTGTTAATCATTAAGTTAATCAGATGTTTAGGGCGTTTAATCCGCAGTTTAGCGATGGTGATCAACAAAATATTTAAATTTTAAAACAGCTGTTAAAAACTAACCGTCAGTTGGTGAACTCGAGCCTAATTTTGCATTTAAATTAAAATAACCGTCGAAATAGTGATTGCTTCATTGATTAAGACACTTTTTGAAAAAAATTTGGAAGGCAAATTTGGTTTGGAAGCATTTCGTTTCTCTAAATAAATTAAGATATTTTAGCATTTGTAAATAAAAGTGACATTTCTTCGGTCAGCTTCTGAAGAAGAAATTCTACTTATTTCGTTCATTTTTTTTTTTAAGTAAAATTGTAATTTACAACTACAAATAAATGATATTAAGTTGATTTGTTGATAATAATTTTGAAAAGCTTTAAAATATTTGAACCATCTCTGTAAGTAAATAAAAATAAAATAAAAATATATTTTTGTGTAAACAACTCTTTATTTATTTGAGTATAACATAAAATTAATAACAAGTGTTTTTTCTTACTAATTAATTACAACAACAGTTCAGTCACAAAATTACATACAAACATACATTATTAATTATTGGACGCTTATTTAAATGGCGCCTAACGTTAATTAGGATTACATTAGGATTTCATGTAACTTAATATTATTATAACCTATAAGTTTTTTTTATGTAACCTTAATTTGTTGCCTTTCAATTAATGTAACTTAAAGTTGAGATATGAATTGTTAATTAAATAAAAAAAAAATGGACACATTATTTGATATGACTTTTATTTTATTTATCTACGGTTGTCTCAAATTTTATAAAAGATTCACTAAATTCGTAAAAAAATAATATATGTTTAATAAATCGTTAAATTTTAATATTATGAGATTTAAAAGAGATTCAATTTGAAAAGTCATCGGCAATTTTGTGGCCGACTTTACACAATACTTACTTTTAACTTGCCACTAACATAATGTTGGATGGACTGTACCTTTTAACCAGTTATTTATTTAAGGTTGTTGTATATTAAAAGTTGTGCCTAGGTAATTAGTATTTACACAGATTATGATTTTATCCAAAATCACATCACACATTGACTTAGGCTCGATTTCACCAACAGGCGGTTATTTTTAAACAGCTGTTTAAAATTTAAACGGCCGTTTAATAATATTTTGTTGTTCACCATCGCTAAAATGCGGGTTTAAACATCTGATTAACTTAATGATTAATGATTAGCGATGGTGATCAACAAAATATTATTAAACGGCTGTTTAAATTTTAATCAGCTGTTTAAAAATAACCGCCTGTTGGTGAAATCGAGCCTAAGTCAATGTGTGATGTGATTTTGGATAAAATCATAATCTGTGTAAATACTAATTACCTAGGCACAACTTTTAATATACAACAAATATGTTTAATAAATCGTTAAATTTTAATATTATGAGATTTAAAAGAGATTCAATTTGAAAAGTCATCGGCAATTTTGTGGCCGACTTTACACAATACTTACTTTTAACTTGCCACTAACATAATGTTGGATGGACTGTACCTTTTAACCAGTTATTTATTTAAAGGTTGTGTATATTAAAAGTTGTGCCTAGGTAATTAGTATTTACACAGATTATGATTTTATCCAAAATCACATCACACATTGACTTAGGCTCGATTTCACCAACAGGCGGTTATTTTTAAACAGCTGTTTAAAATTTAAACGGCCGTTTAATAATATTTTGTTGTTCACCATCGCTAAAATGCGGGTTTAAACATCTGATTAACTTAATGATTAATGATTAGCGATGGTGATCAACAAAATATTATTAAACGGCTGTTTAAATTTTAATCAGCTGTTTAAAAATAACCATCTGTTGGTGAAATCGAGCCTTAGTCGCTTAGTCGACTGTCTTATCATTGACCCTGTATACATATTTTATTTCATGTAATACTAGCTGTTGCGCGCGACTTCGTTCGCGTAATTTTATAAAATACAGCCTATATGTTCATCGCTGATAATAATATCTTGCCAAAAGTGAAAGAATTTTTCAAATTCATGTCCATTAGTTTCGGAGACTATTCAATGCAAACAAACAAACAAACAAACAAACAAACCTTTCCTTTTTATAATAAGTATTAATATAGAAAAACCGCAGATAAATTAATTGTTCCGGATTTGCAATCGGTTCAAAAAGAGAAACTTGGGTTAACTTGATTTAACTAAGTGAGTAGTTTTAGAATTTCTTACAAGATTATTTTAAAAAAAAAAAATATTTAAAAATTTTTTATTACAAGCCCTGAATGAGTAAATAAAAAGTTATTAAATGACAAAAAAAAAATATTATTTTTTTTTTTCTAAAATTTGGAAGACAAATTATTCTAAAAAATTAACACCGATCATTGACTATAAATTATTTTTTAATTTGATTTTCATCTCGTGTATGAAAGAAAATTAAAAAAATAAAAAACTATTTTTTTTTTAATTTTCTTGTTGAAATCTCAGTCGAGCACAAGCTTTTTTTGTCTCACAGAAGTTTTACCATTTTTGTAACTATAAAAATAATAATAAAGGACCTCTTTCACCAACTACGAGTAAAGTGTTGATTAGTTACTTTTACAAATATAATTTTATGTTTTATTAAATTATGCACTCAGTTTTGTATAGGCGAATTTTTTTTATTATTTTCTTTTTAATGTTTGTGACTTTTACCGTACAAACAAATGTATATCATCTCCATCATTTCCGGTTACCGGTGACTTTAAACGGCGGTTAGCCTACTTGACACTTTACTCAGAGACGGTGAAAGAGGCTCCTAACAGTTTTATATGTTTGTTAATTAACTGTATAATTATAAAAATAAAATAAAAGCAATAACAAAGTAGAATAAATTCTACGAAATCATCTAAGTATACAAAAAAGTTTTTTAATAATTTCAATTTAAAAGATAAAGTTCTTTATTAAAAAAAAATAATAATAATTAATAAACAGATTTCGTTTCATACATTTTTATTAGAAATTTAGACGCGTCGTCCATTGACTAGTAACGAAACTAATTTTATATTTCGAAATAACTTAATTACTAAATTTTTTTAGCACCAATAAATAATATAATAATAAATTAATCGTCGTATTAATTAAGTTGTAACAAAAAAAAAACTACATATTTCTTAATAACTAATGTATACAGACCTACATTTATAATAATAATAATGACAATGGAGATGCATTTTTTTTAAATAACTGTGTTTTTCGTAAATAATATAAAAAAAAATTATGCAAACTTGCGATCAAGGTATTTCTAAAGTTCTGTGAAATAAATACTTTTAAATATATATTTTTTTATATATATATTAATGTAATGATTGTATGTTTTTTTTTATTACACAAAAAAGGTAAAATGTCAGTTGTACATGTATTACTAAAATATATTTAGTTAAAGAAGGAAATGATAAATATTGATTAAGGCTCGAGTTCACCAACAGACGGTTATTTTTAAACAGCTGATTAAAATTTAAACAGCCGTTTAATAATATTTTGTTGATCACCATCGCTAATCATTAATCATTAAGTTAATCAGATGTTTAAACCCGCATTTTAGCGATGGTGAACAACAAAATATTATTAAACGGCTGTTTAAATTTTAATCAGCTGTTTAAAAATAACCGTCTGTTGGTGAACTCGAGCCTAAGTAACTAAAGTACTCAATATACTTAATTATGCTTATGTACATTGGTAGGTAATATACCTATGTATATAATAATTTTATTGTTTGGTGCGAGTGTTTGTTTCAAAGGCGTATTATTTGTTATTCTATTAGTGAACGTGTGAGGTATGTGAGTATCGTAAAGGCTAAGGCTAAGGCTAAGGCTAAGGCTAATGCGCACGAGTCACTTTAATATCCCAATAAAAAAATATACAAAAGTTGACAATAATCCACATAAAGCTTAGTACCTATATTATTACTTGATTTCGAACATTCTTCAGATAATTGCCTTAAAAAAGTGAAAAATGTGAGTGAGGTACTTTGCGATGATAAAGTTTAGGAGGATAACATTTCGACGGTTCACTTCCTTCCGGTTCAAGTTTCAGAGATAAATTAAATGGTGTTGCAGCTTAAGTGCCAGAAAAACAATACTAATTACAAGAAAAGTTTAAACAACATTCAAATGTAAATCGGTGTCTTTCTAAGACAATACAGCAAACGAGAAAGAAGTCGGGGGGCATATACTTAATACCTACCATATTAGCAGTAAAGGCGACAGGCGACAGGCGACAGGCGACAGTCGCGCGCGGTTAGGGCTGCTCGAGTTCCCTCTGCAAGGAGCGAAGATAGTGAAGGACGTCGTGTCGTCTCGCGCGCGCGGCGGCAGCGAGCGGCGTGTCGCCGGCCGCGTTGCGCAGGCGCAGGTCGGAGCGACGCGCCAACAGACGCACGCACGACAGTTGCCCAAACATCGCCGCTCCGTGCAGCGCCGATTGCCCGTTCGGCAACAGACCTGCAACACATTACACATCATATCATAAAATATGTTTAGCAAATGTACAAATGTACAATAACAATATTATCCCTTGGAAAGTAAGTAATCGACCCACACACGTCGAGACTACTAAAGCCTGGAGGCTCCATATAATCACCCCTGGGAATTATCCTAACTAGGATGGCCCCAACTTTGTCTCTTTGCGAAACCTCATAAAATATACAAAAACTCACCTAAGTTTGGGGAGTACTTGAGTAGCTCCGTGACGACGGCCGCGTGGCCTTTGTGCGCCGCCTTAAAGAGAGGAGTGGCGCCGTCGTGGCGCACGTGGTCGACGTGCGCGCCGTGCGCCAGCAGCGTCCGCGCCACGCGCTCGTGGCCGCACTGCGCCGCGATCCACAGCGGAGTGGCGCCGTCGGTGCGCGCGCGGTCCACCTGCGCGCCGGCGCGCAACAGCGCCACGGCCACGTCCGCGTGCCCGTTCTGCGCCGCGATGAAGAGCGGCGTTGCCGCGTCGCGCATCGCGGCGTCCACGCGCGCGCCGCGCGCCAGCAGCTCGGACGCGAGCGAGGCGTGTCCGCACTGACACGCGACGAAGAGCGCGGTGCCGCCGTCGGCGCTGGCCGCGTCGATGGCCGCGCCCGCGTCCAGCAGCAGCCGCGCGATGTCCGCGAAGCCTCCCTGCGCCGCGAAGAACAGTGCGCTGGTGCCCGTCGTGCGAGTGCACGCGGGGTCCGCTCCTTGGGCCAGCAGCTCCCGCACGCACTCCGTGTGGCCCATCGCCGCCGCTAGGATCAGGGGAGTCGTGCCGTCCTGATGGCAAGCAAATTACTTCAATGGAACCGCAATCGGTCCTTAATTCCACACCCACTAAAGTGCATATGGATGATGAAATACAATCCAAATCCACAGATACCTAATATAGTTGAGTTTTAGCTTGTGAATCCTATTAAGATTTATTTATAGCATAACATAAAAATGCTTCCAGTTTTATTTGATTGAAAACTCGTGGGATTATTTCGGACAAAAGTAGGACAGAGTAACAGAATATTATAGTCTCGGGTCAGACTAAATAATGCAACTGTTGTAAGAAAGATATTCTAAAATTATGTAGTACCTATTTTAGATGACATACATTGTATAGAGTAGTTTAACATTGGTTCAGTACAGATATTATTATTTTAAAAATAGAATAAAAAATAACAGCAAACGTGCTTCTCCCCAAGTTATTATTTTCGTTTATTTTATTAATATTCACAAATCAATTATAATGTCGAAATATTAAATAAAATTTTGAAAACCGTTTGTTTGTTCAATGATTTTCAATTAAGATATTGTAAAAAATTAAAAACAGAATCGGCCGGTCCGGTTAACTGTACTGCGGTTAATAAAAAAAAAGTGTGGTCCGGTCAGGATAATACAATTAGAACCCGGGAATACAAGGACTCAGAAATATTTGTCAAAACCAAGTACATATAACTGAAATAAATTAAGTTTGGCAACTTTGACAAGTCAATTTTATAAATGAATATCGCCATAACGAGACGGTAACTATTCGATCACAATGCTGGTATATGTCCGTCTGTCTTATTGGGAACTAGGTTTTCTAGGATACAAGAGTTTAAAGTGACGGCAAGTGGCAAGTGGTAAGTGGTAACTCACTCGATCTCTAGAATCGATGTGAACCTTCCCAGTGTCGAGCAACTGTCGGAGCCGATCGCAGTCGCCTCGCAACGCCGCCAAGTGGAACTGGACATCGGTGCGGGATTCTTTCTGGAATTACAATATATGTATATCACTATATATATATATTATTACCGTGAATAAGTATATGTACTTATTTTTTTTATTTATTATTTAGATTTACAATTAGATACAGCCATAAATTTTAAAATATATATTATAGATTAATACAAATAGGCCTAAAGAATCATAAAAATTATGTTATCATATCATAAAAATAATAATAATTAAGTATAAGACCGAAATAGAAAAAGAAGAGAATATTCTTTAAAGTCTTGTGATAAAAATTAATTTTTCAAAAGTAATTAGTCAATTTTATTTTTGTAAGAATTCAAATTGTTGGAAAATATGTCAATATCATTCAGAAACTTAATGTAGTGATACTTAGAATACTTATATCAAACCTTATAGTAAATATATAGTTAATACATTAGAATAATATGCGAGGTGAAGTCGTGGGCAAAAGCTAGTGTTATTAAGGGGAGAGTTCGTGAGTGCTTGTTACTTTTTCATGCAATATTTAGGTATTTTGAGAAGATCTTCAAGTAATTAAGTTCATATAAACCGTAATAGCTAAAATTTATAAAGATACGAATAGGAAATCGCGAGTAAAATAAAGATCTTTAATATCTTGATATAATTAATTTGTGTTGTCGACAAGCTAGGACATTACGGACTGTCATGCCAAAAAAGTGCAGGCCGCTTCTCGAGACATGCCGCACTTAACGATATCATACGCCGGTCCCTTGCCACCGTCAACGTGCCAAGTCTACTAGAGCCGACTGGTATTGCAAGAGACCGGACGGTATGAGTTTGATTCCATGGAAGATGGGCCGGGTGCTGGTATTGCAAGAGACGATGGCAAGAGACCGGACGGTATGAGTTTGATTCCATGGAAGATGGGCCGGGTGCTGGTATTGCAAGAGACGATGGCAAGAGACCGGACGGTATGAGTTTGATTCCATGGAAGATGGGCCGGGTGCTGGTATTGCAAGAGACGATGGCAAGAGACCGGACGGTATGAGTTTGATTCCATGGAAGATGGGCCGGGTGCTGGTATTGCAAGAGACGATGGCAAGAGACCGGACGGTATGAGTTTGATTCCATGGAAGATGGGCCGGGTGCTGGTATTGCAAGAGACGATGGCAAGAGACCGGACGGTATGAGTTTGATTCCATGGAAGATGGGCCGGGTGCTGGTATTGCAAGAGACGATGGCAAGAGACCGGACGGTATGAGTTTGATTCCATGGAAGATGGGCCGGGTGCTGGTATTGCAAGAGACGATGGCAAGAGACCGGACGGTATGAGTTTGATTCCATGGAAGATGGGCCGGGTGCTGGTATTGCAAGAGACGATGGCAAGAGACCGGACGGTATGAGTTTGATTCCATGGAAGATGGGCCGGGTGCTGGTATTGCAAGAGACGATGGCAAGAGACCGGACGGTATGAGTTTGATTCCATGGAAGATGGGTCGGGTGCTGGTATGGGATGCAACCTGTGCAGACACGCTGGCCCCTTCCCATCTACATGGAACCAATAACAGAGCAGGTGCGGCTTGTGAAGCGGTTAAAAAAGCTAAAGGATGTAAATACAGGGGTCTAGGCATCGAATATGATTTTGTCCCATTCGGTGTCGAGACCCTTGGTCCGTGAGGTCCTAGCGCTATAAGGCTTTTTAAGGAAATAGCAAAAAGGTTAGTCGACATCACGGGAGACCGAAGAGCTGGCAGCTACCTCGCACAAAGAATAAGTCCAGCTATTCAAAGGGGGAACGCTGCCAGTATCTTCTGAACCTTGCCTAAAGGGACTCCTTTTAATAATATATTTTAGTATTATTTTTTTTAAGGTTTTTAGTTTTAGGTTACAATTTGATTTATTATAATAAATCTATGTAAAAAAAAATTCAGTTATAATTTTAAATGTTAGTATTTAGATTAGAACATTGTCCTAATAGGTATAATCCAGATATTTAAATCTGTTGCGTTCTGTTAAGACTTTCGAATCGATGTAAAAAAACTTATAAACATTTCAGTGAATGAAGCAATTATAACAATAATATATAATATAATAAAGTGCTATAGCTTATTTTAATTTATTATATAGATATAGATAGAAATGCGAATGTTGAAGATAAAATCTTGTCAAGATTAATTAGTGATCTAAGCAAACAATCTTACTAATATTATAAATGCGAAAGTATGTTTGGATGTATGAATGTTTGTAACTCTCACGCTAAAACTAGTGAACCGATCACCATGAAATTTTGCATACACGTTGTCTGAGACACCAGAAAGGACATAGGGTACCTTTCATCGTTCAACGCGGACGAAGTCGCGGGCACCAGCTAGTATTATAAATACGAAAGTATGTTTGGATGTATGAATGTTTGTAACTCTCACGCTTAAACTAGTGAACCGATCACCATGAAATTTTGCATACACGTCTGTGATACCAGAAAGGACATAGGGTACCTTTCATCCAGAAAAAAGGACTATTCCCGAGGGATAAATAAAAAACTAACGCCCGGCCAGTGTTATAGCAACACGAGTTCAAGCGTTATATTGCTTTTTTTTTTAATTTTAAACGCAGACGAAGTCGCAAGCACCAGCTAATAGGTATAATCATAGAGTAAATAATACTTAACCAGCCAGTACTATTTACTCTATGGTATAATCTAATTTTGCAAGAAATATGCTTAAATACAACTGGGTAACAAGTGATTTAGAAAACAGTCAATTAAGTTGATCTGTTTTTTATAGAAAAGAGCTAAAAAAATTGGCTTGTGGCGTCGTGTTCACATGAATATATTTGCAAATGAGTGTTCTGAACGCGATCGTATGTCTAGCGGCTAGTTCCGCTAGATCGACGCTCTAACAGTTTCTCTCTTGGGTTACTTTGTGCGGTTATGATTTCATATGTTATCAAATACTTATGATTTAGAAACGTCTTAGATTATATTAACTGTAAGCAAATAAACTTACACTGGTTAAATCTTTACATGGGTTTAAAATAACTGGCTAAGGCTCGAGTTCACCAACAGACGGTTATTTTTAAACAGCTGTTTAAAATTTAAACATCCGTTTTATAATAATATTTTGTTGTTTAAAATCGCTAAAATGCTGGTTAAACGCCCTAAATATCTGATTAACTTAATGATTAATCAGATGTTTAGGGGTTTAATAATATTTTGTTGTTTAAAATCGCTAAAATGCTGGTTAAACGCCCTAAATATCTGATTAACTTAATGATTAATCAGATGTTTAGGGGTTTAATAATATTTTGTTGTTTAAAATCGCTAAAATGCTGGTTAAACGCCCTAAATATTTGATTAACTTAATGATTAATCAGATGTTTAGCGATGGTGATCAACAAAATATTATTAAACGGATGTTAAAATTTTAAACAGCTGTTTAAAAATAACCGTCTGTTGGTGAACTCGAGCCTTAGCCAGTTATTTTAAACCCATGTAAAGATTTAACCAGTGAACGGTGAACTCGAGCCTAATACTAATATTTGTTATGTCATATTTATCTACTAGCTCGCCACTACTCTAATTATAGGTGTTTTATCTAATTACCTATGATAATTATAATTTATAAAGACGACCTGGTAAAAATTAACATTTCGAAAAAAAAGTTAGTGCTAATTTTAGAAGCACTTGCAAGCAGAGGCGGGTGAAACCGCTAAGTAGTATGTAGGTACTCGATAACAGTAAAATAAATTTGTTAGGTGTTAGCCGATAGGTGACGACGTACGAACATCATCGCCTATCCTCTATCTAAGTAATGTTTGTTATTTGAAACTAATAATAGTTTTACGATCCATTGATGGGTGTTGCGGACTAGATAACGCATTCTTACGACACGAGTATTTATATAAAACGTTTTGCAATTACACATTATTGGTATACCTACGCACCTACTTAAGTACATTTCGTAACAACAAATACAACAACTTAATCTATGTAATATATTATGTTACTTACAAATGAAGTAAGTACATTTAAGGGCCTCATTAACCATGTGTCAAGTAGGCTAACCGCCATTTAAAGTCACCGGTCATCGGGAATATAGAGAACTATAGTAGGCGAACACACTAGTTTAGTTAATTAATAACACCAAACAAAGTAAGTAGGTAGGTACTATAAAATGATAAAAGAGAAATTTTCTAAAATAAGATCATTATAATGCTTCCGTGGGTCTTTAATAACGGAATATGTTCACGCGATAATGATAATCGCCAGCAATCATTATTACGACGACCACTCCGAGTTCTATGTTGTAAGAATAAGAACTAATATCCGATCACAATCTTTTGCTTTCTTTTGCAACTGGTACTTGGGAAAAGATACAGAAAACAAAATTCCAATTTTTAATGATGTTAGAAAATGCAGAACAAGAAAATGTCAGTATATTTATATATTCTATACAAGACTTATCTACTAAGAGCCTCTTTAACCATGTGTCAAGTAGGCTAACCGCCATTTAAAGTCACCGGTAACCGGGAATGATGGAGATGAGATGAGAACCTTTGTTTGTACGGTAAAAGTCACAAACATTAAAAAGAAAATAATTTAAAAAAATTCGCCTATCGAAGTATGCAGTAAACCGAGTGCATAATTTAATAAAACATAAAATTATTTTTAAAAGTAACTAATCAACACTTTACTTGTAGTTGGTGAAACAGGCCCTAAATGTTTTTATTACTTAACAATATTTTTACTGGTGTCGCTATGGATATTATATTATTATATTGCTAGCTTTTTATTTTAAAGGGTTTTAAATTAAAAAAAATTACATATTCAATCTTTATTGCTCATACAATTTTTGTCAAGCGTTTAATTTTTTATTTTTATTTTTAAACGTAGAATATAGAACAAATTTGTTCTTTATTCTATGTTTTTAAATGAACCACGACACTTTCAGGAACAGTAATTTTTCTGGATGAAAAGTATCCATTTGTCCTTTTCTATAAGTATATCCCTGACAACGTGTACGCAAAATTTCATGTTGGGTGGCATGCGCAAAGCGACGCTGTCGTCGCGTGGCAAAAATTTCATAATTAATTTTAGTGGTCTATGTATTTAATTAAAAGAATGTATGCGTTGGCTGCCTGCTTGGTTTTCTAACAAGGTTTCGAAGTGTTAACTGTAGACAGACGATTTGGTCGTGTTTGGTTGGTCACATTGGGATTTACTCATTAGACATCATTCATCAATCATCATCAGTCATCAAACGAACGAGTTTTAAAAATGACAGTTGGGAATTGTGGAGAAGTTTAAAATAACGCAGAAGCTATCCGGTCATTTTGAATAATTTAAAGAATAGCTGTGTTAGCAGACTTTTCTGTCTTTAAAATTTTAAAAAATATATTTTTTTTTGTTTTGTAATGGTGTCGTGGTTAGACTTCACGGATTACAATTAATCATACTCATATCTTAAAATGTAGGTTATATTTTGAAATATTGAAAGTTCGTCACAATTCATGTGGCCAGTTTCAAAATAGTCTCTAACATAAATGATATTTATTTAATTAATAATTTTTATTAGGGAAATTTACATATATATTTACTTTGCAATCGTACATATAGATTAAATACATATCAAATAACACATTTTAATATTTATAATTATTTATTTATTTATTTAGATTACATACAGCCATAAATTTAAAAATAATATATTATAGATTATATACAAATAGGCCTAAAGAATCATAAAAATTAAATTTTTACATTTATTTAATTAATTAAAAAATAAAATAAAAATAATAAGAAAAAGAAGGGAATATTCTATAAGTATAAAATTAATTTTTCAAAAGTAATTCGCCAATTTACTTTTTATAAGAATTGAAATTGTTGGAAAATATGTCAATATAATTCTGAATGTTATTGTAGTGATACTTAGAACGATGAAAGAAGGAATTTTTACAATGATTAGTTCCACAATAGGGAAACTGTATATCTGCTGATTGCTCTAGTGATATATAAATGTTATTTGTTTGTGATAAATATTATGGACTTGGGCTGGCGTCAATGAAGCCAACTATGCTGTCCCAAGCTGAAGATCAGCGCTGTATGTGACTTGTATAGTTATATGCTATGTATAATCACAGCATATGCTCATGCTACATGAGCCTATTTGGGTCGAAGCACTGGTGCATGCACTGGCAAGTTTGGTACTATTGCCAATCGGGTGTGAGGTCGGTTTTGATATATTTGACGACAGGTTTTCTAAATTCAAAAACAGTTTAAGACTAATATTTAAGTAGAAAGTAAGAATTAATTAAGTATTTAAGACCATTAGTAGTAGTTAAATTAAACATTAAGTACACTGTTTAGGAGTGCAATTTAAACAATTATCCATACACATGTATTTTATAGTTTTCAAGTATTTAATTGCAATCTGTTTGTGTACTGTATCAAATGTAAATAAAAAAAAATACGATTAAGATTGTTCTCATAAAACTTGTATTGCGTGTGCTATTTGTGTTGACTCAATAAAACTTCTTTTCTTTCTTTCTTTCTTTCAAATGCCGCCGCTAGAAAAGGCTCTTTATTTGTTAGTTCTTCGTGTTAATCCTTATCAAAATAAATTATTCGCATTCCATTCGCAAGATATCACGAGTTTAAAAATGTAAGTATTAGAAAAAAGTCGCGTGGTCGTTTTTTATAATAAATAAAAACGACTAGGCCACTTTTATTATTTTTTCACCGATAGAAAGCTATATATTATCAGCGAGTAACATATATTTTTTATATAGTTACGCGGACGAAGTCGCGTGCAACAGTTAGTAACTAATAAACATAACAAATGCGTCGCTACTAAATGTCGTGAATAAAATTACTGAAATGGTTGTAGGTACTAAAAATAGTAGAAATTTTAGTAGAGCGTGAAGTAAACATACTTAATATAATATATTATGCGATGCATGGAAACACGAATATATTTTAATATAAAGTGAAAAATTAAACTAAAAACCTTCGCCCATAAACAACTAATGCAATATTACCTCCAATTAAAATTCCATGAGTTAAATTGGCAAAACAAACTTCATAAAAAACAAATTGAGTAACGCTAGTTAGAAATATTTAGAACTTTTTAATGTGATCATTATTTTTATTTTAGGATATATTAGGTATACCTACTAGGTCTTTATTTGTTCACAAAACATATATATATAGTTATCCCTGGATGATCTAGGAAATGAGATTTGTTAATTTTTGTTGTCATATACTGTGAAATTTATATCTTAACAATATTATAAAGGATTAAAGTTTATATAAACTCGGATATAAAAAGTAGGTAATCTCCGAAACAGCTCATTAGGTTTCAAAAATTTTCTCACTAATGGAAAAAACTACTTTATCGACGATATTAAAACGCGAAATCACAAAATTTATGATCAATTCAGAAAGAATGAACTGCAATAACTGCTTTAATGTCACAAATAATAATAATAATTAGGCTGTTTATTTGAAGACGCTATAATTTATGAATTCTAATTAAAAATTAATTATAAAATTAAACAAATTACTTACTTAATGTAAATTTGTAAGGTGTTGTTAACCAGTGGCATATTTAATCGACTAAAAATGTTTAAGTTATAAAATTTAAAGACTGACGAAGTCGCGAAGCGCAGCTATTTTATTTATATATTTAGTTAAATCACACGTTAAAAACTAAGATTAAGAGCCCGATGGCACATATTAGACATCAAATTGCCATGTCTATGTGTCTATGTCTATTGTCTATGTGTCTTTTATAAGATTTAATTCGGAGTGTGTGCTCAGGAGCTGCATGAACTCATAACGCCTTCCCCTTTCTTCCATCGGACATACAGACGTACAAATGGTTACCATCCTCATCTTGTCGAAATCCCTCTATTTAGGACCAAGCGCTTTAAAACATATTTTATAATGCGCACTGCCAAAGGTTTGGAACTCCTGAGCTCATATAACACAAATCTTTTCAAAGTTCGAGTGGATAGGCATCTTCTGGGTTGAGAATGAGGTTCGCTCCATCTTAGGCCTCATCCTTGCTACACAGTTGATTGTTGGCCAAGAGCAAACCCATCTTTAATTAAAAAAAAAAAAGTGGAGCTTATCAAAACTGAAACAAAATCTTGCTAACCGTTTGGCAGTTAACCGTCGGTCAACCGTGAAGCGACCGAGATTTTTTTTTGCTGTCAGACGTGACTTGACGTTGACGGCTTCGAGCGGATGTAAACAACTCTCTATTTCGATGTTACGTCAAAATTGGTTATTGTAGAGCGGCGGCCTTGTAGGTCAGACCCCAAGTTACCTTTTTTGGCATGTATTTAGGTACCTTAATATTCACACTTAATTATTTTTCTTTAGCAATCCTAATAAGAGCTGCAATTAAGTAAATTATTTAAACTAGTGTTCGTCTACTATTTTAGTGATAGTCATTTTAATTTTACAGTTTAAATAAAATTGTTTAACTAAAAAGGTGTTAGTTAAACAATTTTAACTAACACCTTTTTGAAATCAAAGAACTGGTAAATGATATTAGTGTGCGAGTTGACATAAGTACGAAAAAATACTTAAAATGTTCGCAAGTTAGTTAGATGTGAGTTGACCAATAAAAAGTTTCCAATTTAAGGCTCCTCCATAAAAAATCCACAAAAAAAGAAAAACGGTTCATAAACAAATGAGAAAACTGCTGTCTTTACTACCTATTTACATATAGATAGATTCTCAGTTTATGTTTATTAAATAAAGAACAAATACCTTGAAATATTGTCACAGAAAAGTCGTTCAAGTGAAATCATCATCAGCGCTATTACTTATGTGCAAAAAAATCGTCATTTACCAAGTGACAAGATCTCGCATGTAATTTTCTATTATTTACAAACTAGAAAACAGCAATGCTATTACATTGGTAAGTATTTTAAATTGTTATAACAATATTTGACTTTCTAACAATCGACAAGTTATTATGAACCAATTTTATTCTCTTGAGACGCATTTGTAAAAGCCTAAATGTCATATATTATATACTATGTTATGTACTATATGTTCGAAACTTCTTATTTGATTTAAAAAAAATCAATGAGGATGGACATAGGCTAAATATTTCGATAGGGCATCAGCATTCTAAAAATAAAGATCCAACGCTTGGCAAAAGTATAATGTCAAGCGTCAATGTATGTCAAGCATTATTATTTTCCTACGCGGACAAAGTCGCGGGCACCGGCTAGTATAAATGCTATATTATGCTAGTATCTTATAATATTATATAACCACAATTGTCTACAGCTAATATTTTAGTAGTGGCCAGGGAACGTATATACGTATAGTACGTTTCGCAGTCATACATTGGGCAGCTCGTTTGGCGGAAGTAACCACAGCCTTACAGAAGATTGTATTGTGTTTCGATGACCGAGTAAATTATTCCAGAACTCATTCCATATACGCTTTTAATAGCTTATCATTTCCTATGCTAAGGAAGGCAGTGCACTTGCATAGCATAGCTATATATAGCCTGTTTTAATATATCTCTAGGCACTAAGGTATTCTATATACCTACATGTAACCATGAGGAAAAAAAGTGGATTCCAGTTGTGCAACTACCGCATTATACTGTTATCTGAAAGATTTATAAAGAGATGCGGCGTTAGGCGCTTGTATATATGCCTACCTATACCTACCTATGTTATACTTATAGCAGAAGCAAGCATGTGACCTACTGAGTGTTTTATCGGCTACAGTAAACTTTCTCCATGACATCAGCCTAATAAACACAACAACGCAAAGGATAACACATACACATACACACACACACACACACACACACACACACAGAGAGAGACACACACGTGCGCACGCATGCTATCACGCATATGTGATTATAAGTATAAGTATGTATTTGCATATAATGTGCATATACCTATATGTTTATATGATTATAGATACATGTATACATATATGTATATAGTTATAATTTTTTTAATTGCTCGTATTTTTTGTACTTATAAATTTTAATATGTCTAACCTTGTAATAGGCTTTATAATTTTTTTTTTTTTTAAATGTAAAGTTGGCTATTAAATAAATAAATAAATAAATAATGTGATGAAGGCATATTTTTATTTATTCATTTATAGGTATAAACATAAATAAACTTAACAGCATAATATTTTTTGCAAATTTATAGGATGTAACTTACATTTTTAATCCTAATGGCACCACACTTACAGCACATGTAGCGATGTATTATGGGCGACGGTAGCCAGTGGCTAGCCACCTACCACCAAGTGAGTCAGCCTGTCTGACGACATTTGTATAAAAGAAATTGCTTAACAATACATACATCACTCAAACTGTGGAAGTTTGTTTATTCCCACGAGTAGAGTACTCGAAACATGTTTTACAAGTTTTTGTCAATTTTTTGTGACGCAAATAAGGCTTCAATTGATGTGATTGTTTGCGAATACATTCCCAACACTTAAAATTCAACAAGAGTCTATAATTGAACGCCGGAGTCAGTGTAAGGTCACACACAACGCGGACGATGAGTCAGTTATTCTAAGCGAAAGTGGTCCCTTGTTGCGAGTCTTAGGCTCGAGTTCACCAACAGACGTTTATTTTTAAACAGCTGTTTAAAATTTAAACAGCCGTTTAATAATATTTTGTTGATCACCATCGCTAAAATGCGGGTTAAACGCCCTAAACATCTGCTTAACTTAATGATTAATAGTTTTCACTTGTTTACTTACGACAAATCCGCCAAAACCTACTGTACATTAAAGGATATTTTTATCTTATAATAATACCTACAGGAATAAACCCATATTCCACTTAATAATTGTTTCTTTCTTATCAGGGCCGGCCGTCCAGCAGAGACGAATCCACGTAACCGAGGCTAAATGTCGTTTAAGTTAATCAGATGTTTAGGGCCTTTAACCCGCTGTTTAGCGATGGTGAACAACAAAATATAATTAAACGGCTGTTTAAATTTTAAACAGCTGTTTAAAAATAACCGTCTGTTGGTGAACTCGAGCCTTAATCCATCACTTTTGAAACGTCATAATTTTTTTGGATGACAAAGTTATTTTGTATGCAATTTTCAATAACTTCAAAACGTGCCATGCAATGGTGTGACACAGTCATAGCAATATCTCCCATTCTAATACCAACTGTGTCTAAAGTTAATGTCTAAGTTTCATGTCTCATATTAATGTTCCAACGCTGGACACTGGGCCACTCTTTAATATGTAACAACTACGCCACTTTCCCTTAAGTGTTAAAAAATTTATTCATATTTTTATAAGGCATTGAATTTTTTTTTAGATGATCATGTAAGCAAAATTTCATAATGATCCATTTAGTAATTAAGGAATGAAAGCGTATCAAACTAACAAACTCGCATTTGTATGATCTATGTATGGCATTGTAAACATATTAGTAGTTAAAATATTTAAAACTAGGTGTTGCACGCGGCTTCGCCCGCGTAACTTTATAAAATAAATTCTACGTTACTCGCTGATAATTTGGTTTCCCAACAAACAATCAATCAAATCTTTCCTCTTTATAATATTAATAAGTATAGATAATTTAGTTATTTTAAAATATATTATAGTTTAATTAACTTTTCTCTCCCTCTTTAGTGTTCCTTGAAATTTACAACTTGGGACAAAAGTTATATCTTTCGAATGTTGGAGAGAACTTAGTGTTTGATATTTTTTAATTTAGATTTGCAATAAAGACCTCATTATAGTATTTTTGTGGTAATTTATTTTCTTCGGGTTAAGAAAACATTAGGTATATTACGTTACATGAATATGAAGAATGTTTCAAAAGACCTTGGACTAAAATGGTAGTACGAGTAGGTATGTGAAATGTGTGCGAATTATCAAGGTCTTGCTTTGTTTTTAAAAGAAGGATATTTTAAATTGCTACTAAATAAAGAACGTGATATTTGAAAAATTTTCCTCACATGTGTGGAATGTTATCTTTTAGCACAGACACATTTAAAGCGTCACTACTTTGAGGCTAATTTGAATTGCAAAACTGGTCTCAAGTCGCTGCTTGTTTCTTTTAAAATATCTCAACGCATGTACAAGTAGGTACATGTAACTTAAAATTTTGTATATTCAAAATTTTAAATATATTTAAAAATTTATTAAGTAAATTTCATAGTAGAATTTTTGTTGATACTGAATCGTATTTTACTAGACTTTTACTAGACTTTGACATCATCTAAGTATTTGTGTCAATGCAAATACCTAAAACTATTGTAAAATAAGTTCTAGAATTAAACTAACATTGTATATCTATTGGCGTTTGTTTATACACGAACATGTTCTATTTTAATCTAGTGACGTCACAGAAGACGTATAACATTTCATGTTAGAAAAAAATTGCAATCACACGCCTACAGACAAAATATTTACGTACAGTTATTTTTTTTTAAAAAATCCCAGTCAGTTTATCGCATGATTAATACTTAATGGTTAAAAGGTGATGGACAGTTCAACGACCCGTTTGGACGTGCCCTTTCTTTTTGTTCTCGTCCAACAATGCATCCGAACATCTGTCTGAATGCTTACATAACCTTCTCATGCAATCATGCAACAGTTCACAGTAATGCATTTGTTGCATATGTTGTCAACATCGCACAAACAAACGAATCAAATCAAAATATTTATTGATCAATTAAGTTTCTCCAAGAAACTCTTATGATCGTCATTATAAATTTAAGTTTAACAGGGTTTCGGAAAAAAAGCCAAGATAAAGATCCCGAGAAGAAACCTCGAAAGAAACTCAGGATACTATTATTTTTGTCATATTTAAAATATAAAATTACAAAAGTTAGATACACTTAAATACAAACAAAATCAAAGTACATATACAATACTAAACATAGTATGAATCCAGGCTTCATTGTCGCTTAAATAATCAGTGACCTTTCGAGAGGAGTTTTAATGACACCTTTAAATTTATTTATAGATAAGGCTCTGATCATCTCAGGCAGTTTATTATAAAACAGTATACAGCTGATTCTTAGCTGGAAGGAGTTTTGTGGGAAACAAGATCGAGAGAGTCTCTGGGACGGAGTCTACAGAGTCATCAGGGGCACGGCAAAGAAAAGAGAAGACAAACTTCTCTTCAAAGATGGCGTGTCGCTGGGGGCGGAAGACTCCGTCCGTCTACTGGCAGAGACCTTTTTCCCACAGGACAATCCTAACACGGATGAGGCGGTGCACGCAGAAATTCGAGCCCTAGTCGAACACCTGCAAAGCCGAGTGCTCGAAGGGAGGCAAGATCCACCTTTCACAAGCCATGAGCTGGGGAAGGTGGTTCGCAGTTTCAACCCCAGAAAGGCACCCGGTATGGACGGCTTCACGGCGGACATTTGCGCTGCGGCAATTACGGCAAGTGGGGGGATATTTCTGGGCATTATTAACAAATGCCTGGAATTATCCTGCTTTCCCGCAATCTGGAAAACCGCGGCGATAGTTGTCCTCCGCAAGCCGGCCAGGGATGACTATGGGGACCCCAGGTCTTATAGACCGATTGGACTCCTGCCGGTCCTGGGAAAAATTTTGGAAAAACTGCTCGTGAGGAGGATCAGCTGGCACATTCTGCCTGAGGCTAATCTTGGGCAATTTGGCTTCGTCCCACAGCGTTGTACGGAGGACGCCCTCTATGATCTAGTGGAACATATTAAAAGGAATCTGGAACAAAAGAAGATAAATGTTATGGTCTCCCTGGATATAGAGGGCGCCTTCGACAATGCGTGGTGGCCGGCTATAATGTGCCGGCTGGCCGAAAGAGGATGCCCACAAAACCTGCAAAGATTGGTAGGAAATTACCTCATGGGCAGGTCAGTGAATGTGACCTATGCGGGTCGGTCAACCACAAGGAAGGCAACAAAGGGATGTGTGCAGGGGTCCGTGGGAGGCCCAACCTTTTGGAACCTGTTGCTGGATCCACTGCTGTGCGAACTGGACAAACTGGATGTTCATTGTCAGGCGTTTGCAGACGATGTCGTTCTTGTGTTTTCCGGACATAAAATGGAGGACATACAGCCTGGGGCCAACAGTGTGATTGCCCGCGTGCATGAGTGGGGCGTCAAAAATAAGCTGAAATTCTCAGCGAAGAAGACCAATGCAATGGTTATCACAAGAAAGCTAAAAATTGACGCACCACTTATGCAAATGGGCGGCACAGCCATCCGGGTTGTAGACCAAATTAAACTCTTGGGTCTAATTATAGACAAAAAACTTACCTTCAATCCCCATGTCCAACACATATGTAAAAAAACTACTAATTTATATAAACAAATCGCACGCGCAGCGAAAGTGACATGGGGATTGTCTCCGGAGGTCATAAGAACGACATACGTGTCAGTTGTGGAGCCTATCGTCCTTTACGCGGCTAGTGTCTGGGCGCCCGCAGCCAAAAAGAGGTGCGTACAAAAACAGCTGCACGCCGTGCAGAGGGGATTCGCGCAGAAAATCTGCAAAGCCTATCGCACCGTCTCCCTAAATGCTTCTCTGACATTGTCGGGCCTCTTGCCTCTTGAGTTGCGTATTGCAGAAGCAGCGCAGCTCTATGAGGCAAAGAGGGGCAGACCGCAGAGGTATTTAAAAGGCAGGGAAGTCGAGGAGAGGGTCTCTTTCTTGAGAGCTCCTCATCCGGCAACCGACGTCGCCGTCGATTTTGAAAGCATCGAGTGTGAATCGCAGGTGCCTAATATTGGCATTGCGATTTACACAGATGGGAGCAAGATCGACGGCGGGGTTGGGGCAGCGCTTTCCTGCTGGAGGGGCGGTGCGGAGATCTTTGCAAAGAAGTATGCGCTGGAGTCCTTCTGTACGGTGTTCCAGGCAGAATTGTATGCTCTCCTCAGGGCGATGGAAATAGCAAAAAATCGAAAAGAGGCGGAGGTCGGCATACTCAGTGACTCTCGGTCTTCACTGGAGCTACTCAGGGGGGACCGGAATCCATACCACCCTCTGGTGCACGCGATAAAGAAAAATCTGCGAGTGATGGCATCAGAGGGAAGGGGAGTCCGATTCTACTGGGTACGCGCCCATGTGGGGATCGAGGGGAACGAGAGGGCCGACTATCTTGCCAAGCTTGCGGCGACTAAATTAAAGGTCGCCAAAAGCTATGACAGGTGCCCCTTATCCTATATTAAGGGGCACCTAAGGAGGGAGACCGTCGCCCTGTGGGGAGAAATGTACAGAGAGGGCGCCACTGCTGCGGGTACCAAACTGTTTTTACCGGATGCTGAGGCTGCGTACAGGATGGTACGTAAACTGCAGCTGTCACCAACTCTGGTGCAGGTGTTTACAGGACACGGTGGGTTTGCAGATTATCTGCACAGAATCAAGAAGGTTTCCAGCCCGGACTGCTTGTGCGGGCATGGGGTAGCGGAAACCGTTCCGCATCTATTAGTGGACTGCCCCAGGTTCGCGCGAGCAAGGTTCGTGCTGGAAAATGACATTGATATAAACCTGAGTGCAGATAATCTGCACAAAATTCTAAAAAACAAATATGTCTATAAAAAATTTTTAGACTTTTGCCACAAAGTGGCAACGGTGTCGATCGGACTGAATAAAAAAATTACTGGATAATTAATAAGAATTTAAACATTTAAATAATGTGAATTTATATAATTCTAATGTTTGATATAATATGAATTTGATATAATAATATGAATATAAATAATATGAATATGAATATATCGGGACATCAGGGGTGGCCTTATTGTTGTCGGTCATCGTTGGGCGCGGATATGAGGGCAATAAGCAAGATTACAACAATTCAATTATAACACAGTATTCGATCAGTCAAACACAACAATTACACTAAATGAACCACTAGTCATTCATCGATTAACAAACTATTAAGAACAATCACACTAGTAAAAACCGCGTATCAAGGCAGAACCTCAGCGAATCGTCGCGGACCCTGTTCGCTTTTGCCAGTAACAGCCCGAAGTCTGTCATGGCCGCCGCGCTACCGACAATGCGACGCCTCGCTAGAGCAAACTCCGTCTGCAGATGGCGTGGCGTTCTTAGAACACGTCATCGAACGCCATGTCGATTTTACGAGTTTGCTCTGGTTCTTAGTAGATGGCGCTATTAAGCGCCGTCACGGCCAGACTGACTCTCGACCGTCCTCGGGCGTATATCTTCGAGTGGTCCTGGAACGACATAAACATCATGGAATAGATATCCGCTCGTCCAACCTGACAAGCCTACTAACTAAGTATGGTCATACGTTCAACAATTCTTAACTAGTCAATGTGGACCGGACGAATGTGTCCTTTCGACCAGCGATAACGTAGTCAAAAGCATGGTTGGACTGGACGACACTGTCGTTTCGAGATGTCGTTCGTTCGATTACACAACTAACACACAGGTTGATATGGACCAGACGAGTGTGTCCCTTCGACCAGTCATAACTGAGTGAAAAGCAGGGGTCTGGACCGGACGACACTGTCTCTTCGACCAATCAACGACCACAGGCTGATATGGACCGGACGAGTGTGTCCCTTCGACCAGCCATAACTTAGTGAAAAGCATGGCGTGGACTGGACGACACTGTCCCTTCGACCAATCAACGACCACAGGCTGATATGGACCGGACGAGTGTGTCCCTTCGACCAGCCATAGCTTAGTGAAAAGCATGGCGTGGACCGGACGACACTGTCCCTTCGACCACTCAGCGACCACACGGTTAGAGTGGAGAGTGCATCCCTTCAACCAAATACTCTTTGGCTCGGACGACACTAACCAACAACCAGTTGGACCGGACGAATGCATCCCTTCAACCCACCCCGGGCTCGGATGGCATTGTCCTTTCGACCAACGCAACATAACATTAGTACTATTTTAGGACATAGCTTAGGACACAAATTGGGCGATCAAACCAGAACAGCGACAATAATGTTTCCATGTTGTTTAGCAATTTTGAAGCAGAGGTTTCATGTGCGGTAGTTTGACCTTGCTTATTCTGCTGCCCTTAATATCCCACTTCTGATATCGGGACATCAGGGGTGGCCTTATTGTTGTCGGTCATCGTTGGGCGCGGATATGAGGGCAATAAGCAAGATTACAACAATTCAATTATAACACAGTATTCGATCAGTCAAACACAACAATTACACTAAATGAACCACTAGTCATTCATCGATTAACAAACTATTAAGAACAATCACACTAGTCAAAACCGCGTATCAAGGCAGAACCTCAGCGAATCGTCGCGGACCTTGTTCGCTTTTGCCAGTAACAGCCCGAAGTCTGTCATGGCCGCCGCGCTACCGACAATGCGACGCCTCGCTAGAGCAAACTCCGTCTGCAGATGGCGTGGCGTTCTTAGAACACGTCATCGAACGCCATGTCGATTTTACGAGTTTGCTCTGGTTCTTAGTAGATGGCGCTATTAAGCGCCGTCAAATATTAATTAGTTAAATAAGGTCCCTTGCCTATGCAAGGGGTAAATGTATACTTCCCCCAATTATAATGTTAGTAATTTAATTTGTCTTTATAATGTCCTTATGTGATGTAAATATACGGCCCACGGGGGTGGTGTAACCCCCGGGGGAAAATAAAAAAAAAAAAAAAAAAAAAAGTATACATTGACCCATAAAAGAATTACCTATTTATCTTGTGGAGTCGCGTCTTATTATTTTTGTTTATGAAAAATTCTCTAGATAATTTTTTTATGTGGAATATTGTGCGAAACGTCAGTAATTTGAAAGACTGAAGGCGGAATAACGTTTGACCTTGAGACGAGGGCATTATGAAAACAACAATTAAACCAATATATATATATATATATATGTCAATCGAATAGAAACAGACTATATAAATTAGTAATATTCAATCTATTTTTAGAATACTAGCTGATGCCCGCGACTTCGTCCGCTATGAACGATGAAAGGTCCTTATGTCCTTTCTGGTGTCTTAGACAACGTGTATGCAAAATTTCTTAGTGATCGGGTTCAGTAGTTTTTGCGTGAGAGTTACAAATATCCATACATCCAAACATACTTTCGCATTTATAATATTAGTACGGATTTATATGTACATATGTAGCTAGCATGCTAGTTAGGGTTCTTAGCATGCTGCCTGCGCTGTAGAAACTTGTAGCATAACATCACAGACTAAAAAGAACCTTGGTTGGTGCTTTCCAATATTTCGAATGAATTTCGAGTTAAGATGTTTAAATTTAGAATATTAATTTGAATAAGTTTTTATATAATTTTGGCGACCTTATTACAGTTAGGGCCTCTTTCACCGACTAGAAGTAAAGTGTTGATTAGTTACTTTTAGAAATAATTTTATGTTTTATTAAATTATGCACTTGGGTTTACTGCATCCTTCGATAGGCGAATTTTTTTAATTATTTTCTTTTTAATGTTTGGGACTTTTACAGTACAAACAAAGGTACATCATATCCATAATTGCCGGTTATCGGTGACTTTAAATGGTGGTTAGCCTACTTGACACATGGTGAAAGAGGCCCTTTGTTTTATTATGTAATTTTGTGTGTATCTAGCTGTTATGATTGATTTGGTTGCCTATTATAGGCTCATGTACCAGATTTTATTGTATACAATTAAACATATGGGATAATAAATGAATAAAAATTATAAATATTTAATCTTGTCAATCGAAACAAAAGTCTCAGTAGAAAATTATAATCCGCATTGCTTGACCTCTCTCACTGGAAATATGCCAAAGCGCCTCTACAGTATTTTCCCTTTATTTACAGACTAATGTAAGTTATTTTTTCGTGAATCAATAACGCAGATGTGAAATGCTAAATTCCTTACTAATATTATAAATGCCAAAGTATGTTTGGATGTATGGATGTTTGTAACTCTTTCACGCAAAAACTACTGAACCGATCGTCATGAAATTTTGCATACACGTTGTCTGGGACACCAGAATGGACATAGGGTACCTTTCATCGTTCAACGCGAACGAAGTCGCGGACACCAGCTAGTCATTTATAAACTAGTTCTTGCGCTATTGTTCCTAAGCATACCCACATAACTCTTTCAATGTCTAGTTATATGAAACCAACATCAATGGATGTATGGCAATCAAGTATTTTTGTCAATAATTCGGTCTCAGTTCTTGTCAGTTCAAGCCACGAACAAAGCAAGGCACCGAAATAGGTCATAAAGGATAAACTGTCACTCGTATCGTAGCCCTATTCGGAGTAGTTACAAAGCTAACAGGAGTTAAATATAACGGTTACTCGATGCTGTAATTTGTAATGTAATTACAGAAAACGGTCGCCAACCGGGCGGCCATGATTGCGTAACTGTATTTAATTGACAGATTATAGTTTTTATTGCACAAACTACACCATTCACTGCTTCATTAGAAAAAAACAAATCGTAAACTTCAATTGTAAACAAATAACCTGAACTTATATTTTTCTAGGAAAAATTTATATTTCTCTATCAATAGAGTCAATAGAGTAGACTGTCATTTAATGATAAATTTATTTATTTAATTATTTATCTAAAAAAGTCCTCAACTCTCAACATAAAAATTTACAGACAAAAATATAAACATACCAACATATACATAGCAATAATACAATAACCTAAGTCACATTTTACATAATACATATATACATAGATACACATATACACAAGAGTTTATCACATACCTACCACTCACATAGAACTGCCAAAGTGATCACTGTTTAAAAATAATAATACCAAAAGCATAACCAAACATAATCGCTAGCCAGCAAGAATGCATATATTAGAAGGCCATGATTATAGGACAAGGCAAAAGGTGATAATAGAATAATAATAATATACCTAATTAAAACACTAAAGTAACCTACACACACTAAATATACCCTGTGAATATTTACTGCACTGTGAACAGTGTCACAGTTCATCTAGCGACAGACAGCAGCACGAACTGTGTCTCTGTGACATATGACTCTAGTGTCTGTATACGGTAAGTTTGTGAGGGTGGCTATACAACATGAACTACAGACTAACCTATACTGATTTAAAGACTAACTTGTCTATACACTCGTAGCAAAACCTCTGAAAAATTAGCTCGACATTTTAACTTTTCAGGCAGTTAGTAATTATTTTTAACCAGAGGTCTGGGGTGCTCAATGGAAATTTGTTGAGGTTACATTCAGTTCAGGGATCGTGTATTTGTAAATAATAATAATTAATAATAAAGGGCGAAGTTGCAGATGCTAAAAAGATTTACTAATGTAAATCTAAATAATCATAAATGATTATTTATGATTAAGAAATTTTTAATCGATAGATAATTTATGATTTAGTTATTTCAGCAAAATAAATGCGAAAATAAATATAAAACAGTTATAAAAAACAGAATATTTAGAAAGTTGTGATAAAAAAATCCCAATAAAAAGCCACACCATAAAATAAATATTCAAAACGGATAAATAAATTGAATTTGTGTTTTTAAAGGTACTAGCGAATTATGGAGGCTTTTTTTTAAAATAAATTAAAAACTTTTTAAATAAGTTTAGTTTGTGTTACTATAATCGTTATTAAGGATGATTTCTTATCAATAATAAAAAGTAATTTAATAGCACTTATCATTTCCTAAAAAAGGCTTTTAGTTTCCATGACATTCAGCCTGTGAATGAGGCCAACACAACAGCATTGAAAGTTGTCAGTTAAAAAAGTAAATGGTTTGACGTGAGTTATTTCGTAACATGTACATTAAAGTTTATAAGGAAACAGTCTCTAACGAAATGTTTCCTCAAACATCAAACGTCCGTTGAGAGTATTTAGATCAACTCGTCTTTCTCAAACAAACCAAAAGCATTGTTTAGACTTTAGATCGTGGGGAAATAACGAAAGCTGACAGATGGAAAGAAGATCTATTTTCTAATAATAAAGTCACTTCTACATCGGTATTTAAAAAGTTTGAAGAAGCTGATAGGTATAAAAAAAAATGCTAATTCTTTTTCAATTGTCCGTATTAAAAAAAAATCAAAGTGAGAAAGCATTTGAAAAAAAATAAAGGTTCCTTATTTTTTAATTGAACAATTCTAGATGCACTAAGTTGTTTTACGATTTTTAAGTTTTTAGGTCAGTAGGGATTTAAATTCTAGAACACTAGAACACAATATATGAAGATTTATGACAACTATTCTTTAATGCAACAAAAGAGACAATTTCTTTAAAGAGCTAAGTTAAATGAATGGGAACACATATTTAACTACCTAAAAGATTGCATTTTGACTAAATGCAATCTTTTACTAGAAATGTCTCTACTAAAATCTAAACTAACTAAATTCTAAACTTAATACAGTATTGTATATTACATTTTTTTATTTTAAAACTTGTCTTTCTTATTTTTCTAAGGAATGTAAAATGTAAAAAAAAGTAAGTGTAGGTATAAACCTGCCAGGCAGGTGGTTATCGTCGCCATTAAATAGAATTGACATACGAGGGGACGCCATTACGCTTCAACCTTGAGTTATAGGCGCACTGAATAACTTGTACTTTGTACTTTATGTCTGTGGAACACATAACATAGTACTCTGCAGTCATAAAATTGACAGACCATTTGACGGCTGCAACCACTGTCTTAAGATGATGACAGTGATACAACAGCTCGTGTGTGGTTGTATTTCGGTGAGTGAGTGTAAGATTCCTTATCCTATAAAGTTTACAAGACCCTTGGTCGAGTTGACAAAGTGTTTGTTTTAATGCTCTGTCTCAAGGGTCTGTGGTTCAATTAACAACAGGGCCAACTTTGGAAATAAAATTTTCATAATCGACACACTGCGTTTCGCAGTCATATGCGGACAGTAACCACTTAGAGAAGACCACAGTGACATAACACTATATGTGCTGTTGAGTTTTGATGAGTGAGTTAAAAATTACGGATCCCATTACCGTATCTTCAATTCCACTATGGTCAGCAACGGTCTTGCAATACCTGTGGCGTTGCTTAAGTTATATATAGGCAACGGTAGCCATCACCTACCATCAAAGTGTATGTAATGTTGACATTCCTGTAGACCACGGTAAATAATACTCCACGTAGTAGGAACACTTATTTATTTGTTCTCGCTAATGACTACATTAACATACATTTTGAATGATTATCTATTTGTTACAAAAATACCGACTAAATAAATCGAACGTCTTCACGCTATGACGACCCAGCGCAGAATGGCGGTCGCACCCGTTGGTGCTACCAATTCTTTTTTCGAATAAGTATTTCTTGAATGCTTTGCTCATTTAAATTTCTAACAGACGGCCATTCTGTTCTAGGAATGTCCTCATTCCGGAGCCAAGCTCGGTCATCCGGAGTAAGTAAGTAGGTCCTCATACTTAGTTCAGAGTAAGAAGAAAAATACATCAGTTAGAAATACATCACTATGTAACATCGAAATAATGAATAATAACAGCTATGTACATAATTTTCAGATATACGTCAGTTTGAAATACATCACTATGCAACATAATAACAATGAATAATAATAGCTTATGTAGGTACATAATTTTCAGATATACATCAGTTTGAAATATATCACAACTATCCAACATAACAACAATGAATAATAATAGCTTATGTAGGTACATAATTTTCAGATATACATCAGTTTGAAATATATCACAACTATCCAACATAACAGCAATGAATAATAATAGCTTATGTAGGTACATAATTTTCAGATATACATCAGTTTGAAATATATCACAACTATCCAACATAACAACAATGAATAATAATAGCTTATGTAGGTACATAATTTTCAGATATACATCAGTTTGAAATATATCACAACTATCCAACAAAACAACAATGAATAATAATAGCTTATGTAGGTACATAATTTTCAGATATACATCAGTTTGAAATATATCACAACTATCCAACATAACAACAATGAATAATAATAGCTTATGTAGGTACATAATTTTCAGATATACATCAATTTGAAATATATCACAACTATCCAACATAACAACAATGAATAATAATAGCTTATGTAGGTACATAATTTTCAGATATACATCAGTTTGAAATATATCACAACTATCCAACATAACAACAATGAATAATAATAGCTTATGTAGGTACATAATTTTCAGATATACATCAGTTTGAAATATATCACAACTATCCAACATAACAACAATGAATAATAATAGCTTATGTAGGTACATAATTTTCAGATATACATCAGTTTGAAATATATCACAACTATCCAACATAACAGCAATGAATAATAATAGCTTATGTAGGTACATAATTTTCAGATATACATCAGTTTGAAATATATCACAACTATCCAACATAACAACAATGAATAATAATAGCTTATGTAGGTACATAATTTTCAGATATACATCAGTTTGAAATATATCACAACTATCCAACAAAACAACAATGAATAATAATAGCTTATGTAGGTACATAATTTTCAGATATACATCAGTTTGAAATATATCACAACTATCCAACATAACAACAATGAATAATAATAGCTTATGTAGGTACATAATTTTCAGATATACATCAATTTGAAATATATCACAACTATCCAACATAACAACAATGAATAATAATAGCTTATGTAGGTACATAATTTTCAGATATACATCAGTTTGAAATACAGTGAATAATTTAATTTATTTATTTTACTTTATGTTGAACATAACAGCAACAGCAACCCTACAGCAAAACAAAGTGACATTCAATAGACACAGTATTACTACTTACATTGCCAATTACAGGGTTTCATTCTGTAGTATTTTAAAGTCTTTAAAATTATATTACCTAAGTTTATTCCTAATTGATAATTCTAACTAATTCTATACCAATGATGCTGAATATATTTTTGTATAAATAAATGATTAAGATTATTATTGGGTTTGCAATGCACATAAACTTTAATATATTCTGTGTATTTATTAATAGCGATATGATATAGATTCAAGCTAAGTTAAAATTTCCAGATTTTACATATAACACAAAAACAATTATTATCATAGCAAATTGTTGCTGATACTCGTATTCTGAATGCCGAGATTATCTTAATCAATTATTAAATATAAAATAATCTGTAAATACTACAGTAATTAATTAATTAGTGATCTATTTATTGGAAAATTCTGGTTTTTATTTTAATTACACTAGTCTGTAGTTATTAGTCACATTATATCAAACTATATTTAATTAATTACATACAACGAGGTGGTGCAGTCAGCATGCTTGGGACCCTGCCAAAGGGACCGATGCTTTTTATTATATAATGTGTAAATTATAAGTGAAATTTATTATATAACTATTAGAATTATATTTTATTTTAAATAAGCTTTAGCAGTTTAAAATCTACAGAGTACTACAATACTTAAATCGTACTTAAATACTTTCGAAATCATTAACTTAATTACATAAATGCCTCTCAATATAAATATTTATAATTTTAGGTGCTAAATGTCTTTATTCTATTAAGGAAAAACCTTCTCTGGTTAGGTACATTATAACTACTTAAAGACTGGATTCTATTGCATATTTATAGATTTAACTCGCTTACACTTCACTATTTGACACATTTGGCACTCCACTATCTCAAACAATAATACTAACACAAACATTAAAATAACACACAATGTGTCTACCGTTTTTCACTCACAGGGTACGCTCAGCCCTCTTCTCAATTCGATTATGGCTACTGTTGGGACACGGCCTGCCCATTATCCAGCTATAGCCACTTAACACCATCTTTCCACCCGAGTACGGTGCGCTCAACACTGAGACCGCTCGCTATCGTTGCCCACCCGAGGCTCTCTTTTTAATTCTATTATGGCTACCGTTTGCCGCCCGAGGGACACGGCCTGCCCTTGCTACCGTTTGCCGCCCGAGGGACACGGCCTGCCCTTGCTACCGTTTGCCACCCGGAGGACACGGCCTGCCCATGCTACCGTTTGCCATCCGGAGGACACGGCCTGCCATGCTACCGTTTGTCACCCGGGGGACACGGCCTGCCCATGCTACCGTTTGCCACCCGAGTAACACGGCCTGTCAGGATAAAATTGCATCGTATTCATTACCAATAGTCGTAGCTGCCCGAGAGCGACGTCGTCAGCTCTCCTTCTTAAGCAGCTGATGTCCGTCCCGATCAACACCAGTCTGCTCTTACTTCGTATCTAAGCTGCAAATGTAGGGATATGAAAGTAGATATTAGAATTTAGGACTAACAGTCCAACCCATTCATCATTTCATCATTATTCGTGTCATGTCTTTAACCCAAACGTTCCAGAAATTTCTATCGCTACTACTGGTCTCGTTATCACCTCTCAGTGGTGATGACTGACATGTCACCCACGCCTTGAGTTTATCTGTAGAGTTAACATATTTTCGTATTGCCTACGGGAATGACTTCAATATTAGACACTTGTTATCTGTCTTTATCTAAAATCATAGTTATTTTGTAGGGACCATTTGTGGACCATTTAAAATCATATTTATTAATATTATTATTATTTTTAGGTGCCAGCTTCTTGCTTTTCTCTTTTTAGAATAGAACAGATTTACTTACATGCATATCACATACACGAATACATCTAAACATAACAAGACAAAAGTAAAATACATACAAATCTTTCCCATTTAAATGAGAATACACAGCCAAAATTCCATTGAGTGTGTGCCATTGCTCAGTATAAACTGATGCAAAGCACAGCGCCGATCCCACGCCAGTCCCACTTGACAGACTCACGCCGGCGGAACACCCGTCGCAACTGTAGTACTGTTACTTGTAGGAATTTAAAGTCATGGCTCTGTTTAGGCTGCAACTAATATAATAACAGTACACCACCCTTTATCAGGTTGTCTTTAGTTATTGCTCATACCACAAAATTAACCACTTGGCTTAAGATCTGATTCACTTTTCTGTCTCTCAATTAGTAATGAAGTACATTTGTTTTTGAAAGCAGATTTAGACATGAGAACACGAAAAGGTGGGGGGGTAGAAATATAATTCCAACACTTAAAGCCAAGTATCGTAAGCTACTACAAAATGCTGCTGTTGGGCAATAGAGGACATTCAATGCATTTACCGGACGTTTACAAACAAAGGGAGGATCACGCCGATTCAATTTTTGAACAAATACTCAGGTCTTTTAGTACCAACCATTTTCGAAGATTAGCGTTGCATAATAAAGTTATTGCCTGGCATTCATATGCAAAATATTATATTTATTTAAGGAAGGTGTTATGTGCGATCTAGGAGACACCTTAACGCAGAAACGTAAACAGGCATTTTGCACTCGTTGAATTAATTTAGGTTTTCTCAAATAAATGTTACCATTCACAACCAAAAATAATTCATCTTGGATAAAATAATCGTTTCACAAAATTTAAGTTTAAACGCAAATCAACACTTAAGGCATCTATAATTTTGTTCCAGACTTTTAAGCGGCAAAAGCAGTTTTGAACTAGTTCAAGCACTTGTTTCTCAAAATGTAAATTACCGTCCATCATAAATCCGAGGTAGCGCGCTTCACTCACTCACCATTTAGTGATTATATCAGGATTAGACACGGCCTAAGCTTTCTATACTTTTTTTTTTACCTAATAACATAAATCAAGATCTACTTGGATTAAGGATTAAACATTTTTTTTTTTTCACCAAGCAGTTATAGTCACTAAGTCATTTTTGAAGTGAAGACTTCTTTAGGCGCGGTGAGCATTTTTTTGAGATGGGGTAAAAGCATTGAACTCATAATGTAACGTAATAATGTAATGTAAGCGTCATGTAAGCGTCATAGCAGACCACTGCATCTGGTCAGTATGGGTGTGATCAGTAATCAATATGGTTTACACCTCTGACCAATGAAATAGTGTCATATAAACATCAAACCCTTTTAATGGTCTGTCATTATGAATTTATTATTGTCATTGTTTGTCAGTTTACGAATAAATGTCAGTGTCATATATGTATTTTCTCTTGTATTTCTTGCGATCAATAATAGCGACAATTTAATTAAATTCGATAATGCCAAGGAATTTAAATATCATACAATTACTTTTGTGAAGATACGTTTTCACTTCTTATGTGTCCAATGACACATGTATTTATTTATTTATTTTTATTACATCTTGTATTTGTTCACTTTTACAACTCATATATAATTGCAAGTCATCGGCAAATAAATATAAATAAATAAATATCTTCACACATTCTACACAGCAGCATCCAGTTTCACAGTAAACAACCAATGCCTGTATCATGCATCAGACAGCCGATACACTACATAAGATTACTATTTTTCTTTTGTAAATACATACCGATCACAAATAAAAACATCCATGACTCAGACACAGAGCCAAAATGCCAACACACAAACACTTGCCCTAGCGGGATTCGAACCCGCTAAAAATAAAAATAAATATACATATCAAAAGCAGTTCTTACAACTTACTATCGCGAACATTATCATCGAGTACCTTTATAGTGATTTTTGATTTAGAGTTTCGGAAAGCTTTGATTATTATGAACTTACTGAACTCATCAATGATGCCTAGAATATAGGTTACGTTTACTTTTGATGAACGAACCTAAATGGTCCATGTGAAGTGTGTCAAAAACTATTAAAATCCATTCAGACATTAGTACTAAGTATTATTATAATTTTTAATTCTTAATTTCAAATATTTGGCACGTTTATATCGCAAACATTTATCGTAGTGAGTTACCATACCAATAGTACATACATAACTCAAAGGCACTAAATAACTATCTTTATAATCACAAATCTTTGTGAGAAGCTTATTAAAATAATGAAAATTTAAATATTATAGAATAAGATTACTTTTATTATTAGAACCAAAACTTAAATCTTCATAATATTTTAAATTCTAATTATATGATCAGGGAGACAGACCTGCACAACGCAAGTCGAAACATGTCCTGCCCGCCACCGGTATCAACTATTATTATTTTAAGGTCATGCGCACCGAAACCGATTGAGTAAGAAAGTTAAGATCCGTATCCGCGGATATACATTCTTAACAATCCGGCGCATCACTACTAGCTTCTAAATGCCATCATTATTTTCCTTTCGTACGAGTACATTAGGGCTGGCGTATGCGGAATGGGACTCTCTAATTATATTATTATCCAGTACTCGCGTACCATATTCCTGACTACATTTCGTTCACTTTAGACGGTTAAGACGATACGGTTTGAAGATCCGGTGACGCAGAGTCGTATTGACTTTCAAGTTATATTAGTTAATAAAATCTGACTCTTGTAGGCCGAAAGCAAATAATTTCTATGTTTGTTATAAGATTTAGCAATATATCCTGTTATTGTCCTTATTTAATTAACTTAATAATCAATTAAATAAATAACCAATCAATTAATTGTTTAACTTTTTGGCCTATATTTAACATAGCCATCGTGAATCGTTCCTGCCTTACAAAAGAACCAACGGCAACCCGGAATGATTTACAATAATAATTTGTACACTGTAGCGTAGCTTATTTAACATTAACCTTCATACAAACATTTCTAGGTATAAATAACGTACCGCTGTAATTATCCGAAGTGTACGCTTTATATAATTTAAGCCTTCCAAGACGACATCTTCAAACTTGCGCTGCCCGCTCAAGTCCCGATTCGCCGCAGTATAAAACTAACTACAAATGAGTCTTATAAACGGTAACCGATGGTAATTTCCTGAAGGATTGACTCACTTAAACCTCCGTCGCGAAAAGCTCGTCCCTCACCATCAAAGTTTCAATGTCAGCCTGAACAGCGTCAACACCTAAAGTACCAAAACCCGACCCGACCCGACATCAGGTGAAGACTAGACTAGACTAGACTAGACGGGTGATTCTTGAATCTAGACCCTTGTGCATTGAGTCGAATATTATTTTTAAAAATTCTGTTTATTATGCAAACAACCGCATTCGTAGGTTACCTATTCATGTTGCACACGTTTACCAGTCTTTCTTTGTTGTGGTAGAAAGACTTATACAGCTAAGTAGTAGAATGCTAAATATATATAATTTGACATTTGAAAGAAAATATGTATCTTTTCCATAGAAAATACCATAAATAGTTCTGTCATGATCATCACATTTGAAATTACGAGTGAAGGTGTACAACAATAGCTATGTACAACAACAATGTATCAAGCGGGGACAGAAGAGGACAGAGAATTCTACAAAATAGCACAATTCTTATAATTTTACTTCTTTTTCTTTTCTCTCCCTTTCCCTTTCCCTTTTTTTTTTTTTAATCTACCTTATCTTAGTTTTGAATAAACTTTTTATGAATTCATGTAAGTACTTAAGTCTTTTATTTTGTTGTAAATGAAATGTATAAGTAGGCAATAATCTCATACTACAGAAAACAAAAACTTCTTTTTTTTATATATATATTATGTATAACGCTTCACCTATAATCATAGATAAAAGAAACATGCAGGTGTTCCATGCGAAACTCATAGGTAAAATATATGTAACTGAACTCAGGGCTATAATATATCTCAAATGGATATTTATACCGGTCAATTTAATATTAATAAAAACGATACAATGTTATTAACAAGAATAAAAAGTATATTATTACAAGAAGTATAATCATACTCAAATAATAATACCATGTTTTTAAAAAGTATATTCGCTTACAATATTATTTAAAAGAAAGGAAAGTAGCATGCTCTCAGAAACGAACTGGGAAATGTACAAAAGCTACTGTCCGTTCTATAATCTATAATCTTTGAAAGCATTACGTCTTACCGTATTTGTGAGACAATTTGAATGTAAACAAGCTCTTTTCTAAGTAATTTAGCGGGTAGATATAACTTCATCTGAATTTCAGTCGTACATGCATTTATTGTTATTATGCACGTAGATATTATGAACATACGCACATATAGAAACAGAAAAGTTACAGGTACATACCAAGGGCTCGGTTTTTTTACCGCACTTCTGATTGTTGACATTCCTGTAGACCACGGTAAATAATACTCCACGTAGTAGGAACACTTATTTATTTGTTCTCGCTAATGACTACATTAACATACATTTTGAATGATTATCTATTTGTTACAAAAATACCGACTAAATAAATCGAACGTCTTCACGCTATGACGACCCAGCGCAGAATGGCGGTCGCACCCGTTGGTGCTACCAATTCTTTTTTCGAATAAGTATTTCTTGAATGCTTTGCTCATTTAAATTTCTAACAGTAAGGTAGTTGTTAAAGTTCAGGGATATTTATTGCCTTTGTGCATTTTTATGATAATACTGCAGTTAAAGTATCAAAGTGTCTAAGTCTATGCAGTGACGTGCATTAAAAGCTTGTGGGTCGATATAAATGCGACAGTCGGCTGCCTTATTAACTAACAGCAGACGACTTGCGATCGCGTGTGCTGCCATACAAAAATGATGCACATTAATTTTAGTTATTGTCCGTAAGAGTCCTTATCGCAAACTACACTTTTGTTATGAGTTATGTGATACCAAAAAGGACGATTTAGTGTGATATCCTGTCGCAAGTCGTCTGCTGTTAGATAATAAGGCAGGACTGTTATAAATTATAAACTTTGAGGCCTTTCCTTCGCCCCAACGAGTTTATGTTGGCTTCCAACTCCCATCAATCATACGAGTACTGAGTGTTAGACTAAATTAGTCTTTGCCTTCTATTAGATAAAGTACACAATGAATAAACCTCATTTGCCACTAAGCTTATTCGCCAATAAGTGAGGATTCATTTTAAGTATTATTCATTCACGTCTCTCTGGAAAATCCTTGTAAATAAATGGAGTTTTTTTTTTCGATAAAAATATAAATATTAATTTTAATAATTGAGTGTAATCTTTTTATAGGAATGGACAGTATAAAATAAAAAAGAATACTCGTAATAAAATATTATATTCAAAATCAGGAAATGTGTTATAGGTACGACACGTACTAATTTTATATACATACTAGTTGGTGCCCGCGACTTCGTTCGCATTGAACGATGAAAGGTACCCTATGACCTTTCTGGTGTCCCAGACAACGTCTATGCAAAATTTCATGATGATCGGTTCAGTAGTTTTTGCGTGAAAGTGTTACAAACATCCAAACATACTTTCGCATTTATAATACTAACTGGTGCATGCGACTTCGTTCGCGTTGAACGATGAAAGGTACCCTATGTCCTTTCTGGTGTCCCAGACAACGTGTATGCAAAATTTCTTAATGATCGGTTCAGTAGTTTTTGCGTGAAAGAGTTACAAACATCCATACATCCAAACATAATTTCGCATTTATAACATTAGTACGGACATACTAACTTTTGCCCGCTATTTTTTTCGCGTTCCTATATGTATTATGTCCTTTTCTTTGCCTTTGATAATGGTAATTGGTTGAGAAGTTAAGGCTTAAAAGCGTAACTAACAGAAAATCTCACTTTCCCTTACTAAGGATTAATGTTTAACAATATTTGTGACCACTAACCATCCAGTATTTCTATTACCTATTGGATAATAGAAGTAGTTATTCAGATTTGAATATTAGACACGGTTGACGTAATCTAAAACGAGTTGACGGACTGAAGGATAACTACTTTGTGACAATAAGAAGTTATGCTATCAGAAATGCGATCACTTTATATATGTAAGAGTACGTCATGAAGACTAGTTCAAATTTAACTATGTAGGGTGGATTTAGTTAGATGTTAATTATATAATAATAATATTCTCAGAATACATTACCATATCTAAAAAAGAATACCTTTTTCAAGCGAACATGTACGTGTTATATATATTTTAAATTTCTATAGCGAATTTCAGGAAGAGCTTGGAAGATTTGCTATATTCGTAACACTTAACACTATTTTGTCGTATTCATTTGAAGTGGCCAATTGTACTACGGTTTGTAAATGTTTATATTAATCTATGGTAATATAGGTCTTATTGTTTCTATTTTTTTGTAAAAAAAAATTGTGTGTGACTGTTTTTGCCTTAATAAATAAATAATTATTATGATTATTTTTCAGATCAATTGCTAAGAAAATAATACATGAACCATAAATAGCCACCCAGCATCATGTGGACCGTCAGCCTGTCTATCGATATTTACATTTAAAAAAATGGTATAAGCGCCTTTGAGGATGTGAACCTTTGAATTTGGAATTGTGAAAAACTCATTTCATAGTTAACAATAATACTTCATTAAAAGGGAAGATTTTTTTATTATGATTTTTTTTTATATAGATAGTAATAAGTGAGTATTATTAGCGGTACAATAGTGAGGCTAATAAATCAGTGTTGTAATCAATGTTTTCGCACACATTTGCAATGTTAAACTAACATAATCATAAAATAACATTCACCATTAAACAGATAAGCGTTTGCATAAAACGTGTTTATCAATTTTATAACAATTTAAAAATAACTTGTTTGAAATACTTTTTTGCATAAATTAAAAAGCAATATATTTAAGTTCATATAATTGTAAATTATTTGTAAGTAAATTTCCTGGTAAATAAAGAGTGACATCATTCTGTTTGTCACATCTAAAGATACATTCTGTCCGGTTTAACTGGATGGTAAAATCCGTCATAAAGTTAACTGATCAAGGTTCAATTTAACGAAGATTACAATGTGGTCGTGTATTGCGTATTTACAATTAAAACTATACGTCATAAATTGTTATATATACATAAAATCTTCAATCACTTGTTTTAGACTGCTGTTGCTTATAATACCTATATATTTTAAATATTATATAACTACTCTATATATGACATATCTATACCTAGGTCCATTTATTTATGGTATCCATTTATTGTTGTTGTTATTAAGAGTATATTAAAGCTACTTTTATTTTAGAAAAATAAAAATATTGTAAATAGTACCGCGCACAGTATCCAGTAGCGCGCGTGCAGTTTTATTTTCTATACTAATATTATAATGAGAGAAGATTTGTATGTATGTATAATGAAAAAACTCAAAAACTACTGGACTGATTTTGAAAATTCTTTCACCTATAGAATGCTACATTATCAGCGAATAACATAGGCTATAATTTATAAAGTTTCGCCTAGCCATTAGCAGTACTAATGGAAAGAGTGCTAAACGAGGAAGCCGAGCACGATTCTCTAGTTTATAATATTTAAGAAGCACCTGTTTATTAAAAGCGACGATTTCACTTGTCACTATGAATTAATTACGTATGTGCAGCTAGAGCTATTGCAATATAAACCTTATTCCCTGGACATAAAGTGTAAAGAGTGAATAAATAATTATATGGTTATTAATTGGGACAAATGTGTGCATGTCAATTAGTCGTCGCGTCGGTACGCTTCCTTGAAGGCAATGTAGCATGAGACCAGTACCTCTAACGTGAGTTATAATTACCGCACTCGCTAGCGAGAGCGTAAAAAAATTATATGAAAAACTGTCAACTGTCAATGTCAAATTGACAATTTTCCATATAAATATTTTTACGCTAGCGAGTGCGGTCATTGTACTCATGGTACAGGTAAAGAGGGCCTAGTGCCAGTTTTACTCGATCAAACGCGTCGAACGCGTAAACGTCAATTTGTATGGGAATGTAGCAGCGCTAAACGTTAGCCACTAGGTGGCGCTGCTTCATTTCTATACAAATTGACGTTTAGGGCCCTTTTCCTGTCATGCGTATTTTCGTCCGCGCGCGGATCTGGTCCGCATGCAGGTGATAGCATGCTGCTGGCCACACGCAGGACAAATATTTCGTTTACGGTGCAGTGTGTCGCCAGTGCACGAATTGTGCACAACGATGAACGTTAAAAAAGTAATTATCGCTTATATCATTTTCAAAAATAAAAAATTTAAAAGAGAATTCAGAGTAGATCCATATCTTGAATCGCTAACCGCATCCGGTTAGCACGCACGCGGGTTGCGCGCCCGCAGCCAACGCGTAAGGCGTTCGACGCGTTTGATCGAGTAAAACTCGCATTAGGTCCTCAGAGACCAAGCAAGTGGTTAGCAGAGGAATTCGTTGACACAAGTCAGATTGCACTTTCTCAGTTAATATGTAGAAAACTAATTGTATTTGAATGATTGTCCGTAAGGATTAAAGTCTATATAGTCCGTTTAGCATTTACACATAGCATCCGGCAATATACCTATCTTATCTAAGTCTATTGCCGAAATAAAAATTGGATTTTTATAAATCAATAAAATAAATGCAAACACAAATTTGTTTGCCTGTTGATTTTTTTGGGGGAATTCTCATTATATGAAAATTCCAAAAGATAAAATTAATATGTTGAGTAGGGTTCTCTGATGTTAACTTCTTCTAAACCGTTCGACAGATTTTGATACGGTTTTAATTAATTGAAAGAGCGATAAACGAGGAAGGTTTGTATATATATAATTTGCAGAAAAATAAGATGGGGGCGGGTCGGCAATGCATTAATTAATAAATAATAATAAATAAATATCTTCACACTTCCACACAGCACCATCTAGATCCACAGTAAGCAACTAATGCTTGTATTATGTTTACCAGACAGTTGATATAATACATAGATTATTATTATTTTTGTAAATACATACATATTATAAATATAAAACATCCATGACTCAAGTACAAAGGTAAAATGTTAACACACAAACATTTGCCCCTTCGAACCCGCGACCGTTTGGTTAATTGTTGATAAACTATAAATAAAATACATATTTGAGATTATTATTGTTTTATAATTTATATTTTTATAATTCTGTATATTTTTATAGATAAGAATAGCCATATAATGTTAATTAGATATTGCAGTTATACTGTAATAACCATTTGTATTATAAATGATAATATGCGCGCGCAACCTGCAAACTTGTTATTATGTACATAATAAAATATGCAAAATGCAACTTCTTCAGAGAATAAATAAAATTGATTTCATTAAATTAATAAAAAAATAACGTGTCATAAATTTTCACAGAAGTTTATTATGCTGTTTTACTCTACAAATGGATATATATATATATAAGTATATGCGTTGTGGCTGAGTCAAATTATTCTTTTTAAGGACACAATAACGTATTTAGGCTTTATTTACTCAAGTGATTCTTGTCTCTTATTCTATTTACTAAAATTTAAAAATATCCATTATAAATATTAACTATACAACCTTAAAAATATAACTATAGAATAAAAAAGATTCACTGTTGGACATTATCCAGCCAGAAAACTTGTATTTAAGTCTGTATAAATATCGCTCAGTTAAAGAAGATATAGCAAACCATCCACTTACAGATCACAGTGAAATAACAGCACGAGTGCTGTTATGTTTCGGCACAAGAGTGATTAAGGGATACCAGAGCCAATCCCTCATCCTGTTAAATGTGTTTATGTTTAATGTGTTAATCCTGTTGTGCATCAGGTAGTATGGAATATTTCACACGCAAAATTAAGTATCCGTACTAATATTATAAATGCGAAAGTATGTTTGGATGTATAGATGTTTGTAACTCTTTCACGCAAAAACTATTGAACCGATCACAATGAAATTTTGCATACACGTTGTCTGGTACACCAAAAAGGACATAGAGTACCTTTCATCGTTCAACGCGGACGAAGTCGCGGGCACCAGCTAGTATTATAAATGCGAAAGTATTTTTGGCTGTATAGATGTTTGTAACTCGTTCACACAAAAACTACTGAACCGATCACCATGAAATTTTGCATACACGTTGTCTGAGACACCAGAAAGGACATAGAGTACCTTTCATCGTTCAACGCGGACGAAGTCGCGGGCACCAGCTAGTATTATAAATGCGAAAGTATGTTTGGATGTATAGATGTTTGTAACTCGTTCACACAAAAACTACTGAACCGATCACCATGAAATTTTGCATACACGTTGTCTGAGACACCAGAAAGGACATAGAGTACCTTTCATCGATCAACGCAGACGAAGTCGCGGGCACCAGCTAGTAATTTAATAATTTAGTTTTTAAATCAGCAGCATTAACAAGTACCTAGGTACTCAATGATACACTATATGTGGGAAGTTGTTATTTAAAGTGAAATTTCTAAATGCAATTTATTTCAGCGACAGGAGCGACAGATGTAGGCCGTGTATTTTATATTTAGATGACCTAGAACGGGTTAGGTATTACTTTGTTGATATGAAACAAGTATACGATACTCGTTTGGAGAGTTAATGATCTACGCTCGTCAATTTGTACTGGTCATCGATAGATCATTACTATGAGTCTTTTAATAATGTCTAAGTTATTTGTAATTGTCTATTTTTATTCTTTAATTTAAAAAAAAATACCTTGACTTGTTTAATTCAGTTAGATTTTGTTTTCTATTATATTTGTGTGGATTTTGATGTGTAATTGCTGGAATGATCTCCCTCTTCATATCCAAGGCTCCAAAAACCATAATTTTTTTTAGCCTTTATATCTTAAGCACAAATTAAATCAAAATATGTAAATTTTATTTATAAATATTTTTCTTTCGTTGTTTAACTGTTAACTGAAGCTATGCATTGTATATATATATAGGTACTTTGTTATAAATTTTTTATATATTATTATTTATATGTAGTATTTAAATTGTTTAATTTATTTATTTCCACATATAGTATATGTTTGTTTTGTATATGTTTTATTTTGTATAGTTTGGTTTATTAGTTTTATTTTGTAAAAAAAAAAAAAACAGAAAATGTCTTTTGTGTTCGTTTTTAATGCATGCTGAGTTAGCCTATAAGTGGAGTATTACAATATTATAAAAGATTGTTTAAATGTGATTAAGTGTATGGATTGTTGTAGCCAACAGGCTTCCTAATAAATAAAATAAAAAATAAAAATATAATTCATATCTAAGTAATTTATTAAAATATGTTTGTACAGTGTATAGTGTAATTATGTTGTCCCAAATGGTGCTGGCTGAAAATGAGCGCTGCAGATGATTAGTCTATGTCTAACATCTCCAGTGTGCCAGTATCCGTTACACTGCCGCGAGGACACACACATCTTTTACCTATTTATTAATTTATTCTGTGTTATGTTTGTGTTGCGCGAATAAATTTCTTTCTTCTTTCAAATATTTGAAAGTAATAATTGTTTGGTGAGACGAATGTTTATTTATTACTAGAATAATCGGTTCAGTGACACGGATGAGGTTGACAGACTGGTTTGGGACTAGCGGCTGCAGCCAGAGTTGTCTTGTCTCGCCTTGCCGAAGGCACTGCGCTAAATATGGAACCCACCCAGTCTGTGCAAGCAAGGCCAATGCGAATAAGACGCACCGCACCGCATCGCACCGCACAGACGAGTTTTGTAAAGACGCGCGTCAGGAGATTTCTTTCTGAACGCCAAGTTATAATAATAATAATAATCTTAAAATCTTAAATAAAATAAAATCTTTATTTCAGACTTCCGTCCATACAATTATTTTACATCAAAAAATATAAAAATATATATACGCCTTAAGCTACATAATTATGTATCTACAGAATGCAATTTACAGTAATTTTTATTTATAGGCCCTGCCTAGGTACTCTATTTAAACACCAACCAGTGCAAACTTTGAAAAGTTAATTTCAAATAAAAACATACATGCTTATATGATTTCAGTTAAACAGTTCTCATATTACTTAATTATTTTAGGACGCCATTTTGGGGAATACGCGAACCTTTACAATGTCATTTCAAATAAATAATTTTTTTTTATCAAAATTCTATTTATATTTGTATTATTTATTAACTAGTTAGGTACTTGATTTAACTAAGCTTTAGCATAATACCTAAATGGCGCCAAATAAATTATTCTTTCGAGTTATTAATAAACACGATTTATGATAGTAATTCAACTAGAACCAAGTGGTAATAACATTACATGTTTATGATAAATAAATTGAATTAATAATCCAATTAACATAAATCATAATTTTATAAACTATAATCATTTATAGCCAGCCTTAATAACATTTTTTTAACAACTTTAAAATGTCTACTATTATAATAGGTAAATCCTATTAATATTATATTATTACATGGATAGGGTAGGTACTTTTTACGCTGAAAAATTTTTAGGTTCCCTAGGGATCGCCTAAAAGTATAAAAAATTGTGCGCCACTATCGCCAACACTACCGTCGTCACGTTTAAGTAAATGTTATAATTATTTTTAATTTTTCAACGGACGAAGTCACGGGCACTAGCTAGTACAGTCATAATATATTAGAAGCTAAGTCTCTTTGGAAAAATAATGATTATATGGGTTATGTTATGATACAATTTTAAACACTAAGTAAGTAATTAATGTCTAACATACATACACGTACCGACCGACGTACCTATGACTTAAATATTATAATTACTGTAAAGATTAACCAAAATTTGTTCAGCAGTTATTTCGTGAAAGGGTCTAGAAACTTTACCATTCATAATACTAGCTTTACCCACGACTTCGTCCATATAAATATACATAAATTTCTCTAAAGTTTCATCAAAATCAGTACGGTAGTATTAAAGTATGTACTTACACGAAGGAGTAGGTAAATTAGTTGGAATTTTTTTATGGCACCTTACCTACGGCCTACTAATATGAATATACCTGCATAATTTTAAATAATGTAAAAATTATAATTATTGTCATAAAAAAAATATTATTTCGATAAATTATATTTTAATAATTAAAAAGTGTCCACCCACATAAGACATTCGCTAATCAGTAATGTCGCAATCTGTTAAAATATAGAGATAGGTAATCCAAAATTAAATATTTTAAACACATTGTGATACAAATATTTCTACAGTTATAATATACATACTTAAGTGATTATTATTATATTCTTACCTTTAACGACATCTTGATAGCAATCAATCGATTTTCTTCTCAAGGTTTTCCATAAGGGTTTTAAAACGTATCATGGGGACACGAAACATTAAAATAAATAAATTACTCCATAAAACACGGTCAGCAGTTATGTAATGTACACTTGAGGAGCGTGTATATTTTTTATTGCAAAAATATAGGTCGTTTTCATTTATTAACACTTTTTTTTTTCAAATAACTAAATATACGAAAATAATTTCAAGCAAAAACACGCTACACCAAACCAATACCGTTGCGAAAAGTGTCTGCTCACTCACTCCCGTAGTGAGTTAGTAAAGATTACGTTGTTTTTAATTTGGTTTCGCTTGCCCGCTCACTCACTCAATGCGTTCCTTTTATTGACGTATGGTATGAATGAACTTCACTGATGACGCAGTGTTGCCATTACACAAAATATGTCAGATTTTTTTTTATTATTATAAATACTTAAATATAAAATATTACATCAAATGTACATGTATTTAATTGAAACTAAATTAAATATTTAATAAATATTTCTTTATTGAAACGAGAGCCATTAAAAAAGTGTCGCCATCTGTACACAGAGATGGGAATTACATCGTGTCGCGAAAAGGAGAATGAAAAATAGTTAAATTTCATTTGTTCAATTATGTTTTAATTTCTGAAAAATTGTTGATGAATACATTTTAAATAACACGATTAAAAATTGAATCAGTCGTTCCGCTTCATGAGAACCATCTTGACGGCTTCAATGATGGCCGACTGTGATTGGTATTTGTCAGAGTGTTCACACTTAAGATGCGCTCGAAGTTCTGTAGCTGTATTAGTTCTGTATTCGCATAATGTACAATGATACAAAAACAGACCGAGATGCCGGCCGCCTTGAAGAACATGTTTTCGAAGATTCTCCTGAAAAACCAGTGCCTTCTCTTAGATTTCTGTTTTATTAATTGATAAAACCAAAAAATCGAAAAAAACCTACGTACTGATATTGTAAATAGGTAACACATGGCGTTAAAATCTTTATATACCTAGATAATTTTGTGTTTTTGAAGAAAATTTGCAAATAAAATAACAAATACCTAGGCTGAAACAATGCATAGTTTACGTCACTTACTTCCTAGTACAAAGATTGTAATCACAATGTGAAATAAATGTTTTTGACAGCCCTTGAATAGTAAGGTATACAATTGAGAATTGCTAATTATGTTTAAAGTAGGTACACACCAAACTTCCGCAAGTAAAGTCGCAGTGCGGACATAAGTAGGGTTTAATTTGTTTGTGCATCAGCATGTGTCTTTTGAGATGGCTCGCTTGGTCTGTCTTGTAGGAACACTTTTTGCATTCATGGTGTTTGATACGATCACCGTGTACGCGACGGTGTCTGGAAAAAAACTATTTGTTTTTAAATTTACACGATAAGCAAGTATATTAATTCAATTCGCAATAATTAAATAAATAAAAAAACAAAAACAAAGCATTTTCTCTCGTTTACAATTACAACCATCGAAATAATAAATTATCTTTACAACCAATGATGAATGTAAATCAAGTAGCGCCATCTATGAAACATTTACAAGAATTGATCTCAAAGTGATATTCGCGCCCTCTGTAGGCGAATAGTGTAATCATGAATCAAGTTTGTTTCGACAACGGAGCAATAAATTCATCTATTGAACAACAGATGACTCTGAAAACACTTAATTAAACTTGTATGGCAATAGGAATAAGGGCCTCTTTCACCATGTGACAAGTAGGCTAACTGTCATTTAAAATCACCTGTCACCGAGATAAATGGAGCTGATATACCTTTGTTTGTACGGTAAAAGTCCCAAACACTAAAAAGAAAATAATAAAAAAAATTCGCCTATCGAAGGATGCACGAAACCACCGAGTGCATAATTTAATAAAACATAAAATTATTTCTAAAAGTAACTAATCAACACTAAACTTGTAGTTGGTGAAAGAGGCCCTAATTGTAAAATATGAATAAATACGTACTTAGCGAGTTGTACAAAAGATGTGGCCACATAACTGCATTGCGCGTGAGGGCAAAGTTTATCTCTCGCCGCATGCACACATTCCGCCGTGTGACGAGTCAGACTTGCTCTGTAATAAGTATTAGGATTTTAATTAAATAAATTATGACTAATGAAAAAATATTAACACCAGTAATTTATTTTTTAATTTGATATGGATTATTGGAAATTATTCAGTTGAGTTATTGAGTACCAACAATCATCATCATATCTAATGTCAGGCGTAGGACGATTGCTGCTGGATATACCTAAGCCTTTTTCAGTGAGATCGGTCACGAGCAGTCTGAGATCATCAATTATGTTGTTATAGTATAATCACGCCCATCACCATCACCATCACCATCCATAAATGTCCACTACTGGTCATTTGGAAAGCTACCATGCTCATTCTTCCACTGCCAGCCTCTTGAAGTCATCTGTTCAGCGAGCAGGTGGTCAGTGATTCGTCTAGTTAGGCTATTGTTACGCTCTAGCTATGTTGTTTCGTGTAGTATAGTAGAAAATTTTAATACTATTGTAATACTTAAGTAAACTAATCTGTACTTCCGTATTAAATTTAATATTATAAATGCGAAAGTATGTTTGGATGTATGGATGTTTGTAACTCTCACGCAAAAACTACTGAACCGATCACCATGAAATTTTGCATACACGTTGTCTGAGACACCATAAAGGACATAGGGTACCTTTCATCGCTCAACGCGGACGAAGTCGCGAGCACCAGCTAGTAAGAAATAAAACAGTTTCTAGTGTAGTCGAAATGTTATCAACACATATTCGAATTATGCGTTTTTAAGTACACTTGGTTACACTAATGTGCTTGTGGGCGACGGTCAGGACGTGGGACCATGCGGATATACAGAACTCAAGGATACGAAACAAACGTTCGAACTACAGTTGGTATATAACTTCAGTAGGTTTCTCAGCAAAATAAGTTATTGTAAGGACATTGAGAATTGATTTACTTGACACTTGAACGAAAAGCTTTAATTGGAACTAAAATTTTGACTATAAGTACCTCTTTTTATAATTTATATGCGTATTAATTTTGCACATAAAATCCCAAGGCAACTTAAAGAAATTTTAAGTTAATTCTGTCATAGTCGCAAAATTGATTGAAATAATTTTGACTTTCGCAACAATATCTCATGGTTTATCATTTTTGGACCTCTCAGCTGTGGACCTAAAATACCCTTTCTAATGGGTGTGGTGGCGCTTATTTAAAGAAGCCTATGTGCAACAATGGACGCTTGTGGACTGATGATAATTAATATTAGGAAACACCAAGCACTAAATAGTATCAATAAAAATAATCATGTTCTATTGTAAACACTATAAACAGCATTCAATGTCAGCGCATCCTGGAAAAGATTTTTAAAGGCCAATTTCATTTTAAAAAGCCGATTGATTTTAAGGCCGTTTTTGCTCGAAAAATCCATAGCCACGTCTGCTGAACACACTGTCCATATGTGCTTGTCCAGTACATACTAGCCGAGGAAAAATAAATTAGAGTGGACGACGGTTCAGGTGGCCATTACCAGGTGATGCAGTCGGAAATTTGTATTTAAAGTTTCAAAATTATCGTAATCCACTTGTAATTGTGGAATAGACTTGCATCATATATCCCTTAGCAAATAACTGAGTAGGCAAAATGCTTCAATTGATAAATTATGAGCATCGACGAGTCCAGGAATACGATGAACATTGTGCATTTGTGAGGTGAAATCGCCAAGACATTTAGCACATTCCTAGCTCCCTAACTATCACAGTTGCAACTGCATTAATGCAAGCACCCGCCATAACGCATAAGATATTACACAAGTTAGATCATCAGCGGTGTTAGGTGGACTCAATGGCGCACTCAATTGTCTCGATGCACTGAAACTTGTCTTTAATGGTAACTGTAAGTTGATTCACGCGGTTTGCGGTGCAAATTTAATCTTTACCAAGCTTCTATTCTAATATAGCTTTTGTTGACTTGTAAATAAGAATTCAAATATCTTAGAAATGAGTTTTTGCAATCATTAGGTTATGACGTAACATGTATTACAGAAGGTCGCCATGAAGTAACATCGATTCGGGAGTAAGAAATGACAAGACTTGTTTTCTTGTCTCCAAATGGAAAACACCGTCGGTGAGCGTATAAGAGATGCAACAGCCTATTTCCCTATTCCGACCTAATCTCTTTAAGCCCATACGTTGAAATCGTAGGTACTTGTAGCACATATGGTGTTGCTTGTTGTATAAGCGACGACAACGACCTAACATCAAGTGGACTTTCAGTTTAGCTGACGAACTCAGCATAAAAATCATCGAACGGTTCAATTTCTAATCGCACAGTTATCCTGCGCGTTTTCTGTTTACACTTTTGTAAAACCTCTTTTCATACCCAATTAACCAATTGCTTCATGTGGAAGTACCAATTGGTTTTATGTGGAAAAAACAAGCAGGTGGTCTGTAAGACCGTTGGATCACATCAGACGAAAGCTCTAGCCGGTGTAAGCACAGTGCAATGTGCTCGCTACACACTAGATTACCAAGAGATTGGTGAGGTGAATTCATTAGACGTCACCTGCAAGGATCTGCGATGAAAGCCGCAACACGTGCCTACATTAAAACATTCGTGCGACTCACTAATATTTTGATACGGCGCGCTCGAAATACCAGCCATCCGGGGAATTTATTGCTGGAGGATATAAAAACGTCATCGTCGACGGTACTCCGGGCGGCGATGTTGCTCTAATCAAAGAGCTCGCGTCAAATTATGAATGTTTCCCGATATTTGTGAAGGAGTTGTGTGACGCGTGACATGGTCGCATCCGCTGCGCGCGCGCCGGTTATTGCAAATTGATGTCGACGCGTGTCCACGGCGTGATGTGGCGCTTTATTTTAAGTGAGCATTACGTGTGCTTCGTCCGAGCGGCTTCCGTCAGCCGACCGATATGATGATTGTATTATTTATTGTTCTTTTGAAGTGTGCCATGTACTTGTGCCGATGTCGACGGCGCATAAATCAAAGCTGCTCTGTATGACGCGAGACATTATTTACGAACATCGAGCACCGGGTGCGGATGCGCTACAAGATGTTACAACTTCTAGTTGTGACTCAAATATATACCTACTTACTAAACAACACAATAAATAACTCGAGCGCATTTGTATCACATTTAAAAAAGCTCCTTTTTGGAAGCTAATATCTGAGTTAAGATATAATAAGTATACATATTGTTATATCAAAGACAATAACGTGAAAAGCATTATAATTCCGACACCGTGAAGCAAGGTGTGAGCGTACTGAAATTTATCAGAGGTAGTATATGCTTCATTTACTTCAAAAGATGTCTATGAAAAAAAACATAAGCGTGAATAAGTGATATTTCATACATAAATTTACTTACTTATTTGGAAAACGTTTCTTACAACTGCCACATACAAATTCTTCTATGCATTCGTCGGTTGAGTCGACAATTGCTGGTAACTTCGTCATTTTACCATCAGTGCCGTGCTCGTTCTTGGAGTGATTAGCCAAACTCGTCTGTCTCGTGAAATTAGCTCCACATATAGAGCAGATGAAGGGCCTCTCAAATGTGTGTTGCCTTAAATGTTGACGAAGAGAGGCTTTTCTAAATACTTTGGAGCAAATTGGACAACAATACTTAAGAACCAGTTTTTCTATTTCACCAATTTTTCGAATTTCTTTGATAGGGTTCGTGTGTAATGTCTCGTGGAAAAAGCATTCGGCTTGGGAGTCGGTGTTGAAGAGGCACTGACTGCAGTTCCAAAGGATGGATGACATAATAGGATTGTCTTCAAATTGACACGCGTTGGCTCTGACATGACGAGACACTTCTTGCGAAAGAATAAACGACATTCCGCATTTAGGGCATCTGAAATAAATATTTTATTGAATTAATTTTTAGTTTAAAATACTCGCACCTAACACAACTAAAGAGAATAGGTCTGCTCTTACTTCTTTTTAATGTTGGGATGTACAACACGAATGTGTTCTTTTAGTTCTAAAACATTTTTTAAAGTGACATTTTCAGTGCAGTATGGACATTTTTTGCTCAAATCTTTTATGGGCAGTCCCCGTTCACTCATATTAATTTTTCTTCTAATTCTGTGCTCTGAAGTCTGACGATGACGTTTGGCATCTTCGGAAGAGTTGAAAGATTTTGAGCAAACAAGACAAAAGTGAACTCTCTGTTTATGTTTTGATTTGAGATGAGCGGCCAACGTTAAAGAAGATTTGAACTTAGAGTTGCAAATTTGGCATTTATGGAGTTCTTGATAATCGTCTGAAGCCGAGTAAGCCAATTTGTGTCCTGAGCTGATAGAATGTTGTTTTAATTCTATATTGTACCGAAACTCTTTCAGACACATTTCACACTGCAATATTGTTTTCTTTCTTATAACGATAGGCATTGATCTATTCACTACAGCTACAACTTCCGTGTGATCGGAACCTGACATGTGTTGCAACATATCTTGGGACGACTCTGTTTCAAACTTGCAAAATGAACACCAAAGGCGGCCATTAATCAAGGATATTTTTTGCTCGTGTTCTTCAGAAAGCCAGTGTTGTAGGAAACATGACTGCCAGTTAGTGTAAAATTTGCAGGGACTACATTGGTAAGGTGATTGGTGAACTATAGCGTCAATATTGTCTAAAATAAGTTGTCGGTAGGCGGTACTTTGAGTTTCAGTAGCCTTACGGAAATGATAATGGGATATCAGGTGTTTTCCCATTAAATATTGTCTCACTCTGGATTTGCACCCTGAACAACGAATGAAAATTAATTTTCTCTTGCGTCTCTTTTTGTCTATCTTTACATTGATTTTAGATTCTGTTACTTTTGTTTTTTTTCTTTTGTGTTGAGAATAAATACTGTCATTTATAAATCGCGAAGGACGCATTGTTCTCTTTGCAGTAACATTTTTCATTGGCTCTAGATGTCCCGAAAATTCTAACTCATTTTCCGGGAGTACCTTTCTCATGTGTAGGTTAGACATTAAATGCTTTTCATAAATTACTCTAGAGCCTAAACGTCGATTGCAAGCCCCGCACCAATATTGAACAGGTCCTTTGGTTTGTATCGTGGTTTGCATGATTTGAGTTTTTTCATGAGTGCCTGGCACCCATTTGCCTTTTGTGTGTTCTGGCGGTGGTGCATCGTAATCTTCTTCACGTTCATTTACTTCAGGCAAAAATGGTTTCCATTTGCCTCCCGTATGCTCTTGTTCTTCTCTCAAATCCCACTCTTCATGTTCAGGTGATGCCAGTCTCCATTTTCCACCCGTGTGATTAAGAGGCGGTTTCCATTTTGTAACATTTGCCACTTCATCTTCGTCGTCTTCGTCTGATACGTCAGACTCTTCCGATTCATCATTAGCGTTGAAGTCGTTGTATCCTAAACTGTACGATGACGTCGGTATGTCTTTCTTGACTCCGCCACTTATACTTACAACAGCATTTATCAGCTTTGTTTCGTTGTCATCACTGTCACCTATTCTCAAGCTGTGACCTCCGATCCAGTCTTCCCCTCTTAGATTAGTTTCTAAAGGACTCATACGTGGCGTGTGCCTCGACGTAGATGCCAATACAAGTGGGTTTTTCTTAATACTTTTCGGTACAGACACCGGTGGTGTAAGTCTAGTCAAAGAAGTTTTCTTCACGCTGCTCTGGAGCTCGAGCGATTGAAAGAATACATCTGCGCCCAGATTATAAGTGGGGGGAGTCGGATCTAAAGAGACAATTGATGATATGTCTGCTTTCGAGGTCACGGTTTTAGCCTTTTCACACCTCTGTTTCCTGTGCTGTATGTAGTTATCGAGGCCAACAATTGTGGCATCGCATTTGATGCAAAGGTGGCTGTCGTCATCTTCATCGTCGCGAGGCGACAACATGTCCTGTGAATTTCAAAATGCAATTAATGTTTGGACGACTGTTTGAAAAGTGAATATTGGGTTAATAGGGCGGGGTGAGGTGGTGACATCGTCGCGGGGTGGGAGGTGGAAATAACTCGTTAATCGCGTGGTGCATGGATATTAAGCAGTGACGTCTCGGGACGTCAGAATCGGGGCAATAAATACGTTTCGAATGCGAATTATTTAACGGACCGGAATACCTAGTTGTTAGTTGTTCGTGATGATCGATAATGTATGCAAGTCAGTGGGGGTTCATTACTGCGGAACTTTGTATTGCAATACCAGGACATTTGCATAAGTGATCTATCACTCCGCTAATAACATAAATCGAGTTACACAACATTTTCATTAAGCTTAAACTGTTGTTTTGCTTTGCGGCAGCCGCTGACATTTCGTGGCGTACGATGATGTCCTAATTGTTCTATGTGAACTCTCTATACATAACTGAGGGTTGTACTGTACAGTGTAATTGGAAAACACTCATTCACCTTCTGCAAATCTGTGTCATATTAAATCGGATATCTGAGCGTCATTATTTACTTTGGGAAAACAGTCTGCGCTAATTGTTCAATTTACAGGACACTTTCGTCAAGCAATATTATGATTGACAAAGTGCAAAAGGTAATTTTTCAAGAAGAACTTTTTCCAATTGTAGTGATTTTAGATTTCTGCTTATTACAAAGATTGAGTTATTTTTTCGTGGTTCTTTGAAACCCTTAATTGTCGACGAGGTATCGACACTTGGGTAGTAGTCGAAACTGGTGACGCCCGGTGACACGACACGTCAATCGGCGCTGCCTGACACCATTGTGGCCGACAAATGACATGTGACAAATGGCGTCGCCTGTCATTAACGTCACTATTGTCATTACACCGGCTTCGTGGAACTTTTTAATTATTCACGCTGCCTTGTGTGTTTCTACATCAATGGTCTATTGTTACTTTTAGTCTGATTTATTTATAAGCAATATTTAGAAATTTTTCGGGAGCTTCGGAACATATTATAATAAATTATATGTAATTTCCTAATTGAGATATTTGTGTAGCAGACTTTTGTTCTCTTGTTTAGTGACATTAACAAGAACAATAATTAACAAGGGTATCATCATCATGTCATCATTTGATCATACGTTAAAACTGCATTTGAAAAGTGGAATGCCATGACAAATAAAATTAGTAATTGACTATTGTGAAGTAAGACTATTGTGAATGGCAATACTTGTAGCCAAAAAATTACAATTACAATAGCAACACACAGGCTTTGTCGTTTTACACTGATATTAAATCGGAACCTAAAATCCTATTCGACAACTGCGTTTAGTTTGTAGATAATATTAAATTATCTTTAATTTATACTTGTAAGTAAATAAAATATTTAATAAAGCTACGCGTCATTTTCATTCTTTACCAAAAGGAGAAAAAATTAAATTATATGCATTTGTATTTGCGCCGTCGTCCGTCAGTCACGTGTTTGCAAACCTGACCCTAGTATGTTCCACTTGACACTTTTCGATTATGGTCGAATATAGATACGTCTAATATTACAAACTTTACTGGTAAATATGGATGAATTATGAGAATATATTAAGCTTTCCTTACAATCAGCGAAAAGATTATTTGAAAGCTAAGACACAATTACATTACGTATCAATGTCAACAGTGTCCATAAAATTGGCATAAGATTCGGTTACAGTGTTATGGAGTGTAGTGTATTGCATAGTTCTGCGTCATATCTCAGACTATATAATGTTCCACAGACCTCTTAATTGCGAATTCAGACTACAAGAAAGGGATGATTAGGTATTTTCTTCTCAGTCAGCCTGTCTATTGCACATAACATATAAATAGATGAAACAAATTTGAAGTTTTAATTATCACATTCGTATTTGTTGCTATGAGGCCATATTCCTAAAAGGACGATTTCCTAAAAGGTAGTGCGCTTGCAAATAAACCGGACATAGAGGTATTTTTTATAACAGATCGTAGGATATAAAAGAACAAGTCTGTGGTATGGTTCACAGTAGATAATTGTGCCAGTTACTTGTGTATATAGAAATTAGATCTTTTTATTAATGTTCACTTGATGGTTCACTCGATGGTAAGTATTCTATAACACAAGCAACGCCACAGGTGCTGCAAGTGCGCTGCCGTCTATAGTGGGATTGAGATAAGGGATAGGGAGGAATTGGGATAGGATGTTATAGTCAATGAGTATATGATTATATTATTATTTAGTATTTGATTATTTTATTCTACAGTTTATTACAATTACAGTAAAATATTATCAAATGTATAAACAACTTTCTAATCCTGCTGGTATGTATATGGTATGTTTAATATATTTGTCGCGTCCTGTAAGAAAAAGAGGTTCAACAGCGAGCGTAAATGCATTCCCGCGCTTGCCAGAATCTATGATACGCCTGTAACCGGACCGCAAGAGGGCGACTTACTCGCTTCAGTTCGGAGCGTGGCCATCTTTCTTATTACTTCAGTGTCATGTCGTGCATGGAGGCTGACCGATAACTCTTAGCTAAGTACCTATTATTACTAAAAGAGGAGACGAAGTGATTTTATTGTGTTTAGACTGTATATAGTATCAACATTTGCATGTGGAATCTACGATCGCCCACGAAGTTAATATATACCAAGAACTCTCTCATTTCTGATATTCCGACATATTAATTTGTCCCGAAAAGAGTTTAAATAACCAAAGAAAAAGTGTATGTATAACCAATGTACTATTAAGGAATGTGATCTTGTAGGAGAAAATGTCAAATATTTTGTACAGGGAGTATACAGTTAAAAGTGCCAAGTGGAAGAAGCTCGCGACGTCGTCAAAGGCTGTCGCCCGAATAACGACGTCTCGCCATCGATCGAGCGTCCCTCCCCCGCGCTGCCTCGTTGCACCCCTGATGTCCGCACTGACACCTTTGCTGGCCAATTCAATTACTCACATTAAAAAAAACATAAAATGATTTTAGAACAATTGGGAACATAGTTTACTAGCTGGTGCACGCGACTTCGTGTGCGTTGATAATTTAAAAAAAAGCAATATAACGCTTGACCTCGTGTTGCTATAACACTTTGACCAGGCGTTAGTTTTTTATTTTTTTATTTATCCCTCGGGAATAGTCCTTTTATTCTGTATGAAAGGTACCCTATGTCCTTTCTGGTGTCCCAGACAACGTGTATGCAAAATTTCATTGTGATCGATTCAGTAGTTTTTGCGTGAAAGAGTTACAAACATCCATACATCCAAACATACTTTCGTATTTATAATACTAGCTGGTGCTCGCGACTTCGTCCGCGTTGAACGATGAAAGGTACCCTATGTCCTTTCTGGTGTCTCAGACAACGTGTATGCAAAATTTCTTAGTGATCGGTTCAGTAGTTTTTGCGTGAAAGAGTTACAAACATCCATACATCCAAACATACTTTCGCATTTATAATATTAGTAAGTAAGTAAGTACCAGTATTGACTAGTATATTATATATAGATAGATTACCTCGCTATGAACACAAGTAACATCAAACAGTATAAGAGTCCATTATTCCATATCCATCCATACATACTTTACTAATATTATAAATACGATAGTAATTCTTACTGTCTGGGACACCACAAAGGACATAGGGTACCTTTCATCGTTCAACGCGGACGAAGTCGCGGCCACCAGCTAGTTGCTCATATATATTGTTAGGCGATATATATTTTTTTCTTTTTTCAACGCAGACGAAGTCGCGGGCTCAAGCTAGTATTTTAAATTTTTTTTTAATGATTTTCAATGAATGCACTTCGAGACTTGGGATACAGAGGAGTAGATTTGGGGTATCGATACTCGAGTCAGTGAGGTGATCAGATCAGTAGGCAGGAGTCAGCTCGTCTGTCCGTCCGTACGTTCAAAATGGAAGGTAATTTAACTAAATTAGTATGAGTGTTATTGAGTGTGTGTGTGTACAATGTGCACATACAGTTGTTATGCACGGTGGATTTTTCTCTTCGCCATAAATCAGCCGCCCCGCCTTCATCTAATGGAAATTATAATTGATTCCCTCCCAGCCTAGGTCGTTTTTGTGATGGTAATGTTGGATTTAAATTATTGTTTTACATTCGATAGGTTTCGGTGCATTTATATATAATGAAACGTATATAAGTAGTTGCAATTCATGGCCGTTATCGTAATTGGCAGCATGTGTGCATAACGAAAGCATAAATAATAGGAGATAACTCCTTCCTATTATTTATGCTATCTTGTAAAGCACCTTTTGTTACAATTACAATATCTTATATAAAACTAGCTGACCCGGCAAACGTTGTTTTGCCAAAAAAATAAAAAAAAATTTTTTGGGGTGGACACCCCTTATCACTTAGGGGTTTGAAAAATAGATAGTAGCCGATTCTCAGACTTACTGAATATGCATAAAAAATTTCATAAGAATCGGTCAAGCCGTTTCGGAGGAGTATGGGAACGAACATCGTGACACGACAATTTTATATATTAGATTAAAAAAAAAAAACTTTTAATATAGTTGGTTAGTTTGGGATATTAACATTATTTAAATTGTTTTTTTTGGTTGTTATTTAAATTTTTATATATTTTTTTTAAATATCTACGAGTATAAATAAAAAAAGACATTATAAAACTCGAGAACGACTGGGCCAATTCGGCTAATTTAATTATTCATGAAACATATAACAATAATATTGTAAGTATGTTATTATGTTTCAGTGAGACCCCTCTTTCACCATCTCTGAGTAAAGTGTCAAGTAGGCTAACCGCCATTTAAAGTCACCTGTCACCGGAAATGATGGAGCTGATACACCTTTGTTTGTACGGTAAAAGTCCCCAAACATTAAAAAGAAAATATTAAAAAAAAAAATCGCCTATCGAAGTATGCTGCATAAACCGAGTGCATAATTTAATGAAACATAAAATTATTTCTAAAAGTAACTAATCAACACTTTACTTGTATAGTCGATGAAAGAGGTCCTTAGTGGAGTAAGTACTTTGTGGGAAGAAATGAATTCCACATTATTATTTACATATTACATATTTTACATTTTTTTACATTTTACATATTTTACATTTTTACATATTTTACAATTGAATAAACGCACGTATGGGCGTTTTTACATAATGTGTGGAGACGCACGATAAGCGTTTGTGGTGATGACGAGTGGCGAGAAAGCTCGCGCTTTCTGCTTTCGTTTGAAGGCCGACTGTCTCTCGTTTCCGTGCTTCTTCATTTAAAAAAAATGACACGGAAACTATAACGTAAATTCCAAATTGGTAATTGAAAGGAGGTCGCCGCAACTTAGGCTCGATTTCACCAACAGACGTTTATTTTTAAACAGCAGTTTAGCGATGGTGATCAACATAATATTATTAAACGGCTGTTTAAATTTTAAACAGCTGTTCACCAACAGACGTGGTTAAACAGCTGTTTAAAATTTAAACAGCCGTTTAATAATATTTTGTTGATCACCATCGCTAAAATGCGGGTTAAACGCCCTAAACATCTGATTAACTTAATGATTAATATGATGTTTAGGGCGTTTAACCCGTAGTCTAGCGATGGTGATCAACAAAATATTTAAATTTAAAACAGCTGTTTAAAAATAACCGTTTGTTGGTGAACTCGAGCCTTAATCAATTAAGGCGCTAAGGAAATTTCCAAGTAATCTGTCGCGAACAGCTCCAGCAAGTTGGTCATATAGTGATACTGTCCACCGGACAACGGATGCGTCTCCAAGGGATCGAGTGCTCCATTAGCGATCTTTTCAAAATGACAAAGCACATGTTCTAGTTAAGTTAGTTATCATTGGTTTTTATTTTTCTAGATTTTTTTTGTAGACATTTTTTTTTTCGCTACAGTGCTGCTATTAATATATATTTTTATTGTTAATAAATTTTTCAAAACTAATAGCAACCCAGAAAATTTCATACAGAAAAATCGTGTGTTGTAAACAAAATTTATTACACTCTTACGAATGACCACCAAATAATAGCACATGTGCTTTTATTTTAATTTCTGTGCGCTTAAAAGGGGATTATAACATCTTATAGTTTCGCATCTATTTCTCCGATAACTTCTAAGTCACCTAACGGATTTTGAAAAGGTTTTCAAAAATGAAAACGCTGGTTGTAAGTATTATTAACAGGCGACGGTAGCCACCTGTAATCAGATGAACTATGAGCCTGCCTACTGATTCAAAAATAATCTCAAACCTTATTTCCTGATACTAGAATCCGCTATCTACACGGTAATGGAATTTTATACTTATTAACTATGAATTATTATTGCTACGGGTAACTCAGCTTTTTGTAACATTTTGTAGATGGCGTTAGTAATAAGATTTGATGAAGAGACGTTTTCATATTGTAACCTTGCAGCTTCAGTGAATAGTACTTATATAGAGAGCATATATTATTTTAAGTTGTCAAAAGAGTTTAAATTAAATTTAAAATTTCTACAAAATTTTTTATACTTATTTTTCTTTTACTATTTTTTTTTATTTTCCTACATTCACATAGAATATATAATCATCTATCTCCTCTTCCAAGACTGTACAGATTGATCGGTCAACATTTCTTGTTTGTTGTAATTTTATAAAGTTGTCACACCTGTTAACGTTGTAAAGAAACGTTGACTTAAATTTAAAAAAAAGCAGTATATGTATACTTACCTACTTATGTAGATTATATATTTTTGTCGACAATAAATAAATTACACAAATATAGCCTAAAATCTGGATACACATTATCTACAGTTAAGTATGTAGGTAAAAATAAAATCGGCGCACTAAAAATAAACTCGTGATCACTTTAGTTTTAAAAAATAATATAGTAGCTATACTCATATATATTTGCTGACTAACTAAATATATTTGCCGAATATAATGTTATATTTTATATGATTTTTGACTTTGTACTAACAGTGCTAGGTCATGGATGTTCAGAAGGAAAGTTGCACGGTGAGTGGCAAGAGTGCTAGGCGGCGATTCGTGGTTCGCGTCGGTCAAACATATCATAGGTACATAAGAGGCAAAGGGTTCAAAGGTGGGCATCCATCATCGGTTTACTATGCTGGCGTCATTACTCTCAGTCACAATTCCAGCCGCATTGCAGTCATTACGGCGGCCAATCAGCGCGCTGCGCGGGCGCACCCCGTCGAGTTCTTTATAACGCGCGAGCGCACGAATATATCACACGTCAAGACTGAAAGGCTTTTTTACAAACGTATCTCTTATTCGTCATCGTTAAAGTCCCGTCGGAGGCTGGCTCCGTGGCGTCCAATAAATAATAAGATGTGAAAAGGAGTTATTTATTAACGCTTCATGTCAGTGTAGGGTGGTTTTTTTTAATTCCCGACACGGATTTGTGGAAATGGATGCGTCCATTTATTCCAGCGATGACCCACAACGATCCGCCGCCGATTCTAGCCCTTAAAGTTCGACGATTACGACTCAATTTGGCTCACTCGATGGCGATTTTTGATGTTTTTATTTGCGTACCCGCACGAGACGAATCGCATGTCAGTGCCTCGTAACATTCGTGCAACAAAGATATGTAGATATTAAATACTTAGAGTATGAAGATGTGAACCAATAAATCTGTCGAAAAGTCTGAAATATTACTTCCACACAATTTATTCGGCTTGTCAATTTTATAATAAACAAATTACAAGTTTAACGTCCTCAGAAGACAGTGCCGAGGCAAAGATGAGACCATTCATTTATTGAATTAATTAATTTCATTAGTTAATTACTCCCGCTCGTTTGAAAAAAATACTTGGATTGGTCAAAAATATCTTGCAATTTTTGCCATTGTGGTATAGTTGTCATTTTGTCATTGTATCCGTACGTTAGTGGGTAATTTACGACAAAAAATACCTTTAAAAACCTCGACCTATTTAATTCAAAGTATGATCAAAAAATCTTTAATGGATATGATCAGAAAATCTGAAATTCGCTGAAGAAATAAATTTGTCGACATGGCCAAAAGAATCAGCAAGCGAAGTGGCAATTAGTCGATCACATCTGTCGCAGAGAGAATTCTCATATGGAGGCCACGTATTGGAAAACGTAGCATGGGCGTACCTGCGGCTAGGTGGACAGACGACCTGAAAGGCTTCGCGGGATGCGGCTGAATGCGAATGAGGGAAGACCGTGGGAGCCTTGGGAGATCCAAGCGGTGGACAGACAGTGGAGAGAGAGATGATGATGGCGATGTGTAAATGGCATCGATGTTTATAGATGGGCCTTTTCAAACAATAAAAATCACTCCCTCAAAATCTGATTGATTTTTGTAGGTCAAAATCGACTATCATTTTGGTAGCACTCGTTGATTGGTCGTGTTGCTAGGCGGGATTAAAGAAATTAGTAGTCTCGGTTGTTAACTATAGTAATTTAATGCTTTCGGTTGCTACTTTCGAACAAAACCAATGTACTCAAGTACACGTGTAATTTTGTGGATTTTTTGCCAGTATTATTTGCTATGGAAAAGGCCCATCCATAAACATCGATGGTAAATGGCTTAAAATATGTATATGGAATATGTATGTATGTGCATGCGCAAAGAAACGGCATAGATGATGAGTTGATGATATTTTATTTTATTTAAGTATCTGTCTTTATTTTTTTAATTACCTACCTAAAAAAAAATGAAAGAATGTATATCACAACATTGCATGTCTTAAATAAATAATTTTGATTTCATTTTATCAAAATGGCCAATATGTAATTACTTATAGTTTAATATTAATTATATAAAAACTAGCTGGTGCCCGCGACTTAGTTCGTGTTGAACGATGAAAGGTACCCTATGTCTGGTGTCCTAGACAACGTGTATGCAAAATTTCTTAGTGATCGGTTCAGTAGTTTTTGGCGTGAAAGAGTTACAAACATCCAAACATACTTTCGCATTTATAATATTAGTACAGATGTTTTTCTCATACCGCACGCACTTTTTGGAGTAAGCCGACATAGTGTGATTGTGAGTCTATAAAGGCATAAATGCCCGCGGCTTATAGACTATTATAATTGAAAGAACCTAAATGTAAATATACTATCTGCAAAGACTATTGTTAGTGACTTGTTATGGCCCGAAGCCTGCAACGGCTATGCAATCGAACCCACACGTACTGCACATATGGCCAAGTTTGATGTACAACGTAGTTTCGAATATAAGTATAATTTTTTTATTCCTTTCTCTTATAAAAAATAAGAAAAACAACTAATAATCATTGATATTTTCCAAATTTCTTTCGCTACGTTAGTTATGAGAATAATTCGGCGGCCATTTTAGAAAAATTCATTCAGCCATTTCCTGTTTAGAAGAGATCAAAACTTAGTGTGTTATGGAAAGGTTTTTTTTTTATTTTTTACGAAACAACTGGCTGATATTAAATGGTGTTGTATATTTTTCGAACTCATGGAGCCATGGAGTTGATGAAGTCATAAATGGAAAATACACTAAGACTATTTTCTGTGTTTTCTTAATTTAAATTTTAAAATTTTGATTATCTATTTGTATTTTGTATTATGTGTAGGATTTTGTTTCAGTACTGTCAGACCTCTGTACCTATTTTGTTTAATATTTATTATGTGTATGGAACTCTAAGTCTTTAAATATTTATGTATATTGTAAAAAATTATGTATAATGACTGTTTGTTTCCTGAATAAAGAAAAAAAAAGACTCCTACTAAATTTCCTGAAAAATTTTTTCCGTATGCGAACTTTCCCCACATGACTATATTCAAGTCCTGGATTATAACTAAACAATCAAGGAATAAAAATTAGATTTTAATGTATTGAAATAAAATCACAGTGACCTGCATAGTATATGTCAAGATATAACGTCTTCTACATATATATAAGCTTTTCGGTACTGGCCCAACTTAAAGGCTGAGAATTTTTTTTTACTTCATTCCCATCTAACAAATAAGATAGGATCAAAAATAAGATCTAACAAGTTCGCATAGGCAGGTAAGACAAGTTTAGGTTAAAGTTATTAAATTAATTAGGTTTTATGATTAATGACGGCAGGTGAGCTAACCTACAAATACTTAGATCATATAAGACAAGGTTAGAAGATAGACGTAAAATTGCCAGTCTATGTGTCTTTTATAAGATGTAATTCGGAAAATGTGCTCAGGAGCTGCATGAACTCATACCGCCTTCCCCTTTCTTCCATCGGACATACAGGCGTACAAATGGTTACCATCCGCATCTTGTCGATGTCCCTCTATTTAGGACCAAGCGTTTTAAAACATCCTTTATAATGCGGATGCACTGCCAACGTTTGGAACTCCTGAGCTCATATAACACAAATCTTTACAAAGTTCAAATGAATAGGTATCTTTTGGGTTGAGAATGAGGTTCGCTCCATCTTAGGCCTCATTCTTGCTACACAGTTGGTTGTTGGCCAAGAGCAAACAAATCTTTAATAAAAAAAATAAAAAAACGATAGGGGATGAACCCACATGGTGTTCCTTCATGGTGGTCTTCTGTGCGAGGGTAGGCTGCCTAGCAGATGACTGCAGCATACAGTGTACGCTGCCACACCTGGAAATTAGCTGGAGCAGTTGGTTGTGCGTTGAGATTGAAAAGCAAGCAGCCGACATAAAATAAACACGGCACGAATGGTCCGACATAAATCATAATGGTGGCACAATATACTCAACGATTTCAATTAAACGTAAATCTCTTTTGACGCGCCAACTAATGGAGTTGATACTTCGAAAGCCGTTCCTGATCCCGCACATACTCCAGCGACGCGTTCACATTTTATTGCTGTGTCGCTGACGACATTTTTAATTGCAAAAAATCATAATAATTATAATGTATCATTATAATATTCAAATTCAAATTCAAATTCAAATTCAAAACATTTTTATTCGAAATAAGATTTATAAAATCGCTTTTCGACGTCAGAGAATGGCAGAGAATGGCAGAGAATGGCACGTTCACTACCACGGTGTGCATTCCTCTGTGGAGAAGAACGGCCAAAGAAACTCCACAGGAATCGCATCTTTTATATTTTCATTTCTAAAAAAACATATTTTTTACTTTATTTATTTTTACATTACATTAATTGTAAACTTAATATTATTCTAATTCATTATGCTGAGTTGGAGCAACCGTAGACCAGACGTCATTATCTTCCAAATAATCATCTACTTTGTAATATGCCTTAGAATACAGAATTTTTTTAATTTTATATTTAAACTGGCAATTGGACAAATTTAAAATATCATCTGGTATTTTATTATAGAAGCGAATACAGTTACCCATAAATAGGACTTATAGCGAAGACTTATAGGGACCTACACCTCAAGAGGTTCTCGCTAGATGACTGGGTCAAGAGGCAAATACAGAAGACGGTACCTACTTCTAGACACTGTAGATATTATACAAGATTATAACTAAAAAAAATGTCTCCCGATGCAAGTATTTTTATACTTAATATGAGGCCTTTTTTGTACCTAGGGTTAAGTATAAAATAAATTATTTTTTTGTATTTTATATGTTTCCAGACTATCGCGTTTGACCTCGACCACGCAATTATCTAGAAATATTCCAGGCAAACTAGGATAATTATTCCCTGTTAGGACGTGAATGTTTTAGAAAACACTGGGTTAAATACTTCAGCAGCGGAATAAAGTACCTACCTAACAGTACCTTATAATATTTTTACCTGTATTGAATAAGCAGACTCGTAATGAGCTAAGAATCAGAACCAAGAAATTAACGTGTTCTTAGCGTATCTGTAGTGGCTACTCTAAACTTTTGGATGAGCTTTTTTTTTCCTGATTTTTATAAATCGCAATGTATTTTTTATCAATGCAATTTTGACTGCATTGTGCATGGGCAAACCTATGCAATCAACGCGACTTCGTCGGCGTTGAAAAATATTAAATTTAACATCAGAGAAAATTATCTGACATATTTATCGACAGTGGTGCCCAATTTTTTTATATTTTTAGACGATCCCTGGTTAACGTAATATTTTTCCAGTATAAAAAAAGTATTCTTAATGTTATCCAGGTAATAAACTATCTTTGTGCCAAATTTCATCTAAATCCGTTAAGCCTTTTTTGCATGAATATTAAGTAACAAACATCCATACATCCATCTCCATAAACTTTCGCATTTACCTACAATACGAGTATTAATAGAATACACCTATTAGGACGAAGTCGCGGGCACAAGTTAGTTTGAAAATAAAGTTAAATTTGAAACAATAAACACTATGTAAATAATAAGCATAGTTTTTAATAAGTAGTAGGTATTGAAGTTTACAATAAGTTAAGTATTTAAAAAATTACACAATTCTTGTTGAGGACCGACCTATTGTTAAATTATAAATTACTTTTAAAATGTTACAATTCATATGCATTAATTCAATAATACACATATTTAGTTTTATAATCAGTTTTTATATAGGTAAAAAAATAATAATTAAAAAAAGCATATAATCTAGCAGAGCGTGGTTTCGATCCACGGACCTCTGGGTTATGGGCCCAGCACGCTTCCACTGCGCCACTCTGCTCTGTGACTATTCTCTTGAAAATATGCAATGTTTTCATTCATTGTAAATCGACAAGATTTACAATATGATTAATTTTTTGTTTCTTTTTCCGACAAAAACTGAATCATCAGCTATAATAAAACTAAACTGGTTATAATAACCAAAAACTGAACAATAAGTTCTTTAAATATATAAATAAAGCGCAATATTCGAGAGCGGCTAGACCAATTTGGTTTTTTTTTTCTTCAAATATTCGAGGAAGGTTCTTCTGAAGAAGTAAAATTGGAAAGAAAAAATCAATCCGAAGCCAAAAGCGGTTCGCTAGTTCAGAATAAATAATATAATAAGTATATTGATTATTTAGGTATACTTACATTAAATAAGTGATTTTAAATTAGACAAAATTGCCAATAATTTATATTTAGATAAGCCAATAATTTATATATAATTTAGGGTAGGTAATAGGGAAAATTTTATTTATTTTCATATATTTTTTATTTTATTTTATTTGACATTTCTACTAAAATATACTTCGGTATCAATTACATGCCTAACTCTACCGAATAGCGTTTTAGTTAGAATCCAATGACAAAAATTGAGCTTTGGAGTGGAAATCATATTTTTATCTCATTCAAGAAAATAATTTTTTTTTATAAACATTATTACTGGGCATTAAGAAAAATTAATAGGTAATACGAATGCCACTCGGATGTACCTACCTACTTAGTGTGTGTATTTTTCAGCAGCAGCCGAAGTGACGCGAGCCACAGATGTTCCGCTCAGCCCCCTATTAAGGTTACACTTATCATTATTTGTGGAGTATTTCCAATATTTGCGCCATCTCATTACTCGGCGGTGACGGCGCTAATCCGTCGGGAGAGAAGACGCGCCTTAATGGAGGTGATCATGTGTCCTGGCGCGTAACGTATTGAAATATGACGTATTGGATGTACCTGAGGGATTGCGGGGATGATAAACAAAAAAAAAAACAGAGCCGACGGCGATAAATCAACACGGAGAAGAAATGCCAATAAATATCGCGCCGAATCCAATAATTACCGTCGCCGCAATGAGCCACAAATCAACGCGGACAGACAGACGGCCGCATACTAATGTCTTATCCTAACATCAGATTAAAAACATCAATACTTGTCAATAGAGGTCGCCTCCCACGAAATTATAGCCGACAATATCCCGGGGAGGGCAGCCCGAAAAGGATTAACATATATCAAGGTGGAATAATTGAAGGAATCGATTAAACGAAACGTATTAATTGCTGATGCGCCCGCGCATCCACTTCACTCTCTCGTATCTCCTAATAACCATCTCTCTCTCTCTCTCTCTCTCTGTCCATCTCCAGTTCATACATTACTAGCGAGATCTCCCGGTTTCGCACGGATGCAATCTGTTTCTACAAGTTATACACACAATACAACACATATGTATTGATGGAGAACCAGACAGAGTCGGACGCGACTTTATTTTATAATAAGTACTAGTGACCTGCACCCGGCTTTGCACGGATCTGCAAGTTACACATATACAAACATTCATTTTTTCATTCATTTCATTCCATTAATTAAAACTGTTTCAAAATCCGTGAGGTGATTTAGAAAAGTTAGCAGACAAACAGACATATTCAGAAAGCGATTTAATTTCATAATATGTATTGACATCGTATGTAACAATAATATTCACTACTTGTATCCAGCTCGAATTTGCAGAGTTCGGGAAGCGCCGACATAAGTTATTATATTTGTCCAACACTTCTCAGTCCGCTTCCATCTAGCTAGAGGACAGTCAGCCTGCCTGCCGACCTTTTGCATAAGAAAGAAAACTATCCCAGCTAATTACCAATTTAAAAACCAAACAAACAAACGTAATGTAAATTACACGAGTCCATGTAAAAGCCGACGTTAACCCCTCCAGTTCCAGCGAGCGAATAATTTGACGTACAATTGTCGATCTTATCGCGTACGCAGTAAGACTCGGACGTAATGCAAAGTTGTTGGTGTTGTTAATACGAAGTGAACTCGAAACAAACGCGTTCAGAAACTGCTTACACGAATTAGCGCATCAAAGCGGCGGAGAGGGGGGGGGGATTCGAAATTAGAAAAGTCTCCCCCCGCGTTCTCCTCACCGCCCCCCCGCGGCCGTTCTGCACGTCATAAACTGACAATTTACGATAACGTCCGGATTAGCCTGTTTGTCTGTTTATGCATTTGTATGGAAGTTAGGTGATGCGGGGTAGGTTACACAGAGAAAATACACAGTGTCGTATCTGCACACAGTACCAACCCTAGTCACAATACGAACACCTAGTCAAATTAGTTTGGCATGTGAGACCTAACTCTTTATTTATTTGTATATATAATGCATTGACCAATTCGGAATGTTGGTGGGTAGGTATACTAAGTATTTATAAGTATAATTAGCAAAAAACCTCATACATATTTGTTTTTTGAACATCAATTTTCTGTACAAGTATACAATTAAAAATATTAATCAGCCATCAGTCTCAAGCAAGTCCATCAGTCAAATAATCATTAAATACGAATAATTTATTTTTTAAATATGTGTAATGTTAGGGGCTTGAATATGAGTTGGTACAATTTTTATTATTTTTATTTCTGTAGGTCGTCAGACAGGCTGACCGTCCACTGATGGTAGGTGGCTACTGTCGCCTATTTACTGCCGCCATTAAAGAATAAGGGATTATTAGGCGATAGAGCAATGGCCTTCTACAATTACTTATAGAGATTATTTTTTAATTTATAATTAGTTAGGGAATTATAGATAATAGTATATTATATATTATCATATACAGGGTGTAATTTTGTAATTTCACTTGAAGGGAAAGTACTCTTAATACTGTAGATAGAAAATTTTACTCAAACAAAACATTCCTTTATTTTTGAATAGTAAGAAAACTGCGTTCAAAGATTTTCGAAAATTCGCTTGCCACACCCGGGAATCGAACCGACTAAAATCTGTAAAAATTACACCCTGTACTTTTATTGCATCGATCGTTAGGGTCAATTATAAAGATGAAATCTCTCTAACAAACTTGATGAATTAAATTTAAGGAAAACCATGAAATCTGGACTTATAAATTCAATGAGTCAAGTTAAAGCTCTTTAACTCAAAGATCCATTTGTTTACTTATTTTAGTAATTAATAATTATCATTGACGTCATTTATCCATTAAAATGACGAATTACTATTACGACATAATTTTTAATTACTTTGCGAATTTTCGAAAATCTTTGAATGCAATTTTCTTTCTATTCAAAAATAAGGGAATATTTTGTTTGAGTAAAATTTTCTATCTACAGTATTAAGAATACTTTAGACTTCTAAAACTAGCTGGACTTTTAAATGTAAAAATGTTGACAGTAAATTAATTATTTTTATTTTATTTTCATCAAACGAAAATAAAAATTTAAAGCTGTCAAGGTCATGCTAAAATTAGAATTAACGAACACTTGTTTTATTTTTAAAATAACGAAGTCTTTTTATTTTTGACTTCAAAAAAGTGAAAATGTTAGTCTTATTTTTGAGAAAGAAATGATTTGATTTGATTTGATTTGATTTATCAATCTTTGCCACCATGTCAAGTGTAGTCATACGAATTGGACTTAATTTAGTTTATTTTAGACTTAATCTAGCCTAGATTTTGTGAAATATACCAATACTTAATACTTTTGAAAAATTAATTTTATCACTTACAGAATATTCTCTTCTTTGTCTTTTTTGGTCTTGTTATTATTATTATTATTATTTTAATTAATAAATAAATGTAAAAATATAATTTTTATGAATCTTTAGGCCTATTTATATAAATAATCTATAATATATATATATAATATATATTTTTTAAATTTATGTCTAAATCTAAATAAATAAATAAAAATAAAAAATAAAGTAAGCTGATACCAAATGTTTATTAGTCCCAGGAACTCAATTTAATCACCAATCAATTAAATTTAGTATTTAATCTTTATTTAGTATTTAAAGGACCTATTGACATTTTTTAATTACTCTCGTTATAGCAAAGAAGCGAATTTAAAATTTTACTATAAAAAGAAACAATTTTTCAATGTACTTAAGTAATAATTACTTTATCTTTATGAAATAACTTAATGAAGCGTACAAGCTCAATGGTCATGTAAGTACAGTCAAGTCCACTAAAAGAAAACAGTAAAATAAGTTAAAAATATATAGAACAACTTAAGATATCAAAAAGAAAAATTTTATAAATGCAATCCATTTAAAGTTTATTTTTTTGCATAAAATATCGTATTTTTCTGCTTATATTGCTTTGAAACAATTATTGTTTTTGCATCAAATAAGGCCCCACACTCTTGTGAATATTTTTTTAAATTAATAATATCTTTAAGACACTTCTGAATATTTAACTCATTTAAATTTTTTTTGTAAGTTTGTAGATCTATCTAGCAGTATAACTATATATAATATAGGTAGCAGCTACATAAATCTATACCTATAAAATATTTACCCCAACAGCTACCACATTAGTATATTTTTTAGAAAAAATGTGACACCACTTCTGGTGACGAATGCAGCTCCACATTTAGTTATTTAATTTATATTTGATTGATTGTTGCAATTTTAATAACGCTACATTATAAATGTATCTAACACACTATGAAATAAAGTCAAAAATAAAATATTTTTAATATCAAAAACTGTTGGTATATATTTGTACCACCGCTTGTAAATATTTGTATTAATCAATTGTAATATAGGTCTTATTGTGACTTTTTTTCTATAATAAGTTGTATATAAGTTGTTTTTGCCTTAATAATTAAATAAATAATAAATGAATAAATATTGTGCGACATATTTTGCTTTCGACTGTACATTGACGTATTATGACTGCAGCGCTAACTTTCTTTAGGGAACGAGAACGGGAAGCTTGGACCGAACGAACGCTGTTGAATAATTGTCCCGCCAAAAGAAAAACTCAGCAAATCTACGCGATTAGCATAAAAAGCATCTAAACAGGGCACAGGAAGCCGTCGGCTTCCTTCCGCAATATTTGTGAAAAAATTACACACTTCCTAGCGACATTTTGTCTTTGCAACTTCTAAAGAACAAAAGGCCAAAAGAAAGGAATGTAAGGAATGCTAATTGCGACTCCAACTCATAAAATGGTCATTAATGAAGCGAATTGTAACAAGAAAATTGTTATTGCTCGGGTCAGGTGAACGGTGCGCCTTCAATTATTTTGTGGTAAGCAGTTATGACTTTTAACGAGTGCATTAAACTTATTTTTAATATAAAATAAATAAGGTATGAGGTAATTAAGCGGTAATGAAGTTGGGTGAACTTATGCGTTCCGAAATACTATATCACAGACGATTAAGTGCGTTTCAATTCCGATAATGAACGAATTATTGTGATGAAAAAATATTTTTTTTAAGATCTTGAATAATTAAGAAATTAAGATTGATTCGAAATTGAAATAAACGTCTATTGGTTAAATTTGGAAATAAAATTTGGTCTATTTGTATGCAAAGTTTAATAAAAAAATTTCATGGTTTTCACGTCATCGAGTAAAAAATACCCAAACATTTTTACAAGTGTTTCCAAACTGATTCGATTTTGGAAGAAAAAATGTTGTATTCTATAGATGGTCAAGCTAAGTTAGTAAATAGGTACCTAGCATCGACTTAAGGATGGTAAGTCGATGGTATCTAGTCATGGCCCACTATAGGTGACCGCCATGTGGCATGTCAATTCGACAACCATTCATCCCGATAGTCGTGCGTCCGAAGTTACCAAATATGTATTTTGCATCGTTTGATAACTTATTGTGAAGTATTATTTTATGGAGCTGGTGGAACTAAGAAAAACGAGTTTATCTTTACTGGTATTTCTTGAGTTTAAAACGTGGAGGTCACTATTTTTAAAAAAAATATTCAATATTTTTATTAGCGTACATTAAGTTAAATACATATACTGTGATAATACAGCATACTGTATTTATTTAATTTTAATTTCTGAGCGATTCACAAACAGTTCGCTTTTGTAGCACAAATATTGAATTCATCACAGAGTGACTGACCCACAATGGAACACCAATAGTTCAACTACCAATAGAGGCTGCAACATAGAATTTTATGAGGGCCGTGTCCCATCATAAAGCACCCCGCTATCCCGCCGGTGGAGTAACAGAGGGGCATAAAAGTTTAGAGGCATTCGTCTAATAAATCGCGCGAAATAAATAAGTGTTGAGTCGGTTGGCGGCATATTGATTCGTCATGTGGCGCCTTGAGCCGCGGGGCGGGGGGCGGGGTGCGGGGCGAGCGGTACGGCCATAAAGGTGCGTAATGGCCGCTGTCGGAAGACAGCGCATTGGCGCGCATCGATTAGCGCCCGGCGACGCGACGCTCTCAGCCGCCGACGCAACGACTGCCACATACCACACCGTACTGCCAACACCTGCTTCGTTTTGCACCCTTCATCTTAAACCACCCTTAGACCACTCCTAGACCACCGGCAACCAAAAGCCGTTCACTTTGATGGATCATCATAGCGTTGAAAGTCCAAAAAAACGCAGATTCTGAAACCCATCGCGTTACACGTTTCTGAGTATTTTCCATTCTGAGAATTAGATATAAAGCGAGGAAAGGCTTAGCACTATTTAAAAACTAACGCTTTCTTGCCAATCCGCTGAGGGTTGAGTGGGGAGAGGTCCTCACTTAGACGAGAGGTAGATTTTTTTGTATATTATATTAGAATATTCAATTTTCTGTCGCGATCTTAGCAGCTATAAAAAATATTACTAACATTTATACAGATAGGCAGATGGTGCACTTGGTGACCTTAATAGGATAAAGGATGGGATAGGGTAACGGGTTCTTGCATCCTCTAATCACTAACCGAAACACATGACATGCTGTGGTCTTCTGTGAAGGATTGGTTACCGTTATCAGGAGCGTCGCCAAATTTATCGCAATGTGCCCAACCATTACTAGAATTTGTTACGTAAACACCATTATCAAATCGGATGATTTTGATTTGATTTTGATGGATTGATTTGTAATGTCTTTTGTAAAATTTATTTTTTTTATGCTGGTATACACGTGAATTTTTTTTTTTTACTAATAAATTATTGAATTCAATCTTATTGAAGTCCAATTTTGATTTGAATTTGAAATTTCCTACAAAATATATATTTTTTTGTAGATAAGACTACAGACTACTCCGGTCTGCTTGACATAGTTATAGATAATACTATACTTTCCGATGAAAGCTATTAATATTTTTTTAAATTCCATATATAATCTAATACGACATTACTTATTTACTATTGAATCAACATTATGACACAAATATTATACATCAAGTAATCACCAAAAGATGGCGCTAGTTGTACTGTTTCCGTAAAAGCTTCTTAACAGTGTGAAATATTAATGTTTTTATTAGTTAGTTTTAATATTTAGTCAATGTTTGCATTAGTTAGGCAACCAAACCCTATATTTTTTAAATCGTTAATTATATGATAACTATAATCGTAAAACACTTGCTGGCCATAGTAAATTACAATTTAATAATTTTGATGCGTTCTCGTGGGAGGAATCGTGCGCCTTGATTTAACCTTATAGGTTCGTTTAGGTAAAACCTATCTTATCTATACACAATTACCTACTTGGTTATACTACTTTGAGGGTCAAATATTTATTAAAAGTAGTTTAACCAGAAAACATTTTTAAGGTAAGAGCGACATTTTAGTTGCGTTTTGGCGCTTAGTGATGAATTACAAATTTTTTGATATCCACGACCTACGGGTATATAAAATGTATTTGATATATTTAAGAGTTTCTTATGAAGAAAGATTAAATTTTCAATTTTAATTTTGGTGCAACTGAGTAACATGAATGTGAATGTCAATTTTAGAATTTTCAAGTTTAGACTGAACTGATTTATTTTTACTTAATCTGGAATGAGGATAGCTTGACGCCTGGATAAAGGATGAATTCAACATTTTTAAAATTCTTATACGTTACAACTGATTTAGAGTTTTCATGACAGACCGCGTTTTCTAGAACAATAAATTTCTTGACTATAATTTAGAGCTTTTTTGATTTTGTCTATATTATACTATTAATTTTGTTTGTATGACGAAAGCCTCGATTATTCTGATTAAGCTTACGAGGTCTTGTTTCGGACCTCCTAAAAGTAAGACTATGTTTTCCTTCAACGGAAATATGTAAAACCAATGCGGAGTTTAATGTTAATTAGCTCCATCAGGGTTCGACCGATCGGGGTTCAGGATTCGAACTCGGTTCGCCGACTCGCCTGCACTCCTGGACGTTGATTAAAATCTCTCACTACATTCACACAAAGCCTTACTTTGATATATGTATAAATCTTATGAAACGTCTGCTGCGACCCGACGACTCAACTCGAACTGCAAGCGATAATATTCCCTACTAGCAAAGTAATTGAGGCTTCATTACTTTGGCATGACTCGTCCGCCGTGCCTACCACCTGTCAAGTGATATATTGGCCTTAAATAACATATCTTATTTATGTTGAATCGGAAACAAAACGTATAAAAAGGTTTTTATTATAAATAATCGAGCGGCTCCGAGTGGGTGGATAACTAAATTTGTACGCGGCCTTGTAATACAACTTATTGGCTGTGCATGGCTGAGGCTAGCCAGCTGCAGATAAATTGACGGAGATAGTGTTTTTGTACTGGGTAATATGGCGTGTAACGATCTTGTATCAGAAAATCATATAACGTTGTATGTAATGAGGATATTATGAAACGCAATTAGAATCAAGGAGCCTATAGCTAAGCAATTCGACTCACTTCAAACACCGTGTGAGACAGTATTACATTTGGAACTTTCTCGTACATTGAATATTTATATTTTGCACGTAGGTCACAATAGGTTTACCAGAGATCCAAACCTCAATCAATAATGTATAACATTTTTGCTATAATTCGGGGAATTCTCTATTTTAATTTATAACAAAAAAAAAACCCAAATTTGTGTCTCAACGTTACAAATCAATCAATCCGTAATTATTTATTAGAAATTTTAACACACAATAAAAAAAATACAGTTACCTTACAACACAAGGTAAGCTTTCAAAAAGGTAACTTTACATATTGTTAGCATAGCCCAGAATTTGTTTTCCACCAATTGCGGTTTTATAAACATGATATCGACATTATATACCTATAACTAGATAAAAATTTAACATTAGACTACAAAATTGAGATTTTTTTTTATGTCGTATTGAAATAAAATCTAAATTGACCCAGTAACCGCTTGCTGACCCAGCAAGCTTTTTTTTTTTATTATAAAAGATGGGTTTGCTCTTGGCCAACCAACACCCAACTGTGTAGCAAGGATGAGGCCTAAGATGGAGCGAACCTCATTCTCAACCCAGAAGATGCCTATTCACTTGAACTTTGAAAAGATTTGGTTTATATGAGCTTAGGAGTTTCAAACCTTTGGCAGTGCGCATTATAAAATATGTTTTAAAACGCTTGGTCCTAAATAGAGGGATATCGACAAGATGTGGATGGTAACCATTTGTACGCCTGTATGTCCGATGGAAGAAAGGGGAAGGCTGTATGAGTTCATGCAGCTCCTGACCACACTCTCTGAATTACATCTTATAAAAGACACATAGACTGGCAATTTTTCGAAAACCCAAAAAGCTACGCCAAAAAACCTTCGAACTGAGTATCGTATGTAAAATAATTTAAAAATTCTCCTAATGTAAAAACGTGGCGATATTTATGACAACCTTTTTCAGCGTAGAAACCGCAAAAGCATTAAAATGTGTACATAATTCAAAAGTGATCGTATTTTCATTTGAGTTCGGCGAGTCTATGACACTCACACTAAATCTTTTTGGAGGCGGACTGTTTAGCTATAAATTTTTATTTCGTATATAGAAAATAATAAAAAAAAAAATATAAATAAAAAAAGGCCATTCGGTGCACGACCGGAAACATTTGTCCTTTCGCGTCACTGGTAATCCCATTCTTGATTTATTATTAATTAGGTTACGCACATATTTCGAAACCAAACAGAAAACGTTCATAACAAAAATTTATTATTTTATTTAAAAAACAATCAAACACATGATGCTATTAATTCGTGTTGTTTTTTTATTTTTTTATTTTAGCCGGTTCGATTCTCGGGCGTGGCGAGCGTATTTTCAAAAATCTTTGAGTTATGTTTCTTTTTAAAAATAAAGCAATTTTCCTATTTTAAATAAAGTGTTTAGAGAACTTTTCCTATAGGTGGCGTTAAAAATTTCCAATGTGTAATAAATATTAGATTTAGTAAGAGTTGCTCAAAGTTAGTATTTTTACTAAATTAGTATTAAGAATTATTATTAAAATTAGTATTAATTAGTACTAAATTACAAAATTTGGTAACAAGTAAAAATTATGATTTTTATTGTTATTCGTTGTAACCTTTTGACGGAAGTTTTTTTTTAATTAGTTATGTATCAAATAAGCTAAATAGTGAAGAACCCACAGAAACAAATCCGTACTTCCGTACTAATATTATAAATGCGAAAGTATGTTTGGATGTATGGATGTTTGTGACTCTTTCACGCAAAACTACTGAACCGATCACTAAGAAATTTTGCATACACGTTGTCTGGGACACCAGGAAGGACATAGGGTCACCTTTCATCGTTCAACGCGGACGAAGTTGCGTGCACCAGCTAGTATTATAAATGCGAAAGTATGTTTGTATGTATGGATGTTTGTAACTCTTTAACGCAAAAACTAATGAACCGATCACTATAAAATTTTGCATACACGTTGTCTGGGACACCAGAATAGGGTACCTTTCATCGTTCAATGCGGACGAAGTCGCGGGGACCAGCTAGTCATTTATAAGCTTTGTTGGCTTCTTATATTTAGGCTTCGGCTGATTTCGAAAAAGTGCATCTAAATTGTGTTATTTTGCTAATAAGTCCAACAAAGAGCTTTTTCGTTTTGACATGGCGTAAACACGAGCGAGGTTATTGTTTGCGCTCTCAATAGAATAGCGTACGGTGTTGCATTTGCGTCTATTATGCAATAAGCTCATAAATCTGCCTCTCATACAAACATATAATCTCTCCATTTATGACGAGTGATGTATTGCCCTCATTGTTTGTGACAAACATAAATTTTCTTTAGTTCTTTGTCATACGAAAAAAGTTCTTTGATAAATTCGTTAGTTCGACTGCGAGACGTAAAACGCATCTCCCTAGAGTCGCTTATTAGCTTATCAGCTGTTTCTTGTTCTTAATTTTTTATTTATTTTTATTTAAGGATAGTGTGCAGAATACATAAAATTTAAAAAAAAATGCATAATACAGTTTAGTTTGTACAAAACACATTTACAAGCTACCACAGTATGCATATTCATTAATTCATACATAGGTATATATTCAATTCAATCAGTAATTTTTGTAAATATTCAAATTCAATTCAGTTAAATATATTCAAGTCAATATTCAAGTCAAATATAATACACAATATCAATACTTAATACATACCTACTTATTTTATTTTATTTATAATATTATAAATGTAGATAAGGTACTCTAAATAAATAGTCTCTTTAAGATATATTAGTTTTTTTGTAGATGTCAAGATATACTAAAAAAATAATAATATTATTTACATATTTTGACTGCGCAAGTTCAGCACTAAACTATTGTTTAGTATGGATAGCAAAAACACTGATAGCTGCTGTATTGTATATAATATATCACTGCTTAGTAGAAATTTTTAAAAGTTTAACCTATTCCAAATGTAAAATTTGCACACCGCTTGTCGGTTGAATATGTGGACAATATCTATTTAAATTTACAACAACTTATGCAATAAATGAATATATTCAGCGAATACATTTATTTGCTGAATATATTTATTTATTGCATAGGTTGGAATCTTTCAAATTCAAATTCAAATTCATCAATTTGAATGTGAATTTGAAAGATTTCTATATTGAGCAGTTCTGGCTGTGCGTTGACAGTCAGTCAGGACAAACTATAAATACCAATAAGTAAGTAGTTATAGATTAAATTAATTTAAAAAATGTAACGTTTTAATGTTAGAGTGATGCGAGGTGATTGGGTTGAGGGGTGAGGGGTGAGGGGTGGGGATCGGTGCGTACGAGTAACAGCCACGCACGCCATAAATCTGTCAAGAGGCGGCCCCCAGCGCCGCACCAAACTCTTGGACCGTTCGCATAACGCTGCTTAAATTCAAAAGTACCACAAATTAAAAAAAAAAAACCAAAAATGTTTTTATTGCAAAAATACAATCACAATAATTCATATTGTACGTTGCAATAAGACTTATGGTTGTTTTATTCCATATTTAATATATTATTATCTAGTATTCAGTTTATTATAAAAGTACTTAAAACATTTAATACGCTTCTAACGATGTATAATATGCATATTTTATTTTATTAAAATAATGAAATTTTTTTACCACATGTCGTTCGTACCACTTGATAAGACAACATGACTTGCTCGCCTAGTTATGCATTTGGATTAATTAAATTAAATTAAATTAAATTGAATTGAATTGAGCTGAACTGAACTGAACTGAACTGAACTGAACTAAACTGAACTGAACTAAATTAAATTAAATTAAATTAAATTAAATTAAATAAATTATTTTAAATTAAATTAATTAAATTAAATTAAATTAATTAGTTATTTATTTATTAAGAAATGTTCGCTGTTTATGCTGTCCGTACAGAAGAAGGTGTCAGTGGATCAGCGATGTACGCACTGGCGACGGCTCCTAGCTGACGATGAAGAACTGCTACGTACGAGTGTATCCCTACACTTGAGGGCATTCCTGTCTTTTTATTTTTATATTATATTAAATACATATATTATGTATCATATATTATGTAGCGAGCCTTGTTCGTTATAAAAACATTGTAATATTTGTAATTATCTATATTCAGCAAATAAATCATTATTTTTATTACATTTTTAAGGGCTTCTTTCACCATGTGTCAAGTAAGCTAACCGCCATTTAAAGTCACCGGTAAACGGGAATGATGGAGATGATATATACCTTTGTTTGTACGGTAAAAGTCCCAAACATTAAAAAGAAAATAATAAAAAAAAAAAAACGCCTATCGAAAGATGCAATAAACCGAGTGCATAATTTAATAAAACTGAAAATTATTTCTAAATGTAACTAATCAACATTTTACTTGTAGCTGGTGAAAGAGGCCCTAAATCATAAAAAATTAGGTAGGTATATTAAAAAAAATCTCTATACGAGTATAAAAATGTTAAGTTGGTTTGTGTACGCTTCAAAAACTCGAGAATGGGAAGAACGATTTTAATTCGGTTTTCACATACATAAGAGAGATAAACCGGGATGATTTTTAAGTATATTATAAAAAATTGCACCCCGAACAAAGCCGGGAGCCGGTCGCTGGTTATTTAATATTTATTTCAAACAATAAGACTTTATTGTTCAATAATAAAATTGTGATATAAAATAACGTTTTCTAATTTTATCTTATTGTGACAAATTTATTTAAATATCTTAAATTTTTATTTATTCTTTTTAGTTTTAGTTTATTCTTTTGTAATGCCTATCTTTGATATTAAAAAAAGCAAAACACTTTTTAATATAAACTAAAATCGATGTCTAAGTATTGTAAATTAAATTTCGCCCCAGTATCTATCGAAAAACTAATCTTAAATATACAATACAATCAAAGAGTTACTGTGAAGGGGTCGCATCCAAAAAATAAACAAAGCTCCGACTAAATTTTCAACAATACCAAACTAACCTTCAATTATTGCAAACGACATACGTCTAGTTGTGGCTGGCACAAGCTCCGCCCATTAGCGGCGCCATCTATCGTCGAGTGGCGTAAATATTCATTCATGTCAAACTGGACACTTTTGAGGTTATAATGTTTGCAACATTTAAAAATATTGCATATATTAACTAGTTGAGCCTATTTAACAAATGTACGAGACGTGTATATTTATTCTGCGTACATTTATGTGTATATTATGTTGTATATCTTCATTGGGGACTCTCGTCAGAGTTTGAAATACAGACGCCAAACGAACAATAACACAATACAATTTGGCGCTGATTTTGTTCCAATATGCAATATTACAACGAAATTAAAGTGAAATGTTACATTAAAATTAGATTAAACTTGAAAATAATGACTCACCAGTTGTTTTGTTTGTTGATTTGTGTCGTAACGTTGTTTATATGTGGCTTGTCGTGTTGTTACTCAGATCACTCTGCGGCTGCGGGCGAGTGCGACCCGAAGTTGGCCGAGTGAGTTCGTGGCCCGTCCCTCGTGTTTTGGCTTGTCGCGTCGACGGCCCGCCCCCGGCTTGACGGCACGACAACAGTGACAAGACAGAAGCGCGAGATGCGCCCAATGTACGGGTGGCGCGAATTTTCGCAAACGCAACGGCTCTCACGCGAATTCGGAATGCAACATTCGAATTTGGAATGCGAAACTTTACCAATGCATGATTTAGTATTGTCATATTTTTGAAACGCATTTTTTTTTGTGTTTAAATAAATACGAGTATTTTATAATATAATTTTATTAATACAACGATAGTGCAAAGTGGGGTATACGATTAGATAATTTTTGATTGAATGTGGCTGTTGGCGTATTAGTGGCCAGTTTGAGGAGTAACAGGTCTACATAAATTATTGTAAATAAGAAGCGGATGACAAGGCCAGTGGAACCGGTCCAAGGGATACAGATTTAAAACGTCGAGCAGGTAAGTCCGACAATGGCTATGCAGCCACGATTCGTTTAATTAAAGACGATAAATAAAGAAAAAAAAAAAAACTTTACAAATGCCCACCGAATACTTGGACGGACATTACTTTTTTATTCTTTGTTTTCCCTACGTGAACATTTTAACTTTTGTTTTTGTCATTCATTACCAATTTATTCAAATTAATGTATTCTTGTTATTTATGTATTACCTACAATTCAATAAAATATTTATATTATGTGATTTACAGCTAATCGTATTTTAAATAATAACACATTTCATCATCATCAGCCTATTGTGACAATAGCAATAACAATAACAAATAACAGGTTTAATAAAATAAAAAAATATATAACATAACTTTGTGGTTTTTATAGGTAACAACTTTCGTTAACAGATGGCACCACTAGTCATGAAATGTTCGATGTTTGCACAAGAAATATATTTTGTTAGGATATTTTATGATTGTGTATATTTTGCTTTTTTAATAAATTCTATTCTATTTAAATCAATGCAGCTTTGGTTGTTTTTTTAATATTAAAAATATTTTATTATAAAATTTAATTATGTTATTTTAATATTTCATAACTTACTTACATGTAGGAACAATTACTTATCTACGAGTTACTACAAGACATTTTCATCATAAATTTTACTAAAAACATAGTAATCCCTTACCTATTTAATAAACAGAATTTCTAATTCACAAGATTGAATTTCTAATTCACAAGAATTCTATTTACATTCACCTAACTTAAAAGTCAATTTTATTAACATAGACAAACATCTTTTATTTTAAAAAACAGCTACTTAATACACAATTTTAATAAAATATAGAGAAAGTCTAATCGGCATTTCGAACCAATTTGATTGTAAAGACATTATTTATAAAAATATTACGATCCTCTATATAATTTTATCTAATTGGTAGGAATAGATAAAATTTAAATGAGACACTTTGTCTTTGAAAGATCGATGTATGTAAAATTTTTGGAACCCCATAAAGGGGTCGCTTGTTAATTAAACTACTTATATAATCCAAATGTTTACTTCGGATGCACTTTTGATTTAATAATAGCAAATTGTAATGTCTAATAAACAAAGTTTACACAATAAAATTAATAAGTAGGTATAATCTAAATGCTGTTGGTTCGTTTTGACAAAAATGTTATTCGGAGCACTTGTCGAAGGGTGTTTTTGGGTAGCAATCTAAGTTAGCTCGTTGGCGACCCCTCAGTGTTGCCAGTTGCCAGTGAATCTCTGACATAAATAGTAGCAACACTAAGAAGACGTTCAGAGGTCGTCAGTGAGAAACTTTTAATGAATTGCCTTCAACGCAGTTTTTGTTTGGACTCAATTGTCCCTTTCGGCCGGAGTCGGGGGCTGGGGTCGTTGCATTTTTGATGGGCTGTCCTATTACACGACCGAATCCCAATCTTACAACGATTGTTATAAAACCGCAAGTGTTTGTAGGGAATTGTTAGTAAGAAAATAGCTTTTTCAAACATTGTTAAGTCGTATTTCATAACACATAATAAAACTACAAAGGGTTTTCTTCAAGTTCAAGTTTATAGACTACTAACAAGCCGCCCCCGGCTTCGTCCAGGAGGAACTTAATTAGGTTTTATTCAATATATAAAAATTTGATGAATAATTGTCTAACAGTGAAAACCACATCAAAATCAAAATTGCGAAAGAGATTTCAAATTATTATTAACTAGATGGTGCCCGCGACTTCGTCCGCGTTGAACGATGAAAGGTACCCTATGTCCTTTCTGGTGTCTCAGACAACGTGTATGCAAAATTTCATGGCGATCGGTTCAGTAGTTTTTGCGTGAGAGTTACAAACATCCATACATCCAAACATACTTTCGCATTTATAATATTAGTATAGTTTAAAATTTAAATTTATTGAGTAAATATTCATTTAAAATTTAAATATGATACGGACAAGCATTATGATAAGTAAAATCTTAATAGTTTCGTCCTTCGGTTCATCTTTCGGTAACATTCGGCCCCCTGTTGGCACTAAGCAAAGTCTAAAGTTAAAGCTCACGAACATTTGTGTCATTGTGTATTTAATCGTATATACATACTTATTCATTCCAGGGTCGCATTTAATCTGATAGATACAGAGTTGCATTTCTATATTTAACAATATATCTTCAGATATCTTGATATATAAGCGACATATCTCCAGTACTACAACCGACCTCCTGCTTATCACATGACAGCTTATATCAACGTCAATCAAACTCAGATATTGTCATGTCGGTGACATCGAGCAAATCGAATTTTCATATCAATTCAACAAATACGAATTTCCGATCTATTTTAGTTTTTCATAAATTGGATAAATAGAAAAAATATATATTCTTTCTTGGTTTAGATTTGAGAGAAGACAATTTTCTATTATTCTTTATATACAAGCTCAAGTGCCATGCCTAATGCCAATGGAAACCAAATAACCAATGTTATGCAATATGTTCATGTCCAATGGCAACCAGAGCTTTTATATTAAAAACTATCTGGTGCCCGCGACTTCGTCCGCGTTGTACGATGAAAGGTACCCTATGTCCTTTCTGATGTCCCAGACGATGTGTATGCAAAATTTCATGGTGATCGGTTCAGTAGTTTTTGCGTGAAAGAGTTACAAACATCCATACATCCAAACTTCGCATTTATAATATTAGTACGGATAACGTACAAAGTATATTATATACCTATATACTTTATGTAAGTAAATATTTATGTAATACCTACATAATATATAGGAGTAGGTCCTATATATTATGTAGACCAGTAATTGACGAACTAAAACCCAGTAAACTGGCAGTAAATGAGCAGTTGTGTTTCAAAGAGTGAAATTTTGCTAGCTATAAGTACACAGATAAACCCTGTGGGTTTTCGTGGTACGTTTTATTTTTTAATTAATATTAATTAATACTTTTGTATTAATACTTAATAATTTTGTTTTAAATAAATAAATAAAATCAAAAGTGCCGTCAGTCTGTCTATGTCAGTACACTTTGCTATCACCCAACATGTAGGTACCTAAGTTATTAAAATTTTTAAAAAAATCCTTATTACTGTATAGTAAGAATATATTAAAAATTTCAAGCACGCTTTGCTATTTGCAATAGATTAATAATTTTAGATATCACATATTATATTTTTTAATGTTTGCACATCTGTAGCATGTGAGCATTTTTTTTTTGGTTTATTTCAACGTTATCGGAGACTATTAAGGGCACTTTATTTTAATGGGCAGCACATTGTAGTAGATGTGAATCGATTGCGCCGGCGAGGAGGACAGTCGCCACGTCCACTCCCGATGACAGATAGCGACGAAATGCGTTTAAAATTTTAAAATTCGAAGCCGAACGCGAATGCGTGCGCACGCGCAAGGCTCGGTGACATTCCGTAATGAGCAGGTGAGCGTTGGCCACCGTATATCGCGACGCGCGACGTCAACTTAGTGTCGTGTCACAAACTTTATACTTAAAATTATATCTTAATTTCTGTTTACTCACCAATCACAACTGAACATCGTAATATACAGTTCCAAATAAGATTAACATTTATTTTTATAAATTTGCAATATAAATGATTGATTTTAAAAAAAATGCCATAGACCTTTAAATTACAATTTTTTAATGAATATACTTAAAAATTCTTCCTAACAGTTTCTCAAAGATATTAAGTGAATATATTGTATTAATTATTATGTATTTTATACATTCAAGTTATACATGTATAAAGTTCTTCAGAAGCAAAAATATAGGACTAAATTTTTTTTGGTCATGTCAAGAAAAATGGTGGTCGAAGACTTACTTTGGCATATAACAAATTGTTTTACTCTGGAGACAATAGCCATTGTTATAAGCCCATGAGAGTATTTACTATATTCGAGGCTTCTTAAAGGCTTAGTGTATAGAATAATTATAAGAAAAAGTAATTTTTAATATATTTATGGTGGTAGTTATTATAGAAGGTGGCAGACAGTCTGACAGACTTGATGGTAGGTGGTTGCAGTCACTTTAGGACACATACAACACTTTATTAAGGGAATTTTTATTTTATTTTTATTCTGTAGTATTAGTACCTATGTACTAAATAGGTATAAAACAATGTCTGGCTAATAACGAGGTATTCTTATGTTTTTCCATTTTGCATGCTGTATTTCTGCCACTGTTCAGTTGTTTTGAGCATAAGTTTAATGTCCATGGAGATTATAATCCGTACCAATATTATAAATGCGAAAGTATGTTTGGATGTATGGATTGTTAAACACAAATATTGTTAAACATTAATCCTTAGTAAGCGAAAGTGAGATTTTTTGTTTGTTACGCTTTTAAAGCCTTAATTTCTCAACCAATCACCATGAAATTTCAAATACCCGTTATCATGGGCAAAGAAAAGGACATAATACATAGGAACGCGGAAAAAATCGCGGGCAAAAGTTAGTATGTCCGTACTAGTTCGTACTAATATTATAAATGCGAAAATATGTTTGGATGTATGGATGTTTGTGACTCTGTCACGCAAAAACTACTGAACCGATCACTACTCGTATGAAATTTTGCATACACGTTGTCTGGGACACCAGAAAGGACTTAGGGTACTTGTCATCGTTCAACGCTAAAAGAAGTCGCGGGCACCAGCTAGTTTTTCATATAAAAGCTCTGGTTGCCATTGGACATGAACATAGCTAGTGAATGAATATTTGTGTTAGACGTGACAGCGTTTTTATGAATCGAATGGACGTGTTGAGGTAATATTTGCTGCAGAGTGTACATAGAAACGATCGGTTGTCGTGTTGTTCCGTTCGGTATTAGCGTATGTGGACTGGACACACAGTGAAAACTAAAAAAAAAAATCTCAAGAAAAAAAAATGTCTGCCGCCGCCGCCGCGCTATCTACAGTCCGCGATCCTGACGCAAATAATGGCACATTGAAATCTAACGAGTCGCGCTAAACTTTTTTTGAGGTTTTAACATTCAAACTGATGAACTTTAATTTTACTGAATGAATATGAAAAAATTTTAAATATAAATAAAAAAATTTAACTAAGAAAATACTTAAAAAGTATAAACTGTTAAGCTTATTAATATTAGATGAAAATATGTATTACTTAGTTACACATTTTTTATAAAATAACCTCTAATACTTCGTAAATATTCCTTACTAAGGATATCAAACAACATTAACTAGGAGGAGACATAAGTTCTGTCAAATTAATTTTGAATACTGAAACTAAAAACTGCAAGCACAACTATACTAATTTTTTTTCTAAGTAAACAGTTATAACAGTAATATCAAAATTGAGTGAGTATATTTTTAGGAAATGACATACTTTTAATCAAATATGTGTCAGTTTTTGTTGGGACAATGTCGACTCAACGCATGTTGTGTGCGGAGGTCGGGCCAGTAGAGCACGCTGCTGCGTTCTCGGCCACGTAAATCTATATCAACACAATGTCTCCTGTCATTTTGTTCTCATTCACTGAATCCGCCTGGCTCCCTCTCTCGTCTTTTGCTCCCTAACTCTTTCAAATTCAAATTGACACTTCACCAAAGCCACATTTGTTTAGCCATTGTTTCAGTATCATGCCTTATACACATACATTGCTGCTGTCACTATTGGTGACGGTTGCCACTCACAATCAAATGGACCGTGAGGCTACCTGCTGCACTTTGTGTTGAGAAAAAGTTTTGATAGAAAATATTTTTGAAACACTCCATCAACGGGTGACATTGACTCCCCTGCAAATGGCTCGATATCGCTCGCGTCACTGTCAATCTCATTTTAAATTTAGAACTGCCGGCGTATGACAGCCGCTGGCAGCCGATTCTGACGTGTGGAGCTGTCAAACGAGACAACCGTTCGTTTGCATAACGTTTGTTTACATTAGGTATATACAATGTTTTTGACTATTGTATAATTACTAAAAGACAAATTGAATCCGACATTTTACATTGACACAATTGAAACAATTGTTTCGCAGTCATTTCGGCAGCCCGTCTGGCGGCAGTAACCACCCTAATACAGTAGACCACCATGACCAGCACGTGTGCTGTTGTGTTTCAACAGTGGGATGCGAGAGACCATTTCCCTATCCCAATTCCTTATCCTCAATCCCACTATGGTTGGCAGCGAATGCAGCAACTGTGGCGTTGCTTGTGTTATAGGTGACGGCATTAGCTTCCTACCATCAGCAGACCGTCAGTAAAACGAACTGAACTTATTTATTAGCAAAAATCCGTACTAATATTATAAATGCGAAAGTATGTTTGGATGTTTGTGACTCTTTCACGCAAAAACTACTGAACCGATCACTAAGAAATTTTGCATACACGTTGTCTGAGACAACAGAAAGGACATACGGTACCTTTCAACGTTCAACGCGGACGAAATCGCGGGCACCAGCTAGTAGTATATAATCTCATAATAAAAAAGTATAGTATAGTATAGTAACAATCGATTTATATCTTGAATGATAGTAACCGTTTTGATTTGGCAATACAAAAATAAATAAATGTAATATCAAATACTTTAACTCATAAGATACATAAGTAGATAAGCTCCGATTTGGACAGTTAACATAAATAAAGGTTTTTTTTTATTTCATGGGTTCGTTATTCCTTGCGATATAATATCTGTTAATCTATTTTAATTACTGACTTTCTCATATTTAACTAGTTTCATTTCGCTTGAAAAGGGCGTTTTTTTGCCTCTTTAATGTCACGGCTCAATGACTAAGGTCACATGTAGGTGTTGAATTGTTTATTGTCCAGCAAATTATATATTGCCTGCATGATTACATTAAGAGTTCGCTTTTAAAAATAATAAACTCTTTTACGTTGACAATGTAATTTCGTCCATATAGATAAATTAACGTACTCGGTAATTGAATTAATAACGAAGTCATAACGATAATAATGTATAGTAAACTAGCTGGTGCCCGCGACTTCGTCCGCGTTGAACGATGAAAGGTACCCTATGTACTTTCTGGTGTTCCAGACTACGTGTATGCAAAATTTCTAAGTGATCGGTTCAGTAGTTTTTGCGTGAAAGAGTTACAAACATCAATACATCTAAACATACTTTCGCATTTATAATATTAAGTACGGATATAGTACTATGTACTATAAATGATGTCTATTGCTAGATGTATCCTTTGAATTCATCCTGTGAATACTATGTGTCCTCACTGCGAATATTCTCATCCCTAAGGATGTTCTATCCCGCATTGTAATCCCTTTCTATTTATATAGCTACTTACTTCACACTGGTTAAAAACGTTAGTTTTAAAGCAATGAGAAGTTTTATCAAGATGTTTCATACTTTTATACAATTTTTTTTTCTTCTTTTCAAAAATTCATTTCTCTAGTAAGACTCGAGTAATGAAAAAAAACCTTAAAATCTATTTTCTACTTTGAATATGGCACGACGAAAATAATAATAATAATAATAAATTTTTTTATAATATTTATTGTTTTTTATAATATTTATTGTTTTTTGTAATATATATTGTAAAAAAATTTAACATTAAGAATGAAAATAAATATTCGTGAATAATAATAATAATTTTATTTCGGATTACACACATCCATATTGGTTAGTAACAATTAACTTAAAAATATGTTAATAAATACACCATCCGGAAATATTATCATAATAATATAATTATCCGGAAGCGGTTGAGATTTCACATATTAAATATTGATGTCTACACAGTTTTGATAATTTAAAGTGTTATTTTTCCTTAAATTTAATCTTTTAATGCCAAATGTAATAAATATTTAATGCCTAAACGTTATATGCAGTTTCAAAACACCTTTATCACAAGGATGATAATGATGTAAAAATTATAGATACTTATTAACAAATTGTTTACACACAAACAACTTTTAAAAAAAATGTTTTATTAATAAAAAAATTAAAATATCAACTGTCTGCTGTCTCTTAACCAGTTTCGCCAACACTTTTTTGTTACGTTATCCCTCACAGTACAATTGTTTGCGTTAAGTGAAACTTGATGCGCTGACGCAGTAATATAGGCCCTATGAGAACGTAATAGTGTCTAACAAAAAACGTATATAGTTATCGGTGTATGATGATCACATTCTCAATAGATAACAATGTAATTATATGTCATTACATGTGTACAGCCGATTACGGTGTAATGTACGGATTAAATGAGTCTCACAGTGTTTGGTTCAAGTTATAAGCGTGTATGATGTAATCTAGTTTTATTTTTTATTTATAAATATTATATATTTTTATTATTATGCCACAGCTTAAATATACGCAGTGGCGTGTACAAGACTATGTGTGTATATATACACACATAGCCTGTCTGTACTGACGCACAGACAGGCTACAAGACTGTTTTATGTAAGGTATTCAAGGTGGTTTTATGTAAGGGGATGACCCTTACATAAAACCACCTTGAATGTAACATCGACCTCTGCTTGTCTCTGATCCATTATCCTTCTCAGTTTTTCAGTCTGTCCATCGGCTAGGAGACCGGCCACGAGACCTCTTGCCATCCACTTTTCCAATCACCACCAGCTTCTCCAAGTTTTCTGGTTCTCTACGGGTTATGTGCCCAAAGTAATTGAGAACTATTTGTTAGCAGGTGGCGGATAGTCTTGTCCGAATCGCTAGCTGTTTGAAGATCGAGATGTTTGTCCTCTTGGCTGTCCATGAAATGCACAACATCCGTCTCCAGCACCACATTTCAAAGGCATCTATATCTTTTTACGCTTCAGAGATCGAATCGTCCAAGATTCAGCGCCATACAAGAATAATATGGAGAAAACAAATGATTTCATGATTCTCATTTTGGTTTTGTTTGAGTCTTTACTGTGTTCCATAAATCTGTAATAATATTTCGCTTGTGAATGGAGCCATCGGCTAAGCAAGTGTGAGCGAAAGGCCACCTGCGCCCGCGCCGCGCCTTCCTCTCTAAATCGATCACGTAGACAACTTCGATTAGTGTGCACCTACTAGAGTGTGGCATCGATACACGCAGTTTCTGCACATGTTCAAAACGTTGTCAAATATCATATTTTTCCACAGTCTTTTGATATTCCATCTTTCTATGGGGGTTGTAGAGACACAAATGCAGATCGACACTACAAAAGCTTTAGTTCTTGCATTCAGGAATACGCGCATGCACTCAGTCTAACCCAATGCAAAACCAAATATTTACATAAGAGTGCTTTCTGTCTGGCTCCTAAAATATATAATAAGCGTTTCTGATACAGGACTAATAAGGAAAAAACTAAAGGATTTATTGGCAGGGAAAGCTTATTATGCTCTGGATGAATTTTTAAATGACAGATTCTAAAATAGTGTTCTAATGCATTTTAAATTTTAAATTTGACATTGATTTGTATAATAGTTGTGTTGACACGTAATATAGATATTTTGCACACCAAATGTGGTAGTACATGCTGGGACGTTGTATTGAATTGTGTTATCTGGTTTTGCACCCATGTACAGGCAAATAAATGATTGATTGATTGATTGATTGAATATAAATAAACTTATTTAAGACACAGTCGATAGTGTCACTGATAACCTCAACAGAACACTGTAGGTAGGCATTGTTATACTGAAAACGTAGGTCATTGTTTGCTCAGATCTAGGTTTCAGATGTAGATTGACATAATGTTCAATACACCGTGAGAACCTTCAATCCAACATGTTACCTACAGCGGACTGCCAGCCAACCAGCAGTAAAAATTGTCTTTAAATCCTTAGTATTTAGATAATTTCGAAGTATTTAGATTAATTTCTACATAAGAGTTATCAATACCTAATGACAGTTACGAACTTTAGTGATAATGTCAAGTCAATTTGACTCATAGTGACTAATACTTCGAACGATTGTTCCAGAAGAAGCATGAATAAAAGATGCCAGAACCCATTTTCCCATCCCTTGTGACTGCGTCATTGCTTGTAATAGGCGACTGTAGCCACTTACCATCAAGTGGCCCGCCAGAATGTCTGACGACTTTTACGTAAATGAAGTGCACAACCACACTTACCATAAATAAGTATCAGACCGATATACACATAGAATTGCAAAGACCAAATAAAGTTGAAATTCTCAATTCTGGTAAAATTTAATCCAATAAAGTTTCGCCTACTGTTGTATAATTTACAAAATACGTTGATTGATGAAATAAAATAGAATTCTGCTTTGTTATCGCACGTGAAATGGTTAAATTTTGAAATTGAAGCGATTTTTGTGTTAAAAAATGACATACCACGATAAAACGTTAATATTGTTATTAATTATTCCAACGTCATTATTACACGGCATTTGATTGACGACTTTTTCAAGCGCCTTGTTTACTCGCATGCGCATACTGATATCGGCACGTTTCGCACGGCTCACTACACCCGCTTGCCTCGCTGTCAGTCAAACGTCAGGGCAGCTCGTAAATTATGACGTTTTTGCTGCGCCCGCGCACGCAAATCAGCGCCGCACAGATCACACACTTTCAGACCAGTCAACGCTTTCTTATGCCTTATTGTCTAATCAAATCATAGTCACAATTTTTACAATAGTATTTATGTCAGGTGTACTTTCATCAGAAATGGTTACATAAAAAGTTTTACACAGTAAAAATATATAATGTCATATCACAGAAATTGCGAAGAGCAATAATTGATTCAATCATGAGTTGTTAAGAGGGTTCAGATACTCTGTCCATCTGCCCAAAAGACGCTTTAATAAATTGCTATATACGTAATATTATGCTGTTATAGTCCTTTTGGGCAGACTTAGCTTCGAAATCTAGAGATACTCTTGGATTTTTGAGTATTTTTGGTAAGTTGAGGTGATTGCAAATACGAAACACCATAAGCCTGCGTGTGCGAGATTACTATGCTAGTTAAAGCCTATTATACTATACGCTTGGCTAACCATACCCACTCAAAAGGAATAGATGACTATTTTCAGCCGTTGTATATCATAACAGTTATAATTACCCTGCGATAGAATATTTGAGGAGCCTCTATTTTCAGTCAATTTTTCAGTTACACTAAGGTTTTCCACAAACCTACGTGAGAACAGTTTGTCTAGTCTGTGTTGCGGTACACCGCTCACGTACGCAAGGGTGGGCAAAGCTGAACTATTAGCATATTAATTATCGAATCCCGACTCGATGGTTGCGCCGTTCGCGTGACTGGCGACTACGCCGCCGCCATGCCACGCCGCGTCCTCCGCCTAGTTGCAATTCAATCGTTTACCGATAGACACTTTGCAAATAGCACTACGAAATTGCTGCTACTGGCGACTTCCAAACACTTCACTCTTCCTTAAGTAAAGTACGTTGATTCGCCATATAGAATATAAACAGTGAATGCATGCTAAGTAACAAAAAGCTTTGATGGTCTAATCATCGGAAACATTTCTGTCGGCAAAGCCTTTAATATTTATGTTATAAGATATTTTAATTATTATTATATTAGATTAGATTCAACAATATCTGCTTATTGCAAAAAAAATGAAGCTTTATGAAGCTTTATTGCAAAAAAAAAACAAATTTATTTCAGAAACTTTTCAATTACAATGTTCTGCCTCCCACACTAGGCTTGTATTTATATGTTATTTAATTGTAACAAACAAATAATATAACTAACAATAATATGCATAAACATAAAATTAAGTTACCTAACTATTTGAAAACATAAAATTTGTAAGGTATGCGAGAGCGAGTGTGTGTGAAAAAGTAGGTATATAGATCATCGAAATAATATACTCTTCAAAGTATAGATAGATATAATGTCTAAATGTAAAACTATCACATAAGCAGTCTCATTTAATAATTTGTATAAATATTGAACACCCTTGAAACTAATTTCCTCGCTTCTCAAGCCGAGCAATAATAATCATTTAATTGTTGTAAGACTGCTTAGGACTTAGATTAGATGAATAAATACATTTTTTTTCCTCAGTGAGAAATATTTTTCTTGGTTTTCATGAGCTATGTGTATAACTAATAATTTATGAATGCAAAGAAATTGCAAATGTAAGCGAAGCCGTGGTGCATTCTCAAGTGATGGAGTATATCGCACATTGATCTGCGTAGCCAGTAAAGAAGTCAGTGTGGAGGCAATCAAGTAACAAAACAAAGTGGTGGTAACTAGCAGTTGTAGCTCGACGGCAACTAATAAATTAGATTGTGCTCATAAACATTGGGCGTCGAAGCTAACCTCGTCATCTGATACCGCGGACATTGTGTGCGCGGGTGTCCATTGTCGATGACGTCACGAAGTCATATTACCCACTGGTACAACACCTTTATGTGACCTAAAAATCTTCGTGCTTGGCTTTTACACACAACATTTCATTTTAAGATTTTAGTTTCATTTTTAAAAATATACACTTCTATTAAAAAGTCAGTAATATTGAAGATTTGAAATTATAGACAAAAAAATGTATTTTAAAAAATTATACAAAAATTTACCTAATGATTATTTGACTGATGGGATGCTTGAATGTTTGCGTCTCAGATTGAGCATCGCAGAGGTATCTAATTATAATTCTTCATTATAGAATCAGTATTTCGAACTGGTGGTAAATTATAAAAATAATAATAATACTAATATTATTAAGAGACTGAAATTTAATATTATGAAAATATTTTTAATTTTTAATTTATTAAATAAATTAATCCTATTCTAATCCTAATAAAAAAATTAAATTTTATTAATAAATTAATTTTGTTATATGTTACTTCTTATACAATATAAATAATGTCAGGTTATACAGAAGTAAATAGGTAAAAAAAAAATTTTAAGATCGATACTTTCAACTGTATTGTTTGAATATTTAGATATTTTTTAGGTTTATTTAGTTTTAGATTTTAGTTCAATTTAGTATTATTTGGAATTAATAATTGTATTTTTATATAATATTTTATATATATGTATATAATTATTAAAAAAAAAATATACTATTATACCTACATATTAATTTCAGTATTGAATTTTCATGCAAACGTTCTTATATTGTTTGTATTAAAAATAGATCAGTGTTTTGAATTAGAACACATTAGAACTTACGAGGGTACTCGTAGTGTAATGGAAACGTTGTCCAACCGGCTGGATGCATCGACAGGAGCTCCTTAGTAGCAAGGCCTTTACCCCCGGTGGCAGGAACATATTCAGCCATTGCTGACGGTTACCAGATCAGATTCACTCGGTGGCCAATGAACTACGAACACTATGAACGAGATGTGCATTTAGATTTGTTTTCTTATTCCATTTCGTCCCAAATGGCTATTACCAGGAAGTTGGAAGTAGTTTAGTTTCATGATAATCACAAAGTTATGAATGAAAGGTATTTCATTAGTGATAAATATTTATGGAAGATTTATGTTTACAGACTTGGAAGTATTGAAATACTAACTATTACATTTCCTATTCGAAAATTGTGAGGGAGGCCTTTGTCAAATACTTATCGGAAGTCCTAAGGCTGAGATAAAGATAAAGTGATGACATTTTTAGAACAAGTGTTTAACAAACAACTATTTAAGTAATATTTACTAGTAACAAAGAAAAGAAAACTAGATACAGCCCAATGCTCAGACAAATGCTCAGCTGCGAACAAGGCAAAAGAACATGCGAATCTTGGGTTAAATTGAAATTATGAGTCTTTTAAACTTCCTATGTATTACAAATGATGATGGCAGAGCACATTGCATTCTGAAGTCATAGGCTGGACAACCAATATGGCGTCAGGAACCACCTTTACAGCAAGTGTGCCGTTTGTGAGGGATTGAAGGATGCCAGAACATATTCCTCTATCCTCTCTTTATTCTTCTATATAATATCAATGTCGGATCAAATTTGCAATAGCCATGGAGTTGCTCGTGTAAATTGGCGACGGTTGCCACCTTACATAAAGTGGAGCCTGCTTGGCGACCCTTACAAAACTTGGTTCAAGTTGAAAGAAACTCGCATATGTGACTAAAATTTTTCAATGCATTTGTGATTCCTGCTAACCGGCAGTGTACTATCAGTTTGTAGACTAATAAAGTACACAATACAATACGCCCAATAGGTACTATATGGTTCATAAGAAAAGGGCTTTATTTTTTTATTTTTTTTTAAATCAGTCAAAGCAACGCTTGGCCGCGATCTCACTTGATGTAAGGTGCAGATGCGGCCGAAGGTGGACCACGCTTACCTAGTAAGTGCCTGTTTACCCTTGATTTGAAGACCACGAGGTTGTAATTTTGAGGAAACACAGACGCAGGCAGTGAGTTCCACTCCATAGCGGTTCGGACAAGGAAGGTGGAACTGTAACGCCTCGTGCGTGACCGAGGAACATTCACCACGAAGGGATGAAACCCCTGTACGCGGCTCGTGGTCCGCAAGTGGAACGGTTCCGGTTGGATTAGATCGTATAGAATGGACGCACACTCTCCATAGTGCAGACGATAGAAAATCGATAGGCATGCTACTTTTCGGCGATGCTGCAGGCTTTGAAGTTGAGACTCCACAAGGGATTAAGTTTAGGCGATTAAGCGCAGGGCATTGGTAGCGCCGCCCCGCCCGCTCAAAAGTTAGTAGTTGATTCTGCCAGGACTTCCTCAGGTGACTTCCTTAGATCCATCTTCGGACATGACAGTTTGGTACGATGCATCTAATGAAAATTAATTAAGTCACTAAATGTTTATCTATGATTTGCAAAACTATAAACCTACTAGCTAGTGCCTGCGACTTCGTCCGCGTTGAACGATGAAAGGTACCCTATGTCCTTTCTGGTGTCCCAGACAACGTGTATGCAAAATTTCTTAGTGATCGGTTCAGTAGTTTTGCGTGAAAGAGTTACAAACATCCATACATCCAAACATACTTTCGCATTTATAATATTATTACGGACTACTCGTAGCACGGATATTGACAATGATTTCCATTGTAAATGAGACCTTGAAAAGCTAAAAATTTAATACAAATTTTGATATTCCGTCCAATTTTTTATAGAAAATCAAGTAGCTGTCAAGCCAGATATTTACTTAACTCTAATTAACAAATTTTTATCCACAAGCCCAGGATAGCTAGTGAGGTCTATAAGTCTAGCAATATCAAAAGTCTTGATCACTTTCTACAAAACAGGATACTTGCATTCTCAATAGCTGTGAGACCAATTGCAGAGAATTTCCTCAGAAAAACTAAGAGATGGGAGATGAATCTGCGGCCACGATCACAAGAGATGGTTTGATCTAGGTCTAATCTGTAGAATCAATCACACAATTAGTTCGGTCTTGGGCAGCTAGAAGGCAGCGCCTGCGCAGTAAATCGATCAGGCGGACAACATCTATTATTTACTGACGCCTGCCCGGCCCAACAGTAATTATACCCTTTTAATTGGATAACGCTACGTGCGCCCGCGCATTCAACAACATATTAATGTTGGTTGCCCAGTGATAGCAGAAAAACGAGATTAGCATTGCTACTCATCGTGAACTTATTTTAAAAACGTTACAGTCACTTAAATTGCAAGTTTAAGCAATTTTCTATTTTTTTCGATAAGAGACCTGCTTAGTTTAATGTTACCGAAGCCTTATTACAAAGCTTCGTGGCAGAATATTTTTAGCAAAATACTTATTAGCAAATATTTCATAAAATCTAAGTTGAACTTGCATTAAATGTGCTTTTAAGTACTTCCTACTAATATTACAATAAATGCTATAGTTTGTGAGGATATTTTGTTACACATGACTTAAAAATGTTGAAAATTTTTATGAAATTTTTCAGTACTTAATATTTTAGGTTACATCAGAAAAACACATGCGCCATAACCTATAAAGATATTCGGACGAAGAAGCGGAAAAAAATAAAATTTAATTAATAAACAATGCTTTTGTTAATTAATGAATACAATAATTTAAATAGGTGCCTATTCAAGTAAATACAAATTGTACATAATGTATTGTTATTTTAAATTAAACTAAATTGGTAAGTATTAGAAAGTGCCTGTGACAATATAATTACAAAATGTAATTAATTACTCGGATGAATTCACAATCGCTTTGTGAACCAGTGGCTTATTGATTTTTGTATGGAAATGTATGATTTTATTCTTTTCTAGTACTTCTCTCGCTAGTACTAGATACTAGAAATTATATACACAAACCTTCCTCGTTTATCGCTTTTTTCATTAGTGAAAACCGTATCAAAATCTGTTAGATGATTTAGAAATTAGCATAGATACTTCAGAAGCTGTCAGCGACTTCCTTACATATTATATAACAAAGTTATTCGTGTTTCTGTCTGTATGTCTGTCTGTAATCTCAAAACTACTGAACGGATTTTTAACTGCGAAAACGCATTATATCCTGCCACTAAGTAGTTTTATTATTTCTGTTTGTGCTATGTGCTAATCAATTAGTATTTTCATTAAATTCGTGTCACGAAATGTAACTTCCAGAGAACGTACGTTATACGTCAATTATTTTAAACAATGTGTTAATATTCTATTGATGTACAAATGAACGAAATGTCCGCACGCGACAACTCCCGACAAAAACTAACGATGTACCTCGACACCTCCTGTCTGCTTGTCTGTATGTCACATTGTCTTTGCTGCAATGTACATACAAACATGTGGAATATATTTTCCTTGCTGTCAACTTAATTCGCGCAAGTTAATTGTTTTACATTTACATTTACATTTATTTAAGTAAATCATATTTTATTTGCAATTTTTAAAAAAATTTCAAAATTGTTCTGAAAACCCTTAAAATATTCATAGAAATTGTGCACTTTTTAATCGTTGTCAATATTTGGGCACAAAAAGTATTCATAGTAGTAAAAAGGAAATCAATTTCTCACTATTAAAATTTATATAAATTTTTCTATATGGACTATAACTTTTTAGTCCAATTAAAAGCGTGGCGCCGTCATACAAATGGTATTCAAAATAATTCATATTAACTAATGTAATTGATTAATGCTAAAAAGGTGTAACGATTGTACTTATGTATTATAATTAATTTATTTGCCAACCGTACACTTTTAATGAGTTTATTTGAGCACATGCAAAACCAACAAATTAATTACTACCCAATATCAAAATATTCATTTGAATCATAAACAATTTTTTGGATTTTTTTTCAACATTCAACTCCCTTGATCCATATAATGTTTCCATGCGAGTATTTGCATCACTTATGATGACGTTGCTTAAAAAAAAAAACGATATTCATCACGTATTTAATTTTCATTAGGTACCTATATCATTAAGGGCCTCTTTCACTGTGTGTCAAGTAGGCTAACCGCCGTTTAAAGTCACCGGTAACCGGGAATGAAGGAGATGATATACATTTATTTGTACGGTAAAAGTCCCAAACATTAAAAAGAAAATAATTAAAAAAAAATTCGCCTATCGAAGTATGCAGTATAAACCGAGTGCATAATTTAATAAAACATAAAAATATTTCTAAAAGTAACTAATCAACACTTTACTTGTATTTGATGAAAGAGGGCCTAAGTATATAAACCTATAGTCATAGTCATGTCACTTAACGATTAATATAAAAATAATATATATACACATATACCTATATATTGATTTGTTACAAACACTCGTTACCTTCCATTTTAGTTTTAAATATATTTTAATTGCTCGAGCTCAAGTGCCAAATTAACGTAAAACTACATGGAAACCATGTGTGGCCTGTGACAGGTGTTCTGAAATTTACCCTCATACCTCTCACATCCAAAAACAGCTCTTATTGCTAACGGCATAGGGTGTACATAAGAATAGGCTGTACGCCACTGCATATAGTAAAGTCACAAAGGTCACAGACATTAGCTGTAGCGGTGTCTTTTGATGTTTTTATACAATTTCACATTATGTTTCGATGAAGAGTTTTATTATTTACGGTTGGTTAATTAATAAATTGATATTAATTAAATATTATTACTTTACATATTTTACGCATGCAATAAGTATACATTTACTCGTATGTGAGATAATTTAAAATGAAAACCTACTTTAAAAATTTACCTAAAATAAATTTAATAATCTGAATTTAATGAGAGACGTTTTGAATATTTCCAGACTTCATTTGGAAATTAACTTTTAAATGTAACCCTCAACCATTATGAGCCCATTATTGCCTTATCCACTTGATGGTAGATGGCACATACTGTGGCCACATACCATCAAGTAGCAAAATTAAAGTTCTAAATTATGATGAAATTATTATTCACCTAAGAGCCTCTTTCACCAACTACAAGTAAAGTGTTGATTAGTTACTTTTAGAAATAATTTTATGTTTTATTAAATTATGCACTCGGTTTATTGCATCTTTCGATAGGCGAATTTTTTTTATTATTATTTTCTTTTTAATGTTTGGGACTTTTACCGTACAAACAAAGCTATATCATCTCCTTCATTTCCGGTTACCGGTGACTTTAAATGGCGGTTAGCCTACTTGACACATGGTGAAAGAGGCCCTAAGTGAATCGGATTAGAGTAACTACTGAATTAGTTTTTTGAAATAGGAAAAAATCAACTCTGATGCTTCGGAGGAGCTTTGACGACTTCCAAATACGAAATGAACGCACCTAGTGTTTGTCTCATTATGTTTTTGTGTTCCGTCTGATTAACGGGTAAATGCGTGTACCGTGCGATAGTATAGTTGTTGCGCCCGGATGCTCTCGACATTGATGAACAGCCCCAGCGAAGCGTAACTGTGGGACCGCGATCATTTTGCTGTCAATCAACTATGACAAACAAACTTTAATTCATGTTACAAACACAGAGGCAATAAATTTATACCTATTATTCATTGTAAATTCATCTTTATTGATAGAGTGTTACGGTTTACATTAAATTAGATTAGAATGCAATGGTATTCGATAAAAGGAGAAAATATCAGTTCTTATTAAAAATGGCACAAGTGTCTTAGTAATAGATGCCATGTAATTGTAACCTGATAATGCAATCGATACAAAATTCTATATTTTATGCCAAAATACTATATCTATATATGTAGAAGGCTAAAGTTTTAGATTATTTTTGATGAAAGCATTTAGACAACATTTAATAAATTTATGGCGCCGAGAAAAACCGGACTAATGCGATTTAAAAATATGATTCCAAAGTTCTTTGACTGCACATTTTTTTATGTTCATTTGAATATCCGTACTAATAATTATAAATGCGAAAGTATGTTTGGATGCATGGATGTTTGTGACTCTTTCACGCAAAAACTACTGAACCGATCACCATGAAATTTTGCATACACGTTGTCTGCGACACCAGAAAGGACATAGGGTACCTTTCATCGTTCAACGCGGATGAAGTCGCGGGCACCAGCTAGTTTTATATAATAATGTAATATAATAATAATAATAATAATTAATAATTAATAATTTTGATGTATGTTTTGATGTATGGATTTTTGTAACACTTTCAAGCAAAAACTACTGAACCGATCACCATAAAATTTTGCATACACGTTGTCTGCGACACCAGAAAGGACATAGGGTACCTTTCATCGTTCCGCAACGAAGTCGCGGGCACCAACTAGTACATTATATGGTGATTACATTTTTTTGTCCTATAAAAAATATTAGTATATCAAGCGTCGGAATATTTCAAAAGAAAAATCACATTGCTATTAAGTTTCAAACATAGCGTTACTTCGAGCAGCACTAAGTTCAATTTTGAGTGATTTTGAGTTTAAAGAACAAATCAAAAGTTTAGCTGTACAAACGGTCCGTGCGAATAAGTTGCGCTATTAGATCGCTATTGGAAAACAATACGGGATGTCGTGGCGTTAGTTATTGTAACTGACTATGGTATGGAGAAACAGTGTGCAATGTCTCGTACATTAATTATTAATGTGATTTTAATATAAAAGTGTTTAATTAATTATATCGTTGTTATTAATATAGATAAGTTTATAAAATACCAACCAACAGTACTACATATAGTTTTATGTTGGATATAACACTTCTAGGTTGCAATCACAATAGATATAGTTTGTTACAAAACAGTTAAGTTAATCATTTCACTCAAAACGGACAGTCAAATGAACTACATTTATTTTTTCCTTTAGTATACGCATAGATTACCTATTATATATCTCCTGGATGTAAACACATTGCCATTCAGTTAGTTTCCATTGAAAATTAAAAAGCATGATATATTTAGTTAATTTTTATTACACTGTATCAACTAAATGTTTTTTTTTATTAATATACAACACTGTTTTGTAGTAAACCATCGACTGGGAATAAATAACTCATAATACAACCCCTGCATAGATGCGAATGTAACCAGTTCGTTAGTGTGAATGATAAGCTAATAGCATTGAGGGGCTGTTGTATAATTTTATTTTTTTAGACATTTAGATTAGACTTTATTCCCGCAGATCCCATCTGAAATGTAGTGGCCTAGCTTCAGCAGCGACACTGTAAATTTTATTGACATAAGCTTAAATTATATTGGAGGTAATCATAGAATTTATAAATAAATGTAAATTATAGTACCATAAGGTCCCCTGACTTGTATATCGGGGGTACGTGTGATAATATAATTTAAAAAAAAAAAAATAGCACTGAGGAAATCATAACCAACATTAGCGACTGCTTTCATGTGGGTTGTACTGTGTCATTTCCACTTCGTGATCCGTTGCAGGAACAAGTGACTTGGGATTTATAGTTCAAGTTATGTAACGCAATCACTTTCATTAAATATAAACTGATTTCGATTTGTATTTACTGAACATACCTGATCAATGCTTGTAATGTAAATATGTGTAGGCAATAATTGTTTAGAGGTTGACATGTCAATGATTTTCTAAATGTCTTGAGTGAGTACTAATTATAATTTTTGGAGTTTACTCCTTAACAATCGATTTTCATACATATAAGCGCGGGGTATGAAAATTTATGGGAGTAAAATCAAATGTCACATGTCACACGTTATGCGTTACAGGTTACAATATGATTCAATACATATATTAATATGTTTTAATTATATTTATTTATTTGGTTCATAAGGAGTAAACTCCAGTCGTGCGTCGGAGCTGACACATACACTTTTTTTTTATGTAAAAGTCAGAAGGTTGGGTGACTGTCTACATGATGGTAGGTGGCAACCGTCGCCTCTTAAGACAAGCAACGCCATGAAGTGCTGCAAGTCGCTGCCAGTTAGTAACGAGAGATTAGAACGAGAGACTCTTTTCCTCACTCACTCACCGAAACATAATAGGGACAACATATTATGTTTTTCATAATATATATCACGGTGGTCTTCTGAAATAATTTAGTGGAACATAAATGAGGAAAGTTTAGAAGACTTTTGACTATAAATTGGGAATAAACTACTGATTGAATTTGGATGCAACACACAAATATCTAGTAATAGAACCGTCAGAATACCGACTTAAAATTACATAAAAAAGTATTTTCCATTTGACGACACGTTTGGTCTAGTGGCTAGTCACCCTAGCTGTTAACCAAACGGTCGCGGGTTCGAATCCCGCTAGGGGCGTATGTTTATGTGTTAACATTTTACCTTTGCACCTGAGCCATGAATGTTTTGTATTTATAATATATATGTATTTACAAAAAAAAATAATAATCTATGTATTATATCAACTGTCTGGTATTCATAATACAAGCATTAATTGCTTACTGTGAAACTAGATGGTGCTGTGTGGAATGTTTGAAGATATTTATTTATTTATATTTATAATTATTTATGATTTATCATCACTTATCTAAAGCTGAATGATATATGTGTTAGAAATCTCAAAAGAAATAATATATTATTATTGTTTAAGTCTATCAGTTTATGCGCGACATATAGTGTGGTTCGTTGCTATTCGCACGATTCCGGCATCAATCTGGGGTCGAGGGGCACTTGCTATTAATTACCTGATGCCGACACATGCTGCAACCTTGAGAGCCACTAATGCATTCTCGGAGATGGTACGTATAGATATCCCCTAATTTATTAACAATTAAAACACACATATTTAAGGCGTATTTCCAATAATTTTTATAGTGTTGGCTATGTTCGTGATTTATCACAATGTTGCCAAATAATAGAAGACGTGTTGGCATAAATTTGTGAGGAGCACGCACGTTGATCAACTTTTGATCAACCGATTTTGTTGAAACATTACAGTTTCTTAAAAATAATGAATAAGTTATTTTGTTTTTTATATATTATAAAAATGTTAAATAGGTTTGTGTACGCTTAAAAAATTCTAGAATGGTCAGAACGATTTTAATTCGGTTTTCATTAATGGAAATATAACGGGAATGTTTGTTAATATAAAAATTGCACCCCGGGCGAAACCGGAACATTTTCACTAGTAACTCAACTACTATATAGAATTTTATTGGCAAAACTATTATTAACATATGGAACGTTTATTAGAATGAATGTATAAATATGTTGTTCAATGAATAGATGAACAGATTTTGATGAAACTTCACCGTTATTATTTTGACGTGTATATTACCACATCCAATAATAATTGTAATTTCTGTGTATCTTAGATGTATCTTGATGCAGTTGATTGATGACTCGCCCACTCCATTAATCCGCCGCCCAACAGCCGGTCACTTCCGTCTAAATACATCTTATTACACGAGCAGTCGCTTAGACTGCTTTGCATCAAACTTGTTTGATTTCAAGCCTCGCGAAAACTTAAATTACTTAAATTATTTAAGTAATTTGATATTAATAAATTTAAATATACGGCACAATGCGTTACGCAGTCATAACTCGGCAAATTTAAGATGGCAGCACCCATCGAAATAATATATAGCTTTATGAATAAATTTCATAGGACGTCTGACGACAATAGAACATTGAAATATGTTTCAACTAGCTGGTGCACGCGACTTCGTCCGCGTTGAACGATGAAAGGTACCCTGTGTTCTTACTGGTGTCCCAGACAACGTGTATGCAAAATTTCATAGTGATCGGTTCAGTAGATTTTGCGTGAAAGAGTAACAAACATCCATACATCCATACATACTTTCGCATTTATAATATTAGTACGGATGGTACCTAGATACTCTTTTGATTAAGTGAGTGAGTACATGGATACGTTCAAACAATATTTTTTTTACAATGTGTTTTCCTGACATTGAATGTAAATTTTGTTATTTAAATTTTTTGTTGGAGATTTATTTGAAAAAAAAAAAACTTAATTAGATATGGCTTTCTAAACCGGTGAGTAATTAATTTTATTTTATTATATTTTACGACCTACGGATATTTGTAAAAATAGTTAAAAGTTACTGATACCCAAGAGTATTTGTAATAACCGAAGAAAGAGGGTTTTTTGATACTACACCTACTTTTGTCTATTGAGGAAATATATATATATATTAACATACTCAAATATAAAAATACTCGTATGTCATACCTGAATATAGGCCAAAATAATTACAAGCACAGTTGATTCTAGATGTCACAAATGTTACTTACACTTAGGAAAGGCTGCGTTAAACTTTCATAAAACCTCCATAACCTGTAAAGTGTAAGAGAAATTTTGAGCTGTAATCGTATACCAAATTCCACGTAGCTCTACTTTGCAGGATGCAAACCAATAAATATATCGGGCGAGGGGTTGAGGCGGCCAGTGAATAAACATGAATGTGTTGTCAACTGGCGGACAAATAAAATGAACCACGGACACTGCCTATGAGGCAGTGTCCATGTGATTAATCGGTTATTTTATAAATTATTTATAATTTATTTTTCCATCTCCAAGGAGACATTATTTTTCCTAATATATGTATGGTCTAGCTAATTCATTTAAATTTAGTAAATAGATTAATTTAACTGCGTATAACCAGCTTAAGAATTATCATGAGCTTTTGGTATTTTTAAAATGTTTCAAATTGTTAGTTATCACGAAACACTTTTTTTAATATATAAAATACTAGCTGGTGCCCGCGACTTCGTCCGTGTTGAATGATGAAAGGTACCCTATGTCCTTTCTGGTGTCCCAGACAATGTGTATGAAAAATTTCATAGTGATCGGTTCATTTGTTTTTGCATGAAAGAGTTACAAACATCCATATATCCAAACATACTTTCGCATTTATAATATTAGTACGGATGTGGCAGACAAACCGGTTCACTTGATTGGTCCAAATTACATCAGCAACTTCAGCTGCGCAATCGAACTTGCAGGAATTTGTAGCTAATCTGAAACACCTGGAAGCCTTTAAATTATTAAAAATAAGATATTAAATTTAACCGTGAAAAAGTTATTACCTAATATAATTGACGACACGTTTAGTCTAGAGACTAGTAACCCTAGCTTTTAACCAAACGGTCGCGGGTTCGAATCCCGCTAGGGGCAAATGTTTATGTGTTAACATTTTACCTTTGTACCTGAGTCATGGATGTTTTATATTTATAATATGTGTGTATTTACAAAAAAAATAATAATCTATGTATTATATCAACTGTCTGGTATCCATAATACAAGCATTACTTGCTTACTGTGGAACTAGATGGCGCTGTGTGGAATGTGTGAAGATATTTATTTATATTTATTTAATATTAAAGGAAAATTATTAATATTTTCCTCAAATTGTGTTTTTTCTTAGTGTCCCCAATTGTATTCGTTCCCTCGCAAGACAGGCCTCACTCAATATCGGATATTGTTCTTGCAAATGAGTATTTATGTCATCGTTTGTATAAAATGTGCTCGGATGTGGCTCGAACGCGTTTTTCCAGCGATCGCGAAGTGTACGCCTCGCCTTATTTATTGGACAAATTTCGAGAATATTTTTGCGTTTTCGTGCGAATTTTCAGTCTCTTATTGTATTGATGTTTTAAACGACAGTTCCCCCTTTCTTTATACGCGTTTGCGCTGATCAAAAAATATATATAAACTTTTCACATGAATATCTAAATACAATTTGACAATTCTTTCCTAATAAAGTTTCAAAGTAAGGAATGTCATAATAATATAAAGAATCCAACATCAATACGAAATGTGTATATAAATTTTGTAATTGTAAATATTTTTAAAAACAAATATTGGATTTGTGAAATTTTTGACATTTTTTTTTTCATCAATCATTTTGTTCGTGGCCAGCATTAAGCTCACTCAGAAGAATCTATTCGTTCGAACTTTAAAAAGATTAGGGCTATATGAGTTTGAAAACACAGACTACGGAAGTGGGTTAGTAATCTTTGGCAGTGCGTTTTATGAATTTTTTTTAAAACATTTGGCTTGAAAAAGAGGGATTTTGACAAGATGAGGATGGCTGAATTCGACTGAATTTCCGATGGAATATAATTTATGTGTGAGGTACAAACAAACAACACACAAAATACAAACAAACAACACACAAAAAAAAAAAACAAAAGTTGAAATGAAAATGTTCGATTCGATTCGTGTTTTTAAAGTTTTGTTCAAACTAAGCATTGAAACACAACTTAAAAAAAATAATATATAATTCCCATATTTTTAACAGTAAATTATGAACAAAAGCTAGGTTATGATTAGTATTCTATAGAATGGTACTAAGTATACTACTAAGTAGTAAAACATTTGTAAGTTTGACTAGTTGTCATTGGCTGACATACACACGTCTCCAGTCGATATAAATTCTCTATGGTATGTGTGTATTATACGCATCCAATCTAGTCAATTTATTCGGATTGTCGCCATAAATACATGGGTATTTACGAGTTGTCCTAATGCCTTATTGTCGCATATAGAGTGATTCAGCGATATTGGAGAGTCGAGGGGATTTTCGATATATTTATTTCTTTCTATATGTACGAGTGTGTAATAAATCAATATATTATTAATTTATAAAATAACTAGTTAACTGGAAAACATTGGCATTCACTTACAGTACATTTACAATGAGTTTACAATGACCGCAATCGCTAGCGAGAGTATAAAATATTTATATGGAAAATTGTCAATTTGACATTGACAGTTGACAGTTGACAGGTAAAGGTACAGGAAACCACCAAAGTTTCGTAACGTATTTAAGAGATGCTAGAACTAATTCCATCGTCTCCTGATTTTCCCTTATCACATGCTTTTGTAAATAAGATTGAATTTTGTCCATCGTTTCAAGAATCATATTTAACTACACATAGACTAATGTTATAATTTCATTTTCATAAAAATAAAGCAAAAATCACTCCTTGATAAATAACAATCTAACAAAGTATCACTGAAATCGAATAAAGTGTACGTTTTATAAGTATAACATAATGTTAAATTGAAAAGCTTATTAGTGCCTTGAGACTTAAGCTCAGATATTTCAATGGTTAAATTGTACCTAATAGTAAAAATTCTCGACATGAAATAAAAAAAAATAAGTGCGAATTTGTTTTAATATTTTAATTGTTGGTTAAAGTTTAACTAATATGTCTCTTACAAACTGCAAGTCTTAAGTCACCTTTTAAAATACTTATGCGATATGTTTCTGGTTACTATTACCGTTTTATTTTTTGAGACAAAAGCTCTTGCTTCTTGATAGACTTTATCCATATACAGAGAACCCTTCATTAGCTAACACACGTGGTGTTAGAATAATTCGTTAAAAAAATTTAAAATAGCATTTTTCTCCATACCTAATTTTGTAGTTAAAGCAATGACTATGTAGGTATGTATATATAACTATAGTGAGTGCCTGTGTATGATCCTAAACACAGAAAGAAGTAAATTAATGCACCAACGAAACCTATAATTAAAACATTGATTTATGACTCAGGTAAATATAATATAATTTCAAATAATAATCTATTGATTTAATATAGAGGGCACGCACGTCACATTGCACAGGCGCCAGTGCCCTGGTCAAAATGGACATCATAAAATCAAGAAACGCAGAACAATATGATTTACTTATGAATCCTGGAGTGCACGATACAGGTGGAAGCGATCACGTGGATACCAAATAATTATATATTAAATTTTAAATTTAAATAAATTTAAATATTGGAGTAAATTTCAGGAAGCCTCAGCTAAGGGTTACTACTATCAGTGTGTCAAACGTAAGTAAGTATTATCGAAAAACTTTAAAACTGTATACTGCAAAGTCTATCCAATACATACTTATTTGATTTATCAGAACACTGTAAGTCCATAACATACTAAGAATGAAAAAAAATCATGGAAGAAATCCAACTTTGGCTGCCTCTTGCAAAATACAGCCTGTTATTGACGCATGATTATGAAAATCTTAAAGTTAATTGTAGATTCGACAAGAAAAAAAAGGATTTTTTGTGTGTTAGCTTAGTTAGAAGGCTCAAGATTGCTCAGGTACAGACAGCTATTCAAAGATTTCTCTGAGTTTGTGCGAAAGAGAATGAAGAAATCTGTGAAGGATTCTTCTTCTAAATCTAAAATCATAGACATAGCTCATATAATTAGAAATCTGAAGTTCAATTGAGCAGGTCATATAGCTCACAGAACTGACAACAGTTAAAGATGAAGGTTCTCTATTGGAGGTCACGTAGCATGAGCCTTGACTTCATTTAGCTCGAGATGATAAGACGCCATAGTATATTCTAAGGCAATATATAACAGATATATAGATATTCTGTCCGTTTGAGATCACATATTAATAAAAAAAAAATCATATATTTTAAAATTTTTCCACCCGAAAGATATTAAAGATAGTACCGTTATCATTCCTATACATCAGGAGATAGTTTAAAGGGATTTTGTTTAAATAACATTTAAAATCTTGTTTATAACATAAGCCTGGTTGGTCTAGTCTTAATTTCAGTAGTAAAGTAAACCCACTGCTTAGTTTGAGAAGGCAATACATGTATAATACGTATGCCTTTTATCGCTACTATCTCTTGACTTGGGCCAGCCGCTGACCAATACCAACTGCTGCGAACAAAGATGGTGGATTTACATAAAAACTGTTTAATCGTAACTCGAGAGTGGGTATCGCGATCTGAACATATTACCATAAATTAATCCAATAAGGGATCGAAGCGATCAATTTATCTACATTACTGCGCGAGCGCACGGATAAAGGGAGATTATAAAATTGGACTGAGAGGCCGCGCTAACTTACACCAACTTATGGAACCCATTAGACTGTACATCGAGATCGGACCTAATGGCCTTCCAATTTCGACTGTATGATATCATGAACTTATGCTTAAGCATCAGACTCGTGAGTTGCGTCGATATTATCACTCCGAACACTTTGTCAGTGGTTATCAACTGCTTAATTATCAGATTCGATTTTATCAACTGATATGCACTTATTTAATTGCTACCTTTGGGTTATGTTAAAAAAAATATTAATAAACTCACACATAAATTTAGGTTACAGGAAGTAAGTACCTAGTTAATTACATGTAAAGTGTGTAAGTAAATACTTAATTATGTACAGTCATACTCGTATTTACTATACCTTCTTTGTTGTACAAAAACATCTAATGTATGTATCTACTCTGTGCCATGTGGTCATTATATTAGTCTTCCTAATAAATAAATTTTTAAATTTTATTTTTATTCGCATTTAATATTATTTTTTCAGAGTCTATTGTAACATCGACAAGTTGTTCATTCTCTAAACATTATACATCCCTATTGGTGTAACTTGCGTTTATAAATCTTTAGGATATTAACAAGAATATGATTTTTTTAAAAAAAAAAAAGCTACCACAATAAGTATAAATGTCATTTAAAATGATGTTTAAAAGCTCTAAATATTTTTTTTATTTTTTTATCTTAACCACATTCCTAACTACTCTTTATGGGAAATTCATTAAATTCGTGACATAACTGTCGGTCTAATAATGAAGAGGCATTGAGTTTATTTACGGAAAAGTCTTGGTAATAATTTAAGGAAGCTTAGGTCTAAAATATAAATGAGTACTAAGTGATATAAAAGGAAAATCCTTGTTCGAGAGTCAAAGGGGAGAGACCTTGACATTTGCGCGTGTGAATGAACTTAACTCGGTTATTTACGACTCATTCATGAAGTGAATGAATGGAGTCACCCACGATTTCGTTCTTTTAAGGTCCGACCCTGTACTCGTGTGTACATCTAGGAATTTCACCATACTTCCGGTTTCATTAATTGAAACACCTTTGGCCCAAAATAAAATAATTACAATAATAATATATGGATTTAAAAATATTGTCGAACCAGTCACTTTTAGGTACCTACTTTAACTAAAGATTAAATTTGAAATTAAAATTAAAAAAAAAAAATGTTATTTTTGATAAATATGATAACTGTATTTTTTTCTTAAAGATGTTGTTCAATCATTTTTGTTTTATCAAATTATGCCTAGTAATTTATGTGCATGGAAGTTCTGGGTGTTGTCTAAGTAGGTATATGATAATTGAAATAGACAATGCTTACGTTCACAGTGGGATAGAATATGCAAGTTATATGTATCGTTGGCTGTCAGTTGAAATATTTAATAAACAAGAAACAACAGCGGTTGCAACGTGTCATGGGCTAACTTTTCTGGAGGAAGCGGCATCGGAACTGTAGGAAGGGTGAACTCCGCATGCAACCTGGTTTAATTACCCCTGCTTAGCCCCCCTCCCCCTGACACCTTGCCTCTACCCTGCCCCTACCCTGCCCCTACCCTGCCCCGGACAACAGATAATAAATATGGTCTTCGCACGCACTCATACAGCGACGCGGTGTAATTGACTGCTCGCGATGCGGTGCTCAAACTTTTGATGGATTAATTACTCAAATTTTAACATTATCAAGACTTAATTATAATTTATTGCTTTATATTGTAGGTACCTATCGCGAATAATTCGTTTAGATACAACTTGCCGTGTCCCGCGGATTCGGCGGAATTTGAATTCGAAAATTGAATTTAAATTGAAAACTGAAAATCCGCCTTGAAACTTAACAGCATAAAAACTTTCTTTTTTTTTAAAAAACTTTTTTTGTGTGATTTTATTTCTAATAAAAAAAATGCATTTTTTTTTCTCTAATATTAATAATAGTTGATAGTACCTGGCTTTACATGACGTCTTCTCAAGTGACAATATCCTATTAAGTGGGCAGTCATTAGGTATTTCTGCTATACCCTATATATCATATCATAACATGTATGTATGAAACAGTTTGAGTACCGCCAGTAATAAGATAATATTAGTTGGGTCGGTCGGTCGGTTGGCACATGATGGACGACATCGTATAGATGAATCAACGTGATGCACTTGTTAGTGCATGTAATTTGCTATCATGCAACGATTGCGCCTTAAACTTTAATTATTAACTATAAAAACATACTAATCTTACTATTTGTACAGATTGCAAACAGTATTAATAGTTAGTGCGTATCAATATGTTTTGATATTTATAAACCTTTTTTTTTGCTAACTTGTTTTTATATTCTTAAAATTATATATAAATACTCGCGTAATATTAATCTTAAATGAATGAATCTTAATGAATATATCGTGTATTATACTTTAAAGTTCAAATGAGTAATTATTAAGTAGGTGCTTTAATAAAATAGGTAGGTACTGACACTTACTCTCTGGTAAGTCTTAAAGTAAGTCCACTCGCTATACTACGCTAGCTTCAGGCTTCGCACAGATATCTACAATGGGAGACATTAGTAAAAAATATATCTAAAATATCTTTTTATTAGTGAAAACTTTAAAAAATTACAAGTAATTACTTGTGGTCATTTCGTACGTTTTTGAAGTCAGTAGCAACCTACAGTTCCGTCGTGGCAGGTAGGTCTACTTTAGACTAATGAAATGCGATTGTTATTTGGCCACTAAAACTATACTTAACCGGGCGCAATTAACAATGATGATGTTGTTTAAATTATACACTTGGTTTTTTTCCAAATGCCGCCTCATATCCGGAGAACACGTGAAACAAGAAAAAGCCATCCGTCAGCGATCACTCGGCTGTCTCTCGAGATGCGTTTGTCTTGTAAAATTCACACACCGCTGCCCGTACGTATCAGCACCTTATGTATGAGGCGTTACGGCTTATATTAGCACGACGCCGGTCTCTATGGAGCCTTTGTTTTGAAATGTATCTGTAATTTCGGATCGTAAAATTAGTAATTTTTGCGGCGCGGCCATGATGGATCTGTCATCACGCGGCGTTCGCTTTATGGTCCCAAATTATATAGTGCATTGCGCGTACGCACCGTTTTTCTTGCACTGCGTACGATTCATCTCGATACGCTTGCAACTAAATTAGGTTAGTAGTTTTTTTTTTTTGGACCATACGTAATAACGGTCGCCTAATTGGTTTTTTAACAGTTCTTACAAAAAATATGCAAAATGACAACACAACACAGTTGTTTTTGTCGATGAACCCGCACAGACTAATTTTACTTATAAAATTGCCTACAATTCAATAGGCAGTCTGTCTGATGGCAGTAACCACCAACTTACAGAAGATCACAGTAAAATAACAGCATGAGTGCTCTTGTGTTTCGGTAAGTAACTAAGTAAGGGATCCCAAAATCCTCTAATTCCCTACCCCTTACTCTTTATCCTACTAAAATCGGCAGAGAACTTGGATATGGCGTCGCTTATGTTAATATAGATGTCGGTAGCTACCTCAAATTCAAATTTTAAACATTTTTATTCGAAATAAAATTTACAAAATCGCTTTTCGACGTCAGAGAATGGTAGAGAATGGCAGAGAATGACACGTTCACTACCAAGGTGTGCATTCCTCTGTGGAGAAGAACCTATCTAAGTATAGGTATACCTATCTAAGTATACCTACCTTCAAGAGGACTGTCACCTTGCTTGCGACCTTTGCCTACAACTTTTTCAAAAGAATATCAAAAGCTGGACAATATGACTGGTCACCCACAGAAAGCCATAGTAAAATAATAAGCATTTATTTGTGTGCGCGAGTTAGGATTTTGTAAGGAATGCAGAGCCTGTTACTGTATTTTCGAATTATCTCTCAAAGGGATAAGGATATAGAAGGGATGGTTATAGGATAGGTAAAAAATATTATAACTATTAGCCTATGTTAGTAAAGTAGCTGACACGTAAGACCTAATTCTTCTATACCTATTCAATTTTTCTATGTCCTAGCCACACGATTTCTAACATGCTTAATGTTTCAGAGTAAGTATTTAAGTATTTAAAATATAGGTATTTATTATATTATAAATGATTTTTTTTTGGGTTTAATTAATTCATTTTTTTAAGGTGTTTGATAAATACCTCATTAAATAAATAAATAAATAAATAAACTTCCTTCCATATTAATTCGTGTTCTTCTTCTGAAGTAGATACCTACCCACTTTACCTACTTCTTAGTGCTGTATACAGTCACCCATAAATTTTATTTTACATACATATGCAATATTCTTATACTTACCTATACCTGCTATGATTATCAGCAGCGTTGATGGTATTGGCACAAATAGGTAGGTACTGAAAGAGAAGTAGGTGTTTGGCTAAAATATTCTATAGTTTGATACCTACTAATCATCCTAAGTAAGTAGTAAGTAAGTAGTAGTTAAGTATAGTAAAAATATCTAAGTATATGAAATGAACGAAAATTCTCAGCAAATTAAATTACAAAAAAAAAACCTGTGATGTTACCTACTATAGATACCTAATAGTTACCCTATCTGCTGTTTGGGTGTTAAAAATCTCCCTCTAATATAGTACCTAGTAGGTAATTAATTACCTAAAGGTGCAAGATTACATATTTCCTCTTTGTAAATACTTAGATTAGATTTATTTTGCATTTTAGGTATTTTTAAATAATTTTCAAATTTTTATTTATTTAGATATTAATTACTAATACCTACCCAATTTATTCCTAATTTTGTCGTAGTCATTAAAAAAAAATCATTAGTAAAATTATTCACTAATCAGTAAATGTAAAGCTGTCTCCAATAAAAAAAATACTATGATCAGGTAAATTGTTAAAAGATTGATTTTAAATAAATGTTGCGAAACAAAAATGTATGTACAGTCAAAACAAAAGTGAGTTAGTGAGCGCGGGAAAAAAGGTAAAAAGCGGGTGGTGCGGTGGGCGGGGGGCGGGACCGCGGTGTCGCCGCCCTACGCGCGGGGGAGCGAGTGAGACGGCCGGAGGCGCCGAGTGCAGCCCGATGCAAGGTCACGTCACCGCGCCGGTCGGCCCAGAGGCGCGCTCCACTTATTTTGCACTCTTTCTTTTGATACATTATTTTTAAATTCCATTACAATTAATAAAAATGAAGAAAAAATATATTTAAAAAAAAAAAATATTTTTTCTAATGTCTAAAAGTCATTCTCTACATATTACTGCCTCGTAATAATGCTGGAAGTATTACAGTGTGTTTGTATGCAATAAAACAGCGAGTGAAAAGCGTACAAAGCGTTGCATTGGTTGATTTGGTTGCATGTTATCAGGTCGGCGTGGACGTTTGATTGAGTGGTGGTAGTGCAGTCGGCGGACACGGTGGCGCTAGCGTCGCCCCGCCGCTCCGCGCGCGTCACTCCGGCCGCGGCGCGCGACTCAACCGCACTGCGACCCGCTCGCCCATCGCGCCGCGTAAACAATCCACGCGTACTCGCGAACTATTACAAACAAATATTGAAACGCGACGTGCCAAACTTGTAATGTGTGTGAACTCAGTGCAATTGATATCGGTGAAGTGACCGCTAGCACCGTCCACTTACACAGTAAGGAGATATATTTGCTCGGACGAGACTCCGTCGCGACCCATCTGTTCAAATACGGTTGATTTGTTTAACTTTCCTATTGATGGATTGGAAAGAGGTTCGACGACATCCTCTATGTGGTGTTATATGTGTTAAGGAATTCGTTTCACGTATGTTAAAAACAAACAGAAGTTTCTACAACAAAGGATACCCGAGAAGCTTCAGAGTGGCATTGCTTGCTTAGGTGTTAGTGGTGACGAGTGGATTTATACTAATCCGACGGGTTTCATATTTGGTATTTACTAGGAATAAGGTGAGCATTTAATTTTATTTACAAAATTTCTTTAAAAAATTAATTTTTTAACAAAATTAACTATCGAACATTTGAATTGCTTGTCATTGATTTTCTACTATAGAAAAAGTTACATTTATCTGAGTTAGTTTGGAAAATTTCATTATATTTTAAAGTGTGTAAATAGTTTGACAAAGTATTAGCAAGTTTGAGTGCGTAGTAGGCTCGCGAAAGTTCGGAAACAAGCTGAAATTCAGTACGGATGCGGCGACGGCCGGCGACGGTACTGTTATCACTCAATTCATCCGCTAACCGAATGTTTTATCGTAAAACCACTTCATGTTTCTTACAAAAAAACCACTAGTTTACCATTAAAAATAATTGCGTCTTGGTATACACATAATAATATGTGATTATATAAGTTATAGTGAAAAATATATTTAAAAAAAAAATTTATATGTCGCATTACATTTAATATTAAATTAAATAAACTAAGCAATTCCAATTCCAATCATTTTGCAAAAGACTTGCACATTGACAAGAAAAATTTAGTTTTACAATAAAGAGTTTTAATTAATACAGCTGCTGTAGTTAGCTATGGTGCATGTTATAGCGAGTTGCATTTTCCGATCGGCCATCTTAATATTTGTAAAGCAGTGCACACACAGTCGTCATTAAGGAGCAGACGGTCTGAAGGCGGGCGGGGGGCACATGTCGTCACCGGGGGGCGGGGCGTCAATAGAAAGGGAGGCACTATCACATTCAATATGAACATCCTATTATTGTAAAAAATTTGATTGAACAAAACTTCCTACCGTATTTATACTGGCTATGTGAACAATCATTACACTACTTTATGTTAGTGTTTTATTAAAAATAAAAATTAATAATTTAACAGCTGTTACAACTATACTATCGCACGGTACACGCATTTACCCGTTAATCAGACGGAACACAAAAACATAATGAGACAAACATTAGGTGCGTTCATTTCGAATTTGAAAGTCGTCAAAGCTCCTCCGAAGCATCAGAGTCGATTATTTCCTATTTCAAAAAACTAATTCAGTAGTTACTCTAATCCGATTCACTTAGGGCCTCTTTCACCATGTGTCAAGTAGGCTAACCGCCATTTAAAGTCACCGGTAACCGGAAATGAAGGAGATGATATACCTTTGTTTGTACGGTAAAAGTCCCAAACATTAAAAAGAAAATAATAAATAAAAATCGCCTATCGAAGGATACAGTAAGCCGAGTGCATAATTTAATAAAACTGAAAATAATTTTTAAAAGTAACTATTCAACACTTTACTTGTAGTTGGTGAAAGAGTTAAACTGATTGATAGTTTGAATGGAATATATTAAGTATTTTTAAAGAAAACAAAGCAAAATAAAAAAAAAATAGGCAGGTAAATATAGCTAAAATTAAGTACCTACCTAATTAACATGTGAAACTGCTTTGGATATTAAATTTATTGTCATGTCATGACATAATTGCTCGCTAATATGGGTCATATTGAAATATATTTTATAAACAGGTTGTACATAAATGTAGGTAAATTAATCAACAGTTTATTAGTTATTTTAATAACTTTAAATGGTTAAAATGAAAGCTGGGTGTCTAATGTTAATAGGTAGGTACCTAATTTAAAAAAAAAAAATTAATCCAGGAATACTTGCCTCTTTTTGGAATAGTAGAATGAAATGTCAACATACTAAGATAATAGCTACCTACTTGCTTAGAATATATATAATTATAGTTAATTTTTATTTGAGATTATCAGGATTAATTTAAGAATTTCTGAAGTGAGGATAAATTTTAATTATGAAAATATTTCCTAAAAAGAATTTCTGTTAAAATATTAAAAAATAATCTCTTAGATTTTGTATGGAATATATATTAATTCTTTTTAATAACTACTAAAAAAATTCATTTATATAATTATTTAATACTAACCACGAATTAAATATTAACATTTTGTTTAAAAAAAAATTGCACAACTCTAATAGGACATGGTTTTTTTGCTATGATTCGAATTTTGTGTTTTTGGAAATTTCTCATTTTCTAACAACTTTTCTTTCAAAATCACCAATAAAATTTTATGAACTTTTTAAATGAATTCTTAAAAAGTAGATAAACATTTCTTTTTGTAAATCAAAATGGAGTCAAATCAAATAGACACATTTAAATCAAATAGCCTACAATTATTCTTTAAATCTTAAATTAACTTAATTTGCTTAATAACTAATAGGTTTTTACTTTTGGGGATACCAACAGCACCAATTAAGACCTAGTCAAAATGTTACAATTTTGACATATTTGTAATTTCGTCTACCTATTATTGTTACTATCAAATAATAACTTAATCTTTAAGAAATTATATTTGAATACGTACTTAGAAATTACATAATTATTGAGTCATTAATATTTAGGAATGTCATCTAGGGCTTTGACAACTTTTTTTACTTGAGGACTCATAATACGTAGTAAATATCTTTACAAATATTATTGTCACTTAAAAAATAGGGTTATTATAGAACCTTCTATTTTATTCTTACCTACGTTATTTTTCTTATAAACATGACATTCATGATGATTTGACAATAACTTGTGGATACTTATATTTAATTAACTGTAGTAGGTAGGTAGGTAGATAATCTCAAAAATATTATTTCATTTATTTAAATACAAGCGGTTCCCGCGACTTCGTCCGCGTTGAACGATGAAAGGTACCCTATGTCCTTTCTGGTGTTCCAGACAACGTGTATGCAAAATTTCTAAGTGATCGGTTTAGTAGTTTTTGCGTGAAAGAGTTACAAACATCCATACATCCAAACATACTTTCGCATTTATAATATTAGTACAGATTAGTACGGATTAGCACCTATAACATATAAATTTTACAAGTATGTATATGTCAAGTTATATGTCATTTATGCAAAGCATATGTCTATAGGTATACTTAGGTATCATGTAGGTAACCAAAAGATACTTTTAGTTTTTAAATAATAAAATAATGCATAGGAAACATAGCCAGATTTTACATTAGGTATCTGCACCTAAAGTCCTTTCTTACTAACATGTGGATTTTATTTGCAACTTTGCCTCAACTTTAGTGCAGGACACCCGTGAATAATTCTTAAAGTAATTTTTGGAGTTACATAATTATTTTTTAAAAAAATATGACTGTTTTCAAATTTTAAGTATTTATAAAAAAATGTATTTTATACTAGATATTTGATACTGAAAACTTACGATTACAAAGAAGTTATTTCAATTGTCAATTGAATTAAAGAATAAACCAAATAATAATTAATAATCAATAATCATTCGTGGAAGTTATACAAAACATCGATACGTGACTGATTTAAAACATTAATCGGCAATTAGCGGGTTCAAGATGGCGGCCAGCGCCCGCGCAGCCAATGTCAATATCGACATAAATCATCCGCCATATTTATTTTGTTAAACTTAATTTCTGTTCACCGTATAAACACTCCCAATTCTATAAACTGGTTTTACATTTTAATAGGAAATATGAAATTATGGACTTACTTAAGCAACTTAGGTAACACATCAGTTAATGTGGAAATGATCTATTCAGGGTCCCTGAGTAGATACTAACCCCAAGCAATGAAATATTTATATGAAACTAGCTGGTGCCCGCGACTTCGTCCGCGTTGATCGATGAAAGGTACCCTATGTCCTTTCTGGTTTCCCTGACAACGTGTATGCAAAGTTTCATGATGATCGGTTGAGTAGTTAAGGCGTGAAAAGGTGGCAGACAGACAGACAGATTTACTTTCGCATTATATAATATTAGTATACATTCAAATTGGTTATTGAAAAGAGCTTCTGAGAGCTTTCATATCGCTTTCTTTCCCTAATGACATGTAATATGAATGACTTCTGTATTAATGTAATTTATTGTAATCCTAGTATAAATAATGCAGTTATTATATTAGCGAATGTTTTTGATTAAGTAATCTATGACGAATACACAGCATATGTACACATATACACTCCAAATGGAGTAGCATAATATATGTAAGGCATAAAATGGAATAAATAAAATGGACTCTAGCAATTTTTTATCGTGTACAAAAATAATTAGATATGTATTTATAATATGTTCAAAATAAATTATTTATTTTGAAATGTCAAGTAGCTAAGTAATCTTGTTCTGTTCTGCGCGCTGTAAATCTATTGAAGTAAACACACAATATTAATGTGTTCCATCAGTTATAACATTTCGATCAAAGTCTAATAGATCTGCTTTTTCAACGGTGACACATTTAAAAAAATATCAAATTTATCTAAATGTTTCGGACGCCTTGAAATGTCTCTTTTTGTTTCAAACCACAATGTCCGTCTGACGGCCATTTACATAAATACTACATTAAACCTGAGTTAATTGACACATTTCACGATTTATACGTTAACTTACAAAGAGGTGAAATCATTTGGAATTTTTAGTGGGTTCGAGTATCGCTGGGAACTAGTTTTTTTTTTAACAATAAATTTGTTGGTGAGCTGTCAAAAAGTGTGAGATAAGACCTCAATCGCATTGAGATACATTTTGTCACGCTAACAAAGGAAGTTTCATTAATATATAGTATCTCCTTTAAAAAAATCAGTCTTCACCATTCTAAATTGAATTCAGATTAGATTCAGGAGACGAATTTTCGGCTTCAAACAGACGCTTAAACCTTAATATCTTAACCTTAAATTAATAAAATTTGGGTTTTAATTGGAGGATTATTTATTTATTTATTTTCTCCTTTAGAACTATTTTGACAGTTATTATAATTTAATTTAAAAAATTAATATTAAGTATTATTTTGATAAGATAAGTTGGTATGTATTGTAATTTTATTAAGTTCATCCAGAGTACAAGAGAATAAATCCAGTCGATTATCCGCCAATATACTTATTTATAGTCTTTGTCGATCTTATGATAACTATTATGATACACAAATAAATGATGATCACTTGCTGAAACAGTGAAAGAGAACATCTCAATTGAGACATTATTTGATGCTGTAGTTTATCCTAGTCTAGGAATAAAGAATTATTAATACTTCCAACAATATTAAAAATTTCCAATTTAAAATCCACATTGATCTATTTAAAAAAGTTAAATAAATTAATAAATCAATATAAATTATTGTTAATATCTCTCAAATTCACATAATAATATCATCTTATTAACTTATAGTTCACCAAATAAGTGATTACTTTATAATAAATTTATACACACATCAGCTAAAACTGGGTATGATTTTAAGCTCAAAAATACAGTTTCTATGGTCACAGTCACAAGGTTTCTTCTATTCAAATATTAAAAAAAAAAAAAAAAAAAACATTTTGAACAGATGTTTGGTGTCTTCATGATAGAATTCGCGTTATGAAGACACTTCCTTTAGTTGGATTAATAAATAATAAACAATCGTCTCATCTGTATGAAGGCAACGCTTTTGCCTTTGATCGTCTATCACTGTGCACTACAAAACCGATTCACAACCAAATGTTACACAATCTGTTAAAATTAATTCAGACATATTTTTTCAAACAAATTCTTTCAAATCACAACAATTTTAAAAAATATAATTCACAATTCTCTATTGTAACTTTTATAATAATGAAAGTTTTGATAACGAAATGATTTTTTAATGTTATTTAATTAATACTAGGGAGACTCCGCTTTTAAAATCGCTGTCCGTCTTGTCTGTTTATGGGCCATCTTCTTCTAAACAACTCAAGGGATTTTGATAAGATTTCCACTAATGGAAAGAGCGATAAGCGAGGAAGGTCTGTAAAAATAATTCGCATTGAATCCATGCGAAGCCGGGGCCAGGTCGCTAGTCTTACATAAATGTATATAATTCATCTTCGTATAAACTTTTGTTATTTATAATATTCAAATTAAATTAATAATCATACCTAGTATTTTTGTTCTGAACAAAAATGATTTATTATGATACATATTATTTTTATTTCTGAATAAAAAGGATTTATTTATATCCATAAAATGCTTCAAATAAAAATCTCAGATGTGTCAGATCATGAATATTCTCTGCCTTATTGTGGAACACTTGATTCGTAACTAAAGGACATAATTTTCGTCCTCACATCGCTCCTGTGAACTAAGATATGTTCATTTGTTCTGGAACCATCGATTGCTTTCGAATAAACAGAACACAGGTATGGCTATTGTTAACTGCCAATCTGTGGCTTCCATCAAAAACCGTTCCAAATTCAAAATCGCGTTCGAAATATAATCGCTGCAATTTGATTGGTAATTTATTTACGACGAACGACTTTGATCTCGGCGGATGTTAAACGGAATAGCGTTTGTTAAGAATGGCAAGTAAATGTTTGTTTTCTATCATTCGGCTGAATGTTGTTAGATTTCGCTAGTTACCGTTGTTTTGACAGCACTCACTCGTTCTTTAGCAGCAATATTGCTGTCCACACCCCTCTCACTCTCAGTGTGAACCAAATGAGATTATTGTTCTAACGCACACATTAGCACCTCAAAAATAACTCTACATTTTGATGATCGTTAGGATAAATTTAACTATATATCTTCAACATTTACGAGTATGTTTGTGTAGCACCTTGTAATGCTATTAAAACATTGATTTTAAACTAATTCATTTAAATGTAAACAACAAGTAGGTACTTAGTGTTGTTATTAATGCTTTGTCTAAATTATTTAAATAAGTATTATAATATAATAAATTTATTTTGTAACAATATTTAATGTCATATTTTTTTATTATTTCAAATTGGTCATATTATACAAAAAAACTAATCTTAATTATTTGGTAATTGATATTATTTAGCGGCGATTTCAAATTAACTTTTAGATAACAATTCGATATTGTCTAGTGATTCGAATCTGGTGAGAGATTTTATTATTTTAAAGACAAAACATTTTATTATTTTAATATTAATTGATAAATATAAATTAATATTAAATAATTAATATTCCTGGCGTTTTTAAATTAATTGTTAGATACACGATTTCATACTGTTTGGTGTTTTGATTTATTTTGAACAGACTTATTATTTTGAAGAACAATCTTATTAATTTATTCATAATATTTTATAAAAAAATTGCATATATGCGCAACCGCTTAGGTAATAATTTGCATATAAAAAAAAATCTATAATATAGGGAAGTATAATATCTATCTAATATTATACCTAACTAATAGCATATCACATTTATTGGCTCATGATGTGCGGTTAAACTCCAATGAGTTTGTGTTCACACCTAATGTTAAGTCAAACGCAACTTTATACTTTATTAATAAATTAAATACCTACCTAATACCTAAATCTAGAAATCCAATGCCCAATAAAGTAAGCGGTAAGCACAACTTAATCGACATTGTAAGTATAAAAAGAAGCCGTTGTACGCGTACGTATTCATAATTCATATGCGCGTACACAAGCATCTTTACAAGTGATTAGACGTGGTGGGGGGAGAAGGGAGGGGGGGGGGGGTCGGCCGCACCCGTTTGTAATTAACCGAGGGCCATAAATTGACCGTAACTGTCATATCATATTGATTTAGTCCCAGAGCGTTGCGCCTCCCGTCCCAACTCGCAACTTTTGAGCAGCTCACGGTCCATGGAAAAATTACAATATATTGTTTGCTTATACGTCCGTACTAATATTATAAATGCGAAAGTATGTTTGGATGTATGGACGTTTGTAACTATTTCACGCAAAAACTACTGAACCGATCACTATTCGTATGAAATTTTGCATACACGTTGTCTGGGGACACCAGAAAGGACATAGGGTACCTTTCATCGTTCAACGCGGTCGAAGTCGCGGGCACCGGTTAGTTCATAATATTTTGCTCTATTGCTGTGCCTATTTCAATAATATAGGAGACTTGTGCAGCGAAGACTTCAAACGAGACATCGTATAAGAGTATTGTCTAGTTATAAATTACTAGCCGTGCCCGTGACTTCGGAAATACGGAAATATTTGGTTTTTTTAAAAATCCCAAAGGGACTTAAAAAGTTTCCTATATGTTAATCAGGGTTAATAAACTATCAGTGTGCCAATTTTCATCCAAATAATTTCAGCCGTTTTTGCCTGATTCAGTAACAAACATTTAAACTCTCGTATTTAGAATAGTTAGGATTTAATTTAATAAAGTATTTTTAAAAGTATAATTTTAATACTACCTCTAAATAATTTAATATTCCCAATAAAAATATGTAAAAATATTTTTTTTTATTAATAATGGGCCGCTATTGGTTATCATAATGTTAGCCCACGAATTCTTAAGATACAAATCATCAAACATAGTTTAAAAGTCAGTCACCTGATTGCTTCTAAATTTTTTAATATATAATTTATGACCCGGCCCCGGCATTGCACGTTTCCATTTGAATTTTTTTTTTTTGATAATTATGTACAAACTTTCATCGATTGTCGCTCTTTCCATTAAAGAAAACTGTATCAAAATCAGTTAGCTTTGTTATAAAGAAGTTAGCGACAGAGATGTAGGTACAGCGACTTTATAATATTTATGTATAGAATAAACGGAATAAATATAGATATAGAATAGACAATTTTAATAATTAAAATTTAATAAAAAAAAAAGTTTGTTTTAAATAAGTATACAAAAGACATTCGGCAAACTGACTTTACTAGAAGATGCCTATTGAGGCAGGTTAGGGCCATTTCGACGTAATGTTATTTTGTTACTGTTTTTGATATCCAACTATAGAGTTACACTTCATCAATAGAATGTCACTTATCACAGGAACTAATTTAAAATATTGACTACTAGCTGGTGCCCGCGACTTCGTCCGCGTTGAACGATGAAAGGTACCCTATGTCCTTTTTGGTGTCCCAGACAAAGTGTATGCAAAATTTCTTAGTGATCGGTTTAGTAGTTTTTGCGTGAAAATGTTACAAGCATCCATACATTCAAACATATTTTCGCATTTATAATATTAAATATACACTAGCTAGTGCCCGCGACTTCGTTCGCATTGAACGATGAAAGGTACCCTATGACCTTTCTGATGTCCCAGACAACGTGTATGCAAAATTTCATAGTGATCGGTTCAGTAGTTTTTGCGTGAACGAGTTACAAACATCCAAACATACTTTCGCATTTATAATACTAGCTGGTGCCCGCGACTTCGTCCGCGTTGAACGATGAAAGGTACCCTATGTCCTTTCTCGTGTCGCAGACAACGTGTATGCAAATTTTCATTGTGATCGGTTCAGTAGTTTTTGCGTGAAAGAGTTACAAACATCCATACATCCAAACATACTTTCGCATTTATAATATTAGTACGGATATAACTTAGTCTTATTATTTTAACATATATAATTCAAACACAAACTAATCAATTTCAATTTGAGTTTCTGTTTTATTAACGTGTTTGCTACGCGAACGTCGACCTTATTTGCTGAAACAATGTCTGAAACCATAGACTTCACTATGCATTTATTTTTAGAAGCGACTTGGTCAATTATTTATTTGCTTCAAACGTGACAATATTAAATTCAAAACATAATTGTTTAGGAAAACACAGTTTGTGTATGTGCGTCAATAATATATAAAAAAAATAACTTTATTTTATGTGTATGACTAATTTCGTATCTAGGTAAAGGCTGAATCTAGACTGGACGATCTTACTGGAAAAAATATGGGGGAAGTCCTACAGTGGGATGAACTAAATCTTCATGATGTTGATGACGTGCCTAGGACCTATATCACTACATATTATAAAACAAAGTCCTCCGCCGTGTTTGTCTGTTTGTCTGTCTGCCTGTTCGCGATTAACTCAAAAACTACTGCACCGATTTTCATGCAGTTTTCACCAATAAATAGAGTGGAGTTTTTAGTATATAATTTTCAATGTGTCTCTTCAGATAGTGAATATTATTTACTAGCTGGTGCTATAGCCTATATAGCTTTTCTCGATAAATGGACTATCCAACACAAAAATAATGTTTCAATTCGAACCAGTAGTTCCTGAGATTACAACCAAACAAACAAACTCATCAACTTTATATAATAGTATAGATTTGAAATTATTTTGTTTTTACAATATTTAAAATACGTATTAATAAAATATACGTAATCATAGTTTAGTTATAAATACAACACAACAAGTGGTTAGAATATATAGCTGTTTAAATTCAAAAGTACCACAAATTAAAAATTTCCAAAAATCCATCATATTGTATGTTGCAAAAAGACTTATGATTGTTTTATTCCATATTTAGTATATTTTTATCATTTTTTTTTATATTCAAAAGTAACTTATATGCTTATATCTCCTCAGTATTCAGTTTACTATAAAAATACTTAAAAAATTGAATGATACTTAAAAATACGCTTCCAACGATGTATAATTGTACAATATTAAAAAGATAATATGAAGATACTAGCTGGTGCCCGCGACTTCGTCCGCGTTGAACGATGAGTAGTACCCTATGTCCTTTCTGGTGTCCCAGACGATGTGTATGCAAAATTTCACTGTGATCGGTTCAGTAGTTTTTGCGTGAAAGAGTCACAAACATCCATACATCCAAACATACTTTCGCATTTACAATATTAGTACGGATTATCTTTATATTATAATTTATTTATTATTATAATTATAATAATTATTTATCCTATTTCCTTTTTCATTTAGTTGTTATGTCTATGACGCAGCGAGTGCGCGCGTCTTCTGTCAATCAATCATTATATCAATCAACCGGGAATCAATATCAGACGTGTGTTGTACGTGTCCGGGTGTGTTTCTATATATTTTAATGTATATGTACTGATAATATTATCAATACTAATATTATAAATGTGAAAGTTACTGTCTGTCTGTCTACTCGTATCAGTTACCTTTTCACGCCTTAACTACTCAACAAATCACCATTAAATTTTGCATACAGAAAAGGACATTGGGATACCTTTCATCGAGAAAAAGGATCAATCAACAAAAAATAAATTTTCAACCCCTGGAAAAAATATAAAAGCAATAAACATGACATGTCAGGCGTTATACATTTTTATTTTTTTCAACGCGAACGAAGTCGCTGGGACCAGCTAGTATTACATGTATAGGTATATAAATGTTTCTAAATTCAAAAGTTAAAGTATTTACCTAAGTACTTCATTTTTACGCAAGCTTTAGTAGCATTAAGTATAAAATTGTAAACACTATTTAGAGAAGGCTATTGTCGCATGAAAAAAGCTGTTGCACGCGACTTCGTCCGCGTAACTTTATAAAATATAGCCTATGTTACTCGCTGATAATATAGCTTCCCAACAGTGAAAGAATTTTTCAAATCGGTCCAGTAATTTCGCAGCCTATTCAATGCAAACAAACAAACAAACAAATCTTTCCTCTTTATAATATTAGTATAGATAAAATATTACCTAAATATCAGTTAAAATATTGTCTAGATTCTTTTGACACCTTGCAGTATCGAATATATGTTCCAATTGTTAACGATCCAATGCTATTTTCAAACAAAACCCCTTAGTTTTCAAAATAGTAAAGCCTTTCTGTGTGTTCTACAGGCTGTACAATATCGAGTTCTCAAATGAGTTTTTCCATACTACGTCTGGATGGGATAGATACTTCATCCATAGGACGCGAGAATTTAGCAACGAAACTGTCTGCAACGTTTTAACATAAAAAATACACATTGTATAATTTGGCGTCTAGAAAACATCATGTCTCAAACATTAGCCATTAGTATATATCCTTCAAGTATCATAACCTTAAGGAGTTTTCCAGAACACCTTGGTGGTGTTATTATTATAATTATAATGTTCAGAAATAACTTGGTGGTTTTTTTTAATATATAAAATGTGCACAGTAATTATATCCAATCTGTCCGATTGTCTGTCATTCTGTCAATCACGATGTCGCGTCAGCCACTAACTCATTGATCGATAGAATCGCCCGATAAAAAATGGGTCAATATATTATTAATTCCAGTTTATTCGTTTTATTATTAATGTTGGCAGTGCTTTAATATATACCAAGTCTAAGCTTGAAATAACATATATACAAAATTATTATGTAATGTCATTTTTAAAACTTAATAAGTAGTTTGAATCCAAGCTATTGTATGTGTCATAGTCTGAAGTGCTGAATTAAGTTCAGAAAGCTTTGCATAAGGTAATTATGCCAGGAAAGCCTCGCCGATGCCCCATTAAAAAAAGTTTTTAAGAGAATGTGTCTTAGAGTATGATACGATGTTTATCGCTCAGTTCCTGTTTTTGTAAATTATCATACCGCCTTACCCCTTTCTTCCATAGGACATACAGACGTACAAATGGTCACCATCCTCATCTTGTCGATATCCCTCTATTTCGGACCAAGCGCTTTAAAACATCTTTTATAATGCGCACTGCCAACGTTTGGAACTTCTGACCTCATATAACCCAAATCTTTTCAAAGTTCTAATGAATAGGCATCTTCTGGGTTGAGAATGAGGTTCTTCGCTCCATCTTAGGCCTCATCCTTGCTACACAGTTGGTTGCTGGTCAAGAGCAAACCTATCTTTTATAAAAAAAAAAAAAATATTTTGGAAAAAATTTAGAGTCCAGTAAAAGGAAATTTGTTTATTTGGCTACTCTTGACTGGTCAGACTGAACAGATCGTCAAATTGATATCCTATGCTTCATAGTTTAGGGTCCAAAATTAATACTAGGTATCTGTATACACACACATTCAATCAATTATATCAAATTCACACATAGGGGTTACGAAATTTTCTTGTAATGTTCACTTGACAATATACAATAACACATCCGTACTAATATTGAAAATGCGAATGTATGTTTGGATGTATTGATGTTTGTGACTCTTTCACGCAAAAACTACTGAACCGATCACTATGAAATTTTGCATGCACGTTGTCTGTGACACCAGAAAGGACATAGGGTACCTTTCATCGTTCAACGCGGACGAAGTCGCTGGTACCAGCTAGTGTATGTGATATAGCGTACAAGACTTATCCAAACATTTCCATCTAATTTACGCAAATATTTTAAATACAAATTATGACAATTTAAATAATGAACCCAGTGGCTTCAAGAAACCTGAATGTCAAGTTACCTATGTGTTGTGAATGCACAATTTAATTGAGTATTCACCGAGTCCAGGTGTTAAATCGACTCTATTGAGTATAGAATTCCTGGAATATTTCTCCTTCGCACAGTTGATATGCAAAAACTTGGTTTTCTGATAATGGTATTACATTCTACTAATATTATAAGTATAATTAAGTTTGTGAGGTAAGTAAGTATATTTATTATTTATTATATAATTCCAGGTTTATTTCCTGAAATTTTTATCCTGGAAAAAAAAATTAAATTCCCGAAGGATCGTTTGCAAATATAAAAAATGATAATGTCGCCGTGGTGGCGCCACCGTCGCCTCTGCGATAATGATGTCAGGCGTTATTAGCTCGGTCATCAGCTAGTATTTAATGCTTAATAAAACTTGAACTTGTGTCTGAATTTAGTTCAAGTAATTATTATCTAAATCAAGGCACATTACATTGCGAAGCTACCTTTACTTACACAACCTTTTACTGTACAGATTACTACTGTTAAATAACAGCATGTGTGCTGTTCTGTTTCGGTGAGTGAGTAAAAAATACCAGAGTCCATTTACCTTCCACGGAAGAGGTAAATTGTCCACAATTTTGAGGTTTTTTTTAACCTTTATCCAACTTACTTACAATCAAATGAACCATCAGCCTGTCTGCCTTCATTTGCATAAAAAATGCACCTCTCTTATTTATTTTTAAAACTGAAAAATTGTCGCCAACAAAACGTCATATGATTGTGTTTATATTGAAAGCAATTTATGTTATTTAATAAACATAAAACAAGTTATTTTCACTGTCATATGAAAAGTGTTATGGAATTTTCCGTTGTGGGTACTGGGATTGTAACATTCTATTGTTTGTCTAAATTGCGTTCATGTCGACCATGTTCGGTTCGCTGATTGACACGCCATATTGTTTTGTAAAACGTTGATTTTAACTAACCGGGCCCTTACCAAGTGACCACTTCGTTGGATCAGTTAATTGATGCTTTATCAATTCTACTAGCTGGTGACCGCGACTTCGTCCGCGTTGAACGATGAAAGGTACCCTATGTCCTTTCTGGTGTCCCAGACAACGTGTATGCAAGATTTCATGGTGATCGGTTCAGTAGTTTTTGTGTGAAAGTGTTACAAATATCTATACATCCAAACATAATTTCGCATTTATAATACTAGCTGGTGCACGCGACTTCGTCCGCGTTGAACGATGAAAGGTGACCCTATGTCCTTTCTGGTGTCCCAGACAACGTGTATGCAAGATTTCATGGTAATCGGTTCAGTAGTTTTTGCGTGAAAGTGTTACAAAAATCCAAACATCCAAACATAATTTCGCATTTATAATATTAGTACGGATATATATGGATTGCGTGGTTCTCTGGTCAAAGGTCTCATCACATCTGAGTGTCCACAAACTCGTCAGTCCACTCTGGGTTGGTCATCGCGTGTGGTCGCAAATGGCTTAGGTTCCTCCTTAAATTTTTCTTTACTGGAGCAAGTAATCTAATTAATAAATTGAAAATTAAGCCAGGCCAGAATTCGAACTCAAGTCTACTGTGGGTTATATCAATAATAAATAGTATTTAGCAGATCACTAAAAAAATTGATTAATCTTAAGCATTTATCATTTTTTTAATATTCATTCGTACTAATATATTATAAATGCGAAAGTACGAGTATGTTTGGATGTATGGATGTTTGTGGCTCTCTCACGCAAAAACTACTGAACCAACCACCATGAAATTTTGCATACACGTTGTCTGGAACACCAGAAAGGACATAGGATACCTTTCATCGTTGAACGCGAACGAAGTCGCGGGCACCAGCTAGTATATATTATATATGATTCAAACTTAAAAATGGAATTTTGGTTTTAAAAATATTAAAAAATAATAATTTTAGTTTATAAATTTTGATTAATACTTTGTCATATTTGAGCAAAAATAAAAAATTAAACCCCATTTCAGCGAGCAATGAGTTTTTTTCTCTCAACGATGAGAACGAGTCTTGTGGTAGGGGTAAAAATTGTGTTATATCCCAGTAGCTGATTGAATTTGTATTGTCCAACGAAAATAGTTGAATTTTTGGCGAATTTAAAAAAAAAAACTTCCTGTTTTATTTTTACAATTGCTAAATATACTGATTAGCAATCAACTCTCAAATGTTATAAATGTCACAATCTCAATATAATGTGAAGGTATTTGAGTATTGGAAATGGCATTGTGTACGTAATGCTTTTATTCTGGGTGCGGTCTCTATTAAACTTTACAAGTTTCTGTTGGGCTTTGCGAAAGGTCGGACTAAAGGTTTAACATTTATTCAATACTAAATAAATGACTGCAAATACTAAATTAATATTTTTGCAAATATTTTCAACGAATTAAATATCATTTAATTATTATTATTTTTTAATTTATAGTTAATGGTATATACATATAAAAGTATCTATTTAAAACTTTTTTTATTCATTTAATTGATTAACAATTAAACACTTCTAAAACTGGTTATATGTCAAACGTTATATAAACAGAAAAATTTAAGGAGGAACCTAAGCCATTTGCGACTACACGCATGACCAACTCAGAGTGGACTGACGAGTTTGTGGACACTCAGATGTGATGAGACCTTTAACCAGAGAACCACGCAATCCATATACATCCGTACTAATATTATAAATGCGAAATTATGTTTGGATGTATGGATGTTTGTGACTCTTTCACGCAAAAACTACTGAACCGATCACAATGAAATTTTGCATACATGTTGTCTGGGACACCAGAAAGGACATAGGGTACCTTTCAACGTTCAACGCGGACGAAGTCGCGTGCACCAGCTAGTATTATAAATGCGAAAGTATGTATGGATGTATGGATGTTTGTAACTCTTTCACGCAAAAACTAATAAACCGATCATCATGAAATTTTGCATACACGTTATCTGGGACACCAGAAAGGACATAGGTTACCTTTCATCATTCAACGCGGACGAAGTCGCGGGCACCAGCTAGTTTTTTTTATATTTTATTTATATCAGGTAAACACATTATCTCGCTACACATTATACATATACTCGTACATACAAATAAAACAGAAATCAGCAAAGTTTAAAGTAATTACTTTATGTTTTAAACTAATTTAAAAAATATTTAATATATTATTATAATAATTATAAACGTTCCACAAAATAATTATTCAAATAGTCACGATCATAACAAATACGGAAATGAAATGTATCGATGGCGCATTGTTGTTATTAATATTTATCCCAAACTTATTTCAAGGGTTGCATCCCCCGTGTTGGGATTGTGAGTCAGCACATTCCGCGTTCACCATCTGCGTGCAAACATTTGGGGTTGATAACTCCTGTGGGGAAAATTGATTGTAAAACATGCTTTACCCAATCTTCTTCACTCGAAAGAGCGAGTTCTGATGGACCGTAAGTTTGTTGACATTGACCCTGGGTTGACTTAAGTATATAACGAAATCCGTACTAATATTATAAAAGCGAAAGTATATTTGGATGTATGGATGTTTGTAACTCTTTCACGCAAAAACTACTGAACCGATCACCATAAAATTTTGCATACACATTGTCTGGGACACCAGAAAGGACCTTTCATCGTTCAACGCGGGCGAAGTCGCGGGCACCAGCTAGTTATTTTATAAACCTTATTTGTTGTATTGGCTGTACAAAAATTTTTTACCAATTTAATAATGTTCAATAATATTTTCCAAATATACAATTGTTTAAAAGTTATCCCCAATAATATGTTTAAAAGAAAGCAATTTTTTCAGACAGCTTGCTTCTAATTCTACAAGGAATGTTAAGATTCAATGTTAAGATGTATTCGTAATGTTTAATTTTTATTGAATAATAATAATTAAATGTGTTTTTCTTTTTATAATACTGTGTTTAGATATTAAGTAGGTAACAATCTTAATAGACCACTGTGAGGCTAATAGTTTATGATCAAATTTTATCAGCAAAATATGTAGTTCGCAACACTATAGTAGATCAGATATATAATTGCTGTGCATCGTTTGCTAACTTAAGTGTTATAGTAATAGATTGATATTTATTAGAACTACTTATTTTTATGGAGTCGCTGGAACTATATGTTATTTCTCAAAATTAAATTATTTAATTTAAATTTTGCTTAGAATATCCAAATTAATAATAATTCTCTGTACTTTGATTTTACAAATCGATACTTCAGGTCGATTGTAATAAATTTCAGTGCGATTATAATAAATTAGGTCGATCACTATAACGTAGGTAATTTTTCTAAATAATTTGCGAGAAGTGCTTTGTGAGATCCGCACAAAGGTGGAGTCAGCGTTAGTCCCGAATAAATGGCGGCATTTCAAAAAATCACAGTATCAAAAATGTCGACGTCACCACTCGTCAATAGGCGGCGAGGCAGCCCGAATGGATCATCTCTCCTGTAATACATCACGAATCGCGAGGCCCATTTTGAGGCCATTTTCCACCGTCGTGGATCCCCATTTTGCTCTCACAAACAACATCATTTGTTATACGTATTCACTGTTATTTTTTTCCACCAGTTGATGAAAGGTCGTGTTAATAAAATCGCACTTCATTCTTTTTTGTCGATCATCGTCACTTAGCCGCGCTGCCTATACTGGGGTGGCCATGGCTTACGAATTAAATGGACACTAATACAATTCCTTTTAAGAACTATTAGTACATTTTGATAAGTCAACATTAATAACACACTGTCAGTCATAACATCAATTATCATCATCATTGTCAGCCCGTAAGACATATTGAACGAAACCATTGAATGCATTTTGATAAAGTTTTCACTAGTTGAAAGAGCGATAAACGGGGAAGGTTTAAGTGTAAAAAATATTGCATCAGTTAGAAGATCGTATGTAATAAAATTTAAAAAAGATTATATTTTTAAATAAAAAGTGGTATATTTGCGTGTGTGCTAGATTATATTTTTAATTTATAATTTGTCTAAATTTGACATAATAAGTTCTAATCAGTGTAAATCTAAAATGAACTCAATTTACATAATAACCTGTTATTTCTTTATTGCAGTAGCATACTAATTACCATATTATAATACTTCTTCTTTAATGGCGACATAATTAACACGGATTATAAATAATGACTATCCATTAAAAAATATTGTTTGGGATCAGATAAATGCTATCGTTAAAAAATATTAATTGTATAAGGATCAACACAACCATTGTCTTGTTCGTGTATCCACCAGTAGTTTTTTATCTTTTGATGAATATGTAGGTTTTGATGAAATGTCCAATATTTAATTTTATTAACTAGTTGTTGAAAATTAAAATAAAAACATTTTTTTTGGTATTGATTACAAAATGAACACATAAAAAGAATTGAATTACTCGTATATAATTAATTTTAGAGATACACTGACCGGAATTTAGAGAGATATAGAGAGAGTGATTTAGAAAGATTCCTAACCGGAATTCAAGCAATTGAAGCTATAGTAAATTATCATATTCTGAGTTAATAACTATATAGTCTAAAATGTTAGAAGTGTTACAATTAAGCGCAAATATTAATTTTAAATCTCTTATTTGGAAATATTGTTTAAAGGGTAACAAATTTGTTGTGGTCATTTCTTTTTTAAAATTTGTGTGCTATTTATCTTATTTTTTTTTATGCATTTTAGTAGTTTTCAATGGTATAATATAATATTTCTTCATAATAAAACAATTAGGGGAAAATAAAAAATGTCCATTAATAATTAGTGAATGTCCTATCGTCCCACTGCGGCGTGGTCACCCGAACATTCAACAGGGCCGGCGCTTGCCAATTTCGCGAGTCATGCCGCTCCACGATGAACGGCGACGCGGCCGAAACACAACTTTGTGACGATGCCTTTGACGGTTTTTGACACTGCACTTTGATATCCTATCCTCTATGCCTGCCATTTAAAATTCACTTTTTCGGTTGCTAATTTACAATTATACTTTAACTAGCTGGTGCCCGCAACTACGTCCGCGTTGAACGATGAAAGGTACCCTATGTTCTTTATGGTGTTCCAGACAACGTGTATGCTATATTTCATGGTGATCAGTTCAGTAGTTTTTGCGTTAAAGAGTTACAAATATCCATACATCCAAACATACTTTCGCATTTATAATACTAGCTGGTGCCCGCGACTTCGTCCGCGTTGAACGATGAAAGGTACTCTATGTCCTTTATGGTGTTCCAGACAACGTGTATGCAAAATTTCATAGTGATCGGTTCAGTAGTTTTTGCGTGAAAGAGTTACAAACATCAATACATCCAAACATACGTTCGCATTTATAATAAAAGCTGGTGCCCGCGACTACGTCCGCGTTGAACGATGAAAGGTACCCTATGTCCTTTATGGTGTCCCAGACAACGTGTATGCAAAATTTCATAGTGATCGGTTCAGTAGTTTTTGCGTTAAAGAGTTACAAATATCCATACATCCAAACATACTTTCGCATTTATAATACTAGCTGGTGCCCGCGACTTCGTCCGCGTTGAACGATGAAAGGTACCCTATGTCGTTTCTGGTGTCCCAGACAAAGTGTAAGCAAAATTTCATGGTGATCGGTTCAGTAGTTTTTGCGTTAAAGAGTTACAAATATCCATACATCCAAACATACTTTCGCATTTATAATACTAGCTGGTGCCCGCGACTTCGTCCGCGTTGAACGATGAAAGGTACCCTATGTCGTTTCTGGTGTCCCAGACAAAGTGTAAGCAAAATTTCATGGTGATCGGTTCAGTAGTTTTTGCGTGAAAGAGTTACAAACATCCATACATCTAAACATAATTTCGCATTTATAATATTAGTACGGACATTGTAGTGGCAGCCATTCTGGTGGCAGTAAACACCAGTCCTGTGGGAGGCTTTTAATTGTAAGTAGTGGCCCTTAAGTATTAATTTCTTCTTGTCTTTTGTATAAAAGTGTTTTTTTGTCTTAATAAATTATGTAACGCGCTGTCTCGCTCCCACACCCAACGGCTACGGCCGCACTCGGGAATATTCGATTCCGCGGCAGGCCTGCGCCCCGCGTTAGAGTCAGTCGCCTTTGCGTCGTCAATAAGAAAGCGTGTTGTTACTTTGTAAGAGATCTCGCCCTTCCGCGCCCCGCGCTTTTTCGTAGTAACGGTCGTGTTCACCAAAATGTTCTTTCGTTATTCTTTTTCTATACAAGGGAGTCAGTGGCAGTGATTACCCTTGTTTACAGTGGCGCCCAACTTACGGCTCGAACACGAACTGAGATCCATGCAACGTGTCTGATAGGACGTTGGTGTCCGTACGCGTGTGTACAGTAGATACCTACCTATCTGTTGCCATGCCGCTTAACACGCGCAACCGGCAATACGACTTGGACCGTCCGAGACAAGCGGGCGAGAACGAAGGTCGCGACGAGATCATGAGCGACGACGCAAGTGAACCCGACCAATATTACCCTGCAGCGGCAGCGGAGCAGAGCGCCAGGGGCGCCCCCGCGCCTTCCCCGGCTCACGCCGCGGCCTCGGCCGCCGGCGGCGCCGGAGCAGCACCGAACACTGTCTCAGAGACATTCCTTGTCGGTGTTATGGAAGCCTTCGCCAGAATGCAGGAGGAAACCAACAGGTCCCTCATGGAGACCCTACGGGCGCTCCCATACGGCAGCGGCCCACGAAACCCACCGGCCTCGACGCCAACGTCTAACGCCGTCGACCCCGGCGACACCATCGTCGCCGCCGTCGGCAAAGGCAATTTCTCCAAGTGCAGCGCGCGGTTCGATGGCAGCTCGCGCGACGCGGAGGTGCTAGAGGCGTTCATCGATGCGGTGCAGGTATTCAAGGAGTGCGCCGACGTCAGCAATGAGCACGCGCTGCGCGGCCTGCCCATGCTGCTGGCGGGCGACGCGGCCGTGTGGTGGCGCGGCGCGCGCGCCTCCGCCAACACCTGGTCGGAAGCCCTGGCGCGCCTGCGCGCCATGTACGGAATACAGAAACCGGCTCATAAGATTTTACGTGAAATCTTCTCTAACGAACAGAAAGACTCTGAAAGAGCCGAAGTGTTTATATGTAAAGTGCGTTCGTTAATAATCAAGTTACCATATGTAGTGCCGCCATGTATGCAAATAGACATGATGTACGGTTTATTACACCGCCGTGTTAGGAAGCGTTTACCTAGAGATAAAATAAGTGACGTAGACAGTTTTGTAAAAAAGGCGAGGGGCATTGAAGACGAGATTTCCGAAATTAAATTCCCGCCATCGTCCGCGTCAAACACGGCAGCGCTAGCGCTACCGTCGATAGGTACGCAATCACAAAATGGCGACCGCGCGCACGGACACAAGGTCACCGGGTCACCCGAGTGCGGCGTTACTAACGGTTCGAAACTCACTAGTAGCTCACCCGAGTGCGACGTTACTATCGGTTCGAAACTCACTTGTAACTCATCCGAGTGCGACGTTACTATCGGTTCGAAACTCACTCGTAACTCACGCGAAAACTCGAAACGTGATAGGCGCGTTCGTTGTTCATTTTGCAAGTTTTACGGCCATAGTGTAACCGATTGTCGCCATATAAATAACAGATCGGTCGCGTTTACCGATCGCGCAAACGCCAATACCACGCCTAATCCGATTCGTTGCTATGGATGCGGCCAACCCGGCGTAGTAAAATCAAAATGCGAGACTTGCACTGGGAAAAGTATACCCGTGAGGTCACACGATTTTAATATCGTGACCGGTAACGTCGCTTCGCGCGAGTCGCGCGCGACGTCATCACCGTCCGTTTCGATTACTATCGCGAATAGGGTAGGTATAGCAATCGTCGACACCGGGGCGTCGTGTTGTCTTGCCAGTCCCATGTTGTATTCTATCTTGCAATCAGACGGGGTACAATTTAAGGAGACAGAACGTAATATTGGACTCGCAAATGGGTCCCGTCAGTATAAAAAAGTATTGATTGCTACAGTACCGGTACTTTTGGAAGGAAGGCAAATCGATACCGAGTTTGTAGTATTACCTGGTGAAAATACGCGTACGTTGTTAGGTCGCGATTTCATCATTAATGCCGGGGTGACATTGGAATTAGCTCAGGAGTCATGGTATTTTTCTGATAGCCCCAAAAAAATATTTTCTTTTGTGCAATCTGCCGTAATGAATAGTACGGAATTAATGCGAGCAGACATCTCCGACGTCGCCTTACGCGACGAAGAGGGAACGAAGCCGTCACCGGAGCACCGAGACGCGCCCAACGCCATTTTACGTAGCGGAGCGTCCCAGTTTGCTGCCGAAGACCCTCCCACGGAGATTGTTCAGCCGCCGGATCACCGAGACGCGCTCAACGTCTTTTCACGTAGCAGAGCGTCTCAATTCGAGACGAAGCCGTTCGTCCTCAGAACTGATAGCAGCGGAAGCGCTCAAAGGGCAGTTCTGCTTCAGGGGGAGAGTGTTGACAAGCGACCTGTCGAGTACGCTAGCCGCCTCCTCACTGCCGCTGAGACAAGAGTATATCGCAATAAGAAGAATCTTAAAAGTAAGCGAGGAGACAAGCCGTCTACTTCGCACAGCGTCAACAAGGAAAAGACGTCTGCTATAGCTAATACGCCACCATCCTACAGGTTGGCCGACGAGACGAAGCCATTCGTCCTCAGAACTGACAGCAGCGGATACGCTCTAGGGGCAGTTCTGCTTCAGGGGGAGGGTGCCGACAAGCGAACTGTCGAGTACGCTAGCCGCCCACGCCCCGTATGTACCGCGGACGCCGACTGCGAGTTGTGCCTTACTGTGGTAGGTTCACCTTCCCGCACCCCCAAGGACAGCCGGGAGCACCAACTTAAGGGCCCCGAGATATCGAAGATCATCAAGGCAATAGAATCCGACGATCCGTTTAGGGGGAGGGTTATGTTAGGAAGATACCATGTTCTCCTTGTTAAACCCCTTTGTAGGCCGCAGTCAAGCTCCCGTCCGGGCAAACGTAAGAGGGGGAGACCTCGAAAGCCTAACCCTGCATCGAGGGCGTAATGCTAGGGTTAGAGGGGGAGGATGTAACGCGCTGTCTCGCTCCCACACCCAACGGCTACGGCCGCACTCGGGAATATTCGATTCCGCGGCAGGCCTGCGCCCCGCGTTAGAGTCAGTCGCCTTTGCGTCGTCAATAAGAAAGCGTGTTGTTACTTTGTAAGAGATCTCGCCCTTCCGCGCCCCGCGCTTTTTCGTAGTAACGGTCGTGTTCACCAAAATGTTCTTTCGTTATTCTTTTTCTATACAAGGGAGTCAGTGGCAGTGATTACCCTTGTTTACAGTGGCGCCCAACTTACGGCTCGAACACGAACTGAGATCCATGCAACGTGTCTGATAGGACGTTGGTGTCCGTACGCGTGTGTACAGTAGATACCTACCTATCTGTTGCCATGCCGCTTAACACGCGCAACCGGCAATACGACTTGGACCGTCCGAGACAAGCGGGCGAGAACGAAGGTCGCGACGAGATCATGAGCGACGACGCAAGTGAACCCGACCAATATTACCCTGCAGCGGCAGCGGAGCAGAGCGCCAGGGGCGCCCCCGCGCCTTCCCCGGCTCACGCCGCGGCCTCGGCCGCCGGCGGCGCCGGAGCAGCACCGAACACTGTCTCAGAGACATTCCTTGTCGGTGTTATGGAAGCCTTCGCCAGAATGCAGGAGGAAACCAACAGGTCCCTCATGGAGACCCTACGGGCGCTCCCATACGGCAGCGGCCCACGAAACCCACCGGCCTCGACGCCAACGTCTAACGCCGTCGACCCCGGCGACACCATCGTCGCCGCCGTCGGCAAAGGCAATTTCTCCAAGTGCAGCGCGCGGTTCGATGGCAGCTCGCGCGACGCGGAGGTGCTAGAGGCGTTCATCGATGCGGTGCAGGTATTCAAGGAGTGCGCCGACGTCAGCAATGAGCACGCGCTGCGCGGCCTGCCCATGCTGCTGGCGGGCGACGCGGCCGTGTGGTGGCGCGGCGCGCGCGCCTCCGCCAACACCTGGTCGGAAGCCCTGGCGCGCCTGCGCGCCATGTACGGAATACAGAAACCGGCTCATAAGATTTTACGTGAAATCTTCTCTAACGAACAGAAAGACTCTGAAAGAGCCGAAGTGTTTATATGTAAAGTGCGTTCGTTAATAATCAAGTTACCATATGTAGTGCCGCCATGTATGCAAATAGACATGATGTACGGTTTATTACACCGCCGTGTTAGGAAGCGTTTACCTAGAGATAAAATAAGTGACGTAGACAGTTTTGTAAAAAAGGCGAGGGGCATTGAAGACGAGATTTCCGAAATTAAATTCCCGCCATCGTCCGCGTCAAACACGGCAGCGCTAGCGCTACCGTCGATAGGTACGCAATCACAAAATGGCGACCGCGCGCACGGACACAAGGTCACCGGGTCACCCGAGTGCGGCGTTACTAACGGTTCGAAACTCACTAGTAGCTCACCCGAGTGCGACGTTACTATCGGTTCGAAACTCACTTGTAACTCATCCGAGTGCGACGTTACTATCGGTTCGAAACTCACTCGTAACTCACGCGAAAACTCGAAACGTGATAGGCGCGTTCGTTGTTCATTTTGCAAGTTTTACGGCCATAGTGTAACCGATTGTCGCCATATAAATAACAGATCGGTCGCGTTTACCGATCGCGCAAACGCCAATACCACGCCTAATCCGATTCGTTGCTATGGATGCGGCCAACCCGGCGTAGTAAAATCAAAATGCGAGACTTGCACTGGGAAAAGTATACCCGTGAGGTCACACGATTTTAATATCGTGACCGGTAACGTCGCTTCGCGCGAGTCGCGCGCGACGTCATCACCGTCCGTTTCGATTACTATCGCGAATAGGGTAGGTATAGCAATCGTCGACACCGGGGCGTCGTGTTGTCTTGCCAGTCCCATGTTGTATTCTATCTTGCAATCAGACGGGGTACAATTTAAGGAGACAGAACGTAATATTGGACTCGCAAATGGGTCCCGTCAGTATAAAAAAGTATTGATTGCTACAGTACCGGTACTTTTGGAAGGAAGGCAAATCGATACCGAGTTTGTAGTATTACCTGGTGAAAATACGCGTACGTTGTTAGGTCGCGATTTCATCATTAATGCCGGGGTGACATTGGAATTAGCTCAGGAGTCATGGTATTTTTCTGATAGCCCCAAAAAAATATTTTCTTTTGTGCAATCTGCCGTAATGAATAGTACGGAATTAATGCGAGCAGACATCTCCGACGTCGCCTTACGCGACGAAGAGGGAACGAAGCCGTCACCGGAGCACCGAGACGCGCCCAACGCCATTTTACGTAGCGGAGCGTCCCAGTTTGCTGCCGAAGACCCTCCCACGGAGATTGTTCAGCCGCCGGATCACCGAGACGCGCTCAACGTCTTTTCACGTAGCAGAGCGTCTCAATTCGAGACGAAGCCGTTCGTCCTCAGAACTGATAGCAGCGGAAGCGCTCAAAGGGCAGTTCTGCTTCAGGGGGAGAGTGTTGACAAGCGACCTGTCGAGTACGCTAGCCGCCTCCTCACTGCCGCTGAGACAAGAGTATATCGCAATAAGAAGAATCTTAAAAGTAAGCGAGGAGACAAGCCGTCTACTTCGCACAGCGTCAACAAGGAAAAGACGTCTGCTATAGCTAATACGCCACCATCCTACAGGTTGGCCGACGAGACGAAGCCATTCGTCCTCAGAACTGACAGCAGCGGATACGCTCTAGGGGCAGTTCTGCTTCAGGGGGAGGGTGCCGACAAGCGAACTGTCGAGTACGCTAGCCGCCCACGCCCCGTATGTACCGCGGACGCCGACTGCGAGTTGTGCCTTACTGTGGTAGGTTCACCTTCCCGCACCCCCAAGGACAGCCGGGAGCACCAACTTAAGGGCCCCGAGATATCGAAGATCATCAAGGCAATAGAATCCGACGATCCGTTTAGGGGGAGGGTTATGTTAGGAAGATACCATGTTCTCCTTGTTAAACCCCTTTGTAGGCCGCAGTCAAGCTCCCGTCCGGGCAAACGTAAGAGGGGGAGACCTCGAAAGCCTAACCCTGCATCGAGGGCGTAATGCTAGGGTTAGAGGGGGAGGATGTAACGCGCTGTCTCGCTCCCACACCCAACGGCTACGGCCGCACTCGGGAATATTCGATTCCGCGGCAGGCCTGCGCCCCGCGTTAGAGTCAGTCGCCTTTGCGTCGTCAATAAGAAAGCGTGTTGTTACTTTGTAAGAGATCTCGCCCTTCCGCGCCCCGCGCTTTTTCGTAGTAACGGTCGTGTTCACCAAAATGTTTCGTTATTCTTTTTCTATACAAGGGAGTCAGTGGCAGTGATACCCTTGTTTATAATTATTAATTGTTTAAGCATAAAATTCATTTATTTTATTTTTCACCGAGCATAAGGCTGTATTAGTTCTTCTCCGTTGCCTGTCTCAATAACTCCGATGATAAAGTCATGCTGACAATGTTCATTTTTGATGACTTTGACGAATGACGACGAACCACCCATACCATTTATTCACCAAATTGTTATCAAAATGTTTATTTTCTAAATTCCCTTTTGTTTAAGAATTCACATTATAGGTCGGGTAAAAAAAAAAGATATCATTTTCAATAAAAATTATTTTTTACAAGGGAAATATTTTTATTATTGGAAGTTAATTTTAAAGTAAAAATATAATAATTAATAATATTAAAAATAATATAAATGAATAATGAAAAAATTCAATTGAGAGGTATAACATTTTTTTTTCATAATGGGACATAATGGGAATAAATAAATATAAATTAGTTTTCCCAAACCGCCCAACAGACTTTGATACGGTTTTCGCTAATTGAAAGAGCGATACACGAGGAAGGTTAGAGTTTTTAATTTGCAAAAAAAAATTACTTAGATCCGTGTGAAGCCAGAGTTGGACGGCTATTTATTTATAAATTTAAACTGTTGATCGTAAATCCGTACTAATATTATAAATGCGAAAGTATATTTGGGTGTATGGATGTTTGTGACTCTTTCACGCAAAAACTACTGAACCGATCACTAAGAAATTTTGCATACACGTTGTCTGGGACACCAGAAAGGATATAGGGTACCTTTCATCGTTCAACGTGGACGAAGTCGCGGGCACCAGCTAGTCTTACTAATATTATAAATGCGTAAATATGTTTGGATGTATTGATGTTTGTGACTCTTTAACGCAAAAACTAATGGACCGATCACTAAGAAATTTTGCATACACGTTGTCTGGGACACCAGAAAGGATATAGGGTACCTTTCATCGTTCAACGTGGACGAAGTCGCGGGCACCAGCTAGTCTTACTAATATTATAAATGCGTAAATATGTTTGGATGTATTGATGTTTGTGACTCTTTAACGCAAAAACTAATGGACCGATCACTATGAAATTTTGCATACACATTGTCTACGACACCAGAAAGGACATAGAATAACTTTCATCGTTCAACGCGGACTAAGTCGCGGGCACCAGCTAGTTAATAATAATTAAAAAAAAAAAAACTTACTAATGCTTTAAAATAAAATGTAATAAATAATCTATAAAATTAGTACCTACAATTATAATGTTGCAATATGTACGAGTGTGTCTGTTAATTATGCAATCTTAATACACATTTAATAAAATTTAAAATGTATACTTAAAGAACATATTATTACAAGTTGTAACCCTTAACTATTAGAATTCCAGTTAACCATCGTTCGTTACGTTACCGCGTTGCGTGACCCAACAAAATTAACATAATTTCTAGGAATGCACTTCATTATGCAATATGCAAAATACTTGCTGTATCAAAGTAAAGTAAAGATAATATTTTTCAATTTTATTTAAATTAATATTGCCTATGTGGAAGCCAAAGATAATTAATATTTAAAAGATGCCACTTGCAAAACTTAATTGTATCTTGTTAATTTTTATTTAAATGCCTATGTGGGATGAAAAGGAACTCCACATTAATTATCTACATATTTACACACATTTATTATATACATTTATACATTTGGAGAAACGCACGAATGGGCGTTTTTACATTACGCACGATGGGCGTTTGTGGTGATGAGTGGCGAGAAAGCGCGTGCTTTCTGTAGCAGAGTTGAAGGCCGACTGTCTCTCGTTTCCGTGCTTCTTCATTTGAAAGAATGACACGGAAACTAAAACGTAAGTTCCAAATAGGTAACTTAAAGGAGGTCGCCACATCAGCCCCCCCGGAGACCGTAGGTCGTAACGAAGAGTAGACTGGAAGGAGTGGACAGCACTTGGTGGCATGTTGTTGGGTGATGGCACTAGCCGTGTCCATTATCCGGATCGATGAACCGGCTGCTGGAACTTATCCGTGTGCGCCAGCCTGGACAACGCTACTAGGAGCGCGCGGTCGCGTCGACTTACTCAGGCCAGCTAGCTTCTGTCCGAATCTTCGATGATGTCGTAGTTCGTTTTCGTTTGACGACGTAGTCTTCGACGTAAAATGCAATTTCGTAGAAAAATTTTCGTTTGTTTCGAATGTCACTTTGTCAACAACATGGTAACTATGGAAAACTGTCCAAATTTTTCTTAAAATGTTCATTTATAGTCGAGAGTCACCAATTCAATGTGGGATGAAAATGACTCCACATTAATAATTTACATATATACACACATTTATTATATACATTTATACATTTGATGAAACGCACGAATGGGCGTTTTTACATTACGCACGATGGGCGTTTGTGGTGATGAGTGGCGAGAAAGCGCGTGCTTTCTGTAGCAGAGTTGAAGGCCGACTGTCTCTCGTTTCCGTGCTTCTTCATTTGAAAGAATGACACGGAAACTAAAACGTAAGTTCCAAATAGGTAACTTAAAGGAGGTCGCCACACCTATTTAAACTTTATAACATTTAAAGATACACTTGAAAAAAAAACTTACTTATAAAATGTTTACAAAACATATCTACTCATTTAAAAAAAAAACATTAAATACGTAACTTTAAATCTGTAAAATAAATTATAAATATTAAAAATACTTCATCGTTGTAAATACTATATTATATTATACTAGCTGGTGCTCGCGACTTCGTTCGAGTTGAAAATTTAAAAAAAAGCAATATAACGCTTGACCTCGTGTTGCTATAACACTTTGGTCAGGCGTTAGTTTTTTATTTTTTATTTATCCCTCGGGAATAGTAAATTTTTTTGGATGAAAGGTACCCTATGTCTTTTCTGGTGTCCCAGACAACGTGTATGCAAAATTTCATGATGATCGTTTCAGTAGTTTTTGCGTGAAAGAGTCACAAACATCCATACATCCAAACATACTTTCGCATTTATAATATTAGTATAGATTTGTTTCTAGGACAAGGGCTCCAAAAAGATTATTTACACATTAAAATAAATAAAAAGTGTGAAATCAATGGTAGGGGTTTCAAACACAAATGAATTAATTGCGCATTAAAAAAAAGAATAACACCAATTAAAAGTCGTCAATGATCAATCCGATTGAAAGTCGTTGACCCAACAGTGATTGATCAATTTTGTAGATTGGGTATATTTAGTACGTTAATTAAGCTTGATTATAATTAGCACGTTCGATTGACAGGTGGATTTGGATCGTGAATTTTTTTTATAATTTTTTTTTATCATAATAATTAATACAATAAAACATTAAACCATTAAGTTATATAACTTTTATATAAGGTTAATTTTTTGTGCTCGACTTCAGGCCTTACTATGTTCAGTGCTGGCTTCATTGAAATATTCTTTAAATAAACTTTGAAATTATTTAAAAAAAAATAACATATACAAATTAAATATTTAAATTATAAAATAAAATTAAACACAGTTAGGTATATGAAGTTGAATATATTTTTTTTTAGAATTCCTAGTAAATATTTTAAAGAAAGTACAATCAGCATAATTTTACTAAATTCTAATAAACGAATATTATAAACGAGAAGATGATTTTATTATGTTATGTTTGTTAGTTACAGTTTCATGTCTTACGTATAATCATGAATTTTGTATAAGTAGACCTACAATTTGTATAATTTGTATAATTAGTTAGGAAAATTTTGTATAAGTAGTTACCTACACTTTGTATAATTTGTATAATTAGTTAGGGAAATTTTGTATAAGTAGTTATAATTTGTATAATTAGTCAGGGAAATTTTGTATAAGTAGTTACCTACACTTTGTATAATTTGTATAATTAGTCAGGGAAATTTTGTATAAGTAGTTACCTACACTTTGTATAATTTGTATAATTATTTAGGGAAATTTTGTATAAGTAGTTATAATTTGTATAATTAGTCAGGGAAATTTTGTATAAGTAGTCAGAGATACATAAAAGACATACCCTTCATCCAGAAAATAGTACTATTCTTTACATAAGCTTACCAATAATGTATGATATTCCTATCTTTACTGTCCTACTAAGACAGTTGAAGCAATTTGGATAAAAAAAAAATCAAGTTAATTAAACGATTTATAGTTAATTTGTATATTATATGTAGGTACTGTGATGTCCTGTAGTTATAAAAATGCGTTGTCATGACGTGTCGATCATTCTAATTCCTTTGAGTCGACAGCGTCTGTCTATGCGCTTGCGACGCCAAACACCAAAGGGTATATTCCACTTGGCACGCACGTTGTATAGAAACTATATTTAAAATAAATTACAATGGTATAATTATTGTAGGATTGTCCAAAAGCTGAGAGTTGAAGCCTTAATTAAGGTAAAAATGCCTAATACCATAGGCATGTCTAATACCAGCGATATGATCAAGACAATGTGACGGTGTATGAGTTTCGTTTTGCATTACAGCCATACTTGTCATAAAAAATTACACTCATAATATTTGTCTCAGCCTATATTATAGATTAGCAAATAATGGGATATTAATTACTTAACACTAATGGACATAAGCCTCTCATTTCTTTCCCTGATATAGCAAGACTCAGGCCATGCAGGCCCATGGACGAGGCAAGCGAGTAGTTCTATATGGACGGTCGCAAGTGGAACACGACGTTTACCAATGACAAGCACGCCGACAAAGCGATCGACAATCCATACAACCGATCACTTCTAATTGTGTGATTTGATACGAAAACGCTTTGTTAACTGCACAGAAATCTCTAACGTAATCGATAGATCCAACAAATTTATCTTTTGTTGTGCGCCGATCGTTCGTTTCACGATTTTTGGACTGTAATTAAAAAGAACGGAAAGGAACGGTACATTTTTATGAATATCTTGTTTCGTTTCGTACAATATAAGTAGGTGGAATACCTTCTTAATAAATTAAATTTATTGCAGTACAATTTTGTCAGTCGCTGATTTCTTTGATGACAATCAAATCATTGAAACCATAGCAAATTTTCTCTGGGACTCATTTCATCATCTTTAACTATCTCATACTATAATAAGTAAGTATAGCCTGAAAAAAGCAACACTACGATTTTGACCAAAAATCCCTGGTCTACTATAATGGCAACAATGATAGGGAAATGGTCTCTGGCATCGCTGCCAGACTGGCGACGTAATTTATGACTGCGATCATAATACTAGTATAGGTTTAAACATTATTCTTCGTACGTTTGTAGGTATCATTGAACTTCTTTTAAACTCCGATTTTTATATTACTTTATTAATAAAAAAAATGTTTACTACGAAGAATTACTCGCATCTAAAAACTTGCGAAATTAGTCTCGTGTGGTGCCCAACACCCCGTTTTCATTTACATTAATAAAACTATATATACATGCAAAATCAGACTTTTATTAATGAGTATCTAATCAACGTTTAAACTTTTTTTTTAACGTAAAGTGATAAACATATTTGTAATAACTAAACAACAAAAAAATAGTTTTTTTTGTCACAATTTTTACAGATAACAATCACGTGGTCATCGCACACATGTGCTTAGGCATTTGGAGCAGGCAGTCTTAGTTTTTCTAACCTTGTTTCTTGGACATATATGACACCTTTTGGACATATATGAAGGCGGTTGGATAGCATTAGAAGGTGAATCATGGGCATCAACATGGGTTTGGGGTGTTACGCACCGCAAACACACTTTTCACACACAACCGTACACAGTAAAGCACCACTCGCGACTGATTTACAAAGGCCACGCGCTTACACGAAGCTACTAAGAGAACTGGCGCGGTAAATTCAAATTTGATAAAGTTATAGGATGTCAAACACAGGGTGGGGTATTTGTCACCCCACATGAGTAATTAAGGGTTAAAATTCACTACGCTCTCTCGTTTCCACAAATGAATACATACTGATGACGATGTCACAAGATTTCTACCCTACTATTCCGCATAACCTTATTTGTTTAGCATAACCGTACACATTGATTCGGTCGGCCGGTGGGTGTCAGACATCTTCATCGTGCGCCCGCGCACCTCACTCGTAAAGCTTCCTATTTACATGCACATGATTTACTCTCGCCGGTGAAATTTTGCGGGATTCAGTTATTTATGTGCCGGATAACGGTACGTGATGATTTATCACGCATAAAAGTCATTAACCAAAGAAATATGGTTTAAATTGAACGTATTTGTAGAAGGTTAAGTTTGTGTCTGATTTATTAACTGCTATTACTGAAAAATCTACTATAACTTTGTACAAAAGTGAACTTTTACACGAGCACAGAAGACCGAGAGTGGTGGCTTATGTCCAAAAATGGACGCTTATAGACTGATGAGAATTATGCACTTTGATGAAATGAGCGTAAATTTTATGCACTGTTCTGCAACTGTTTTTCGACATTTACGTTAACTTGGACTTACGCGAATCAGGTTTACAAACTGACTTTTTAATACGGTTCTTCTAATATGTACAATCTTTGTTTATCTATACTAATATTATAAAGAGGAAAGATTTGTTTGTTTGTTTGTTTGCATTGAATAGGTTTGAAAAAATTTTTCACTATTAGGAAGCTGCATTATCAGCGAGTAACATAGGCCATATTTTATTAAGTTACGCGGACGAAGTCGCGTGCAACAGCTAATATTGTATAAAGAGGCACGCAGATCGACAGTCCACTTGATGGTAGGTGGCCACCGTCGTCAAAGACACAAGCAACACCAGGGGGATGCTTATTTTGTTTTAAATGTATTCTAGTAAAATATATATTTTATGACAAAATAGTTTATTTGAGAGCAATATTGAGACAAGGGAATAGCCTCTAGTGATTATTAAAATGAGTGCGAATGCCCTATTAAAAACGATTTAATATTACGTCCGTACAAACAATAATTTACGCGTCACGATGTGACCTGATAGTGCGCAAACGCATCACACGGTTACATATCTACACTAAATCGATCAGCTTTTACAACTCTTTTACGATTGGCTGCCGGCGTTTGGCTAAAATTAATTAAATCCGCCATTTCAGTGCAATCAACTTAAATTAGTGATATGTCTGTTGTCATGGGAATGAGTTATGGTTTATTGAAAATGTTCGGATCGTTGTTCGCTAATTTATGTTCATGGCTTTCCGCCTTACCATAGAATGAGGCTACATTTTGTTGGAAACATTAAAGAAATTTTTTTTTTGTTATAGGTATATTGACTTCAGTGTAAACCTTAAAACACATTTTTATGGTTTAAAATTTGACCTAGTGGCTACTAAATCTAGTTAATATAGGTACAGGTAGAGAGATATTTGGCTGGAAGTGTTTACGAGTATGTGAAGATTTACTCGCCAATTGCGTGATAATTGTCAATAAAAGAGCAAAGCTGTGCCGCGGGAACGATCGCCCGATGGTACAATTTGTAAGACACTAGCGGACAAAAATGATTAGGTAATTGTTAATTTATTTATCTACAATTTTGCATTTACAAGTACAGAGAATATTCAAGATCTATATCATTAATATACCTTTAATTTAAGGAAGGAATTGATTAAGAGAACTAGATATTCTACAGAAGAATCCGATCCGATAGGAATAACTTACTACTTAGAATACACTTGATATTAATTAAACTTACACATTTTAATAACTTATACGATCTAAATATAACTGAGAAACTCAAAGAAAGAAAAACACTTCATATAATAGAAAAATATTTTAGTTTAAATTAGAAATAAAGATTTTAAAATCAACATAGGTACCTATTTTAAATTGCATGAACTGGCAAGACATTTTCACTGAATGTAGCTAGAAATTCAACCTTGCATTTGCCATTTTACAAAAATACATATAATTTAATGGTATAATTTCATTTTAATTAATTAAATATATCTTAACTGCATTTCAAATTATGTATCCAAATACACAATTATCTAATTCAATGGGATCATACATTTCCAATCGGATTAATTATTTTTTTTTATTTAAAAAATCGCTGTCTCTTATAACTGAATACCGCACGCTCTTATAATATGCAATTTGGGTAATTTTTTTGCCGCCACTATATGTATGCTTGATTCGTTGCCGAGCAGTTTGTAAATTGAAGCCGGGGTTTGTTTTACAATAGATAATAATATATATAAAGGGGGTCTGTTATTTTTTTTACTGTAAAGTCATTTATGTCAGTTCCTAATTTAACATTGTAAATTAATTTATATACTCAGAAATTGTTGGTAAGACAAAATTACAAATTTTGGGTTTCAATTTTTGATACTGTGTTTATTTAAAAAATATATTGTAACTTGATTTTTAAAAAATATTTTAAATTAAGAAAATATACTATTAATATTATATATTTATTAAAAGTTATTTTCACCTTTTAGACTCGTATAAGACCAGGCTTTTCCTCGCTGAGTACCTATTGAAAAGCCAATAGCACGCGTGCTGAAATCACACTGTGTTGTCTTCTGTTGACGTTATTATTTAGCGTTTTGATTAAATCAAATTTTTTTATTATTTTTTTTTTACAGATTTGAATACTGCTGTTATGAATTAGAAGACGAGAGGACAATGTAAGAATTTACATCTTTATATGATATATGCTAGTGCTAAATTTATAATATTTTTTTTTATTAGTAAACTCAAAATCAAGGCTGCATAATGCCTAGCTCCATCTACTGATGATTTTTAGTAAAACTGCTGTTATGTCTATGTCGAAGTATATATATAATTCGTATCTATTAGGTAACTGGATTATATATACCTTTAACTGACTTTTACCTCAGTAAACAAACAACTGCAACGGTTTTTCTTAAAGATTTTATTTTAAATTAGCAATGATAGGCTTTTGCTCTAAAATTGACGATAAATTAGCATGTCTTGTATCGATCATTGGATAAGCTATACCCACCTTTTCACGCAGCATATAGTCCTGTCCTAATAACTAGTTTATTATGTATTGGCACATAGTCCGATACAAATTTCCTTCCAAATTGACACGTACCTGTTTAGCCTAATATTAGATCGGCCTGTATATTCGATCGACGTCACTTGGAGGCAGAGTGTTGGTGTAGCACTGTGTCGGTCTGTTCTCAATTCGTCCGTTTCCATTTCGGTCAATCGACGTGTATTATCGTCGGCAAACTCGCCGACTGTCGCTGTAAGATGTCACTAGGGGCGTGTCCTCTGAATAATTGAACGTGTCCATCTTCTAACATGTTAGTTACAAAACAACAACATCACAGTGCAATGGGTTAAATGGAAGAACGTCGTGTGTTTACTCTATTTGCAATTTGAAACTATCTAAGTATTTATTACAACTCAAATAACTTGTGAATTTTACAAGATATTAAATTTTAATGTGGTATTTTATGATAAAAAAAAAATAGCAGCATTATTAACATGCACAAAACATGCTAGGTAATATAATGCAATATATTGCCATATACTTTTCTTAATAATTTTACATTATAAAAAATAAAGCTAGTCTGACATAGTTTTTCACACAGATGAGCACTCAAAAGTCAAAAAATTCAAAGGTCAAAAGGCAATTTTATTAAAAATTCTTTCAACATTTGGTAATATTCCAAATGGACATAGGGTAGGTATATATAATTACTCCGGGGCGAAGCCGTCTAGTTTTCACCAAGGCGAAAGACAGTCGTAAAGCTGCGCGCGCGCATCACACGGCGACACTTGCAGTGGGAACAACTAATAATAGGCCTTCTGGGAAATACTTTGACTAGCTACAGCTAGTGTGGAATTTAGTATTGTCTTTGAGAATCGTTTTCAAATATTCTCGGAACGTTTTACTATTTGTCAAGAAGCCCAGTTACGTAATATTAATTAATAATAGAACTTGGTATTGTAAAAATATATATTTTTAAAAAGGGGTTGTTATTTAAAAAAAAAAGGTTTTTTTTTGTAATTACCTCCTTATAACTATGACGGGAAATTTTGATTTTGTTAACAAAGTCCAACAAATTCACAAAGCCAGCCTTTTTTATGTTCAGTAATCTTTTTATAATTTTCCACCAATGACAGTAGAAACGAGCTATCCTCTGTATAATGCAGTTGAATTTATTTCTGATAAGTAGGTGTTTCTGTCTGTTGTGTTTATGGTGTCCATGTAGTTAAGATAAGGGACAATCAATCGTACCCTTGGTTCACGCATAAATTCCGTACAAACAAGAGACTTCGACTCAACTGGGTCCCCGGAATGGGACAAGCCCAATGAATAATTGAAAGCGGCTGTCCCACACTTTACTAGACTGATCATCGGCTTCAAAAGCAAATAGTTTGACTCTGTAAAAGTGGGCTTTTTCATTCAATATCGTCTTCGTTAAATATACTGTTTTTCTCGATTTTTTACTGGATCCATACTAAAATTATAACTGTGTCTGTTTTATACCTTTTCACGCCTTAACTGTACTTTGAAATTTTGTCTACACATTGTCAGGGATACACAAATTATTATTGTTGAAATGTTATTAGACAACATACAGTCTTGTTTTATGTTTCAATGTTGAATAACTCGTATTATACAACAAAAGTTACCTATGTAAGTATGTTATTTCATCTGGACGCACCTTTATAACTATTTTCGTAATGCTAGTAGTACCTTGATGTAATGCAGCATTTTTTTTTTGCTAATGCTTGCTAATCAACACAAAACTATCTGTACGTGTCTCCTCAAACATACCGCAATAGAAAATTTAAAATGTAACCTATGAACTTTTAAACATTAACAGTACCTATTGATTTCATCGATTAGAAACTGTTAGACTAATATCGCATATAAATTATTGATATAAATATACATACCAGCGCCTAGTATCGTCGTAAAACATGTAGGAATGATTTGTGCTTAGCGGAAAGAGGATTTTCTAGATTACGCCAAGCATATCGCAGATGATTTACAGTAACATCAAAAGGCAGACGTCAATAATACCGAAACTCGGAGCTTTACGATTACCGAGAACCTAGTGACGGACTGAGAGCGAGGCCATAAATCATATTAATCTTGCTGCAAAGACAATTGGAGCCGATGCTCATTTGTTAACAGATCTGCGACGCGGAAAATTCAAATTCAGAACTGAACGCGTCAGGGGCGAATTCCCTTTGCTTTGAAATCGGCAGATACGTCACCGAGCGGTTGGAGGACGCATGAATCAAGCGAGACGCAGCCGGAGTCGAGTTTGAATAATGTCTAATGTGTCTAATGCGGCCCTGGGCATGTAATTGTCGGGTGACTTTTATCGCAGACGGTTATGTGGCGGTAAATCATATAGCTCGAATACAAATACGACATACATCACTACTAATAAGAGCACAATGAATCACTCTTGTATTATACAATTTACATACGAATTCCATTTTAACAGATGCATTATAGAATTAGGAATTTAATTAATATTCATAATTCTCCAAAGAAAAAAGTCTGCTTTGTTTGCTTAGGTGGTTTTTTATTTAAAAATTGGCAGGCAGGTTGACGGTCCACTTGATGTTCGGTAAGGGATTAGGATAGGATAATGATTACTGAAGATAGGAATAGGCTCTGTCATCCCTTACACAAATGCTGTTACTATGCGGCTGATCAGTGGCTGCTCAAAATATGGCCAGTTTGCTTTTCCACTACTAAAAATGCTCGTTCGCTCTTGACCTAGCTTATGGGAGCTTATGGGAGCTTATCGAGCTTATGTTCACAGGTGACACTGTCTGTCTTCCTGTACTATATAATAAAGTATATAAATAAGCGTCTATAGGATTCGAGGGTACAACTCAAATTTAGTTAAAAGTTGTAAAGTAGATTATCTAATACCAATCAATCTCGTGCCATGGCTGTCGTTGCTACGTATAAATTGAATCTGAATTACGAATCGAAAGGTGATAACCTAGACCCGATTGGATATAATAGATCTGTCTCCGGCCGATTTAAATATACTCTGTCAGTCTTCCCGTCAGTTTTAATTACCCTCTATACGTATTCGTTCTGACTAGATTTAGTTGTGTCACACTTTGATAAATTTAGAATAAGGCAGGAATAGAGGCATACATTCCGTGGATCTAGCAAGATGTTATAGCAAATGATTTAAAAACCAAATAGCACCAAAGGGAGAATTTATTAGAAAAATATTATATATATAACTAAAGTCCAAGTAAAAATAAATTAAAATACCTACTAAAATAAAAAGAAAAAGAAAGAAAGAAAGAAAGAAAGAAGTGAAAATGAAATCAAATCACAAATCACATAAAAACACAATATCTGATCAACCGATCAACCCGAGTTGATCCGTATTGTAATCAGCGTGGACAAAGAAAGCGTTAATCGGTCCAGTGATAGGTTGGTACGCAGATTCGAGTCCCGGCCATTGTCACGGACCTATTGTCCGAGATGCGAAAACGCAAGGAAACTCATTATTGAGAGAACCACTCCGAAATTGTAGATGTTCAACTCACTGGGTCTATGTAACGCAGCGTTTTTAAAACGCCTTCAAAGTTTTAATATATTTTTTACTTTATATTGGAACGTAATTTTTGTGTGTAAACTTTTCCGTTTAAATTTTAATAAGCTTAATTGTTAAAAAACTTATAAATGGTAATAAACTGTATAATATTAAAATAAGTTCTGTCCAATTTATTTGCTCTTTTTTGGTAAAAAGTTTAAATTTAAAAATAAAATAACCTTTATTCACTGACATTACATACATACACTTTTTAAATTAATTTAATATACTGACATCGGCAATCCGTAAGTCAGGCTGTCACTTGACAGGCCTCCTTTAGGCTCTTCCATATCTCTATCCAGTGCAGCTCTCCTCCAGTCTTTGGATAGATCGTCTTCCCAGTCTTACTGGTCTGCCTTTTTGATGCTTTACTTCTCTGGGATACCACTCGGTGACATCTCTAGTCCACTTGTCTCTTCCCGATCTCATCATAGAAAGAAAGAAAGAAAGAAAGAAAGAAATTTATTCACGCAACACAATGACACAAACATAATACAAAAACCACAAAACAGAAATTAATAAACAGGTAAAAGATGTGTGTGTCCTCGCGGCAGTGAAACGGATACTGGCTCAGCATTGTGCTGAGATGCTAGAAAAGTACCTGCAGCGCTGATTTTCAGCCAGCACCGTTTGGGACTCACTACACAACATCGACGCTACATAAACATATTACAACATAATTACACTATACACTATACAAAATACAAACATATTTAATAAATTACTTAGATATGAATTATATATGGAAATGAATAAATTAAACAATTTAAATACATAGATAAATAATAATATATAAGAACTTATAACAAAGTACCTATATATACACAATACAAAGCTTCAGTTAACAGTTAAACAAGGAGAGAAAAATAAATAAAGATAACATTTACATATTTTGTTTTAATTTGTATGGCTATAAAGGCTGGATAGGCTGGATTTGGCTGAGGCTGGATTATAATTTTTGGAGCGTCAACAAATAACCCCTAAGCTTACGCCTAAAGGTGTACCTGCTAGGCGCTCCTTGGATAGGAGGAGGGACATCATTCCAGCACTTAGACGCCGCAAACTTAAAACTTCCTCGGAAGGCCGCGGTCCTGTGCACAGGCACAACAGCCACTACGCCTAACCTGCGCACACGTCCCGGCCACTGCAGTTTCTTAAATAAGTAGGACGGCGTTTCGTAGCGTATCACCCCAAACAACAGGGTGGCGAGGTGCAGGCGCCGGCGCGCAGACATGTTCAGCAGGCCCGCGGCGCTCAAGTATGGAGTGACATGGGATCGAGGAGGGATGTGAAAGCAGAAACGAGTGCATGCGTTTTGCACTCGTTGTATCAACCTCTTAGAGCGGCCAGTAATGCAGCCATCGTACACGACATCACAATAATTTAATCTAGATAATATAAGCGACTCGCAAAGCGTGACACGCAAATCGACACTAAGGTAATCGCGTACATTATATAGAACTTTAAGACGATAGAAGCAGTTGTTCACAACTTTGAGAATGTGACTCTCAAAGCGTAACTTGCCGTCCATGAGGAGGCCGAGATTGTTTGCTTCCATCACCCGCTCTATTGGTTCGCCCACGATGGCCACATCACTGTCGGCAAGAGCTTTTAGACTATTACGGACCTGATGCTCAGTCCCGAAAACCACGTATCTCGACTTGCCCGGATTGAGAGCCAAACAGTTCTTCTCCGACCAAGAGGAAACACGATCGAGGTCCGCGTTGATGCTGTCCACTGTAGCAGACATGTCCGACGGTGAGCTGGAGAGATACAGCTGCAGATCATCTGCGTACAGATGGTATCCGCTACTCTTTACACTGTTAACGATGTCAGCGCTATACAATATAAACAGCAGGGGACCTAGGATTGAACCCTGCGGAACCCCCCTCGTCACAGGACAAATGCAGGACCGCAGAGTGGCTCCATCCATCCCTCGCAATGCAACCATCTGCGCACGATCGGACAAGTAACTGTCAAACCACCTCAACGCAGTGACATCAAATCCATAATAGGACATCTTAGATAACAGCAAGGGCACACTAATGCAATCGAAAGCCCTGGAGAAGTCTAAAAGCACCAATATTGTACTCTTACCGGCATCCCGAGCCTGCAAGATGTTGTCGACTACATCCAGTAACGCAGTAACTGTCGACCGACCCTTGCGAAAACCCGACTGCAGTTCAGGTAGGATGCCGTTTCTCTCCAGGTATTCCGACAGCTGATCGCACACTACCCTTTCTATTATCTTTGACGCACAAGGAAGGATACTGATGGGACGAACCAGAAATGGTAATGGTGAACTGGTAACGAATCATGTTACCAGTTCACCGCCACTTCAGCATTTTTACCCTACTGATCACATCTGTGAGTTTTATTCGTTCTCTAATTTGAGTTAATCGCCATGAAACGTTAGTACTGAAGTCAATAAAATAAATGCGCCTAATTCGTGCAATGCACTATAGAATCATAATAATCTTTAATTATCTAAATGAATAAATCGTATCTAAAAACCCTACCTCAAACGAACTAATTTACAAAAGCAAGATGGAAATGCCAACATGGTTGATAAAAAAAAAAAAAATTTTCCAATAACAGTATAGCTCGCCAATAGCTACTAAACACAAAAAGGAATTCGTTTGATAAACAAAAGGATTAAATAGCATTAGAGATCCGAATTTATTAACATGTTATAATGTACCGTGAAACCATATACCATCGGTGAATGATGGATGTGGCATTATTTGGACTGTGTGGACTGACTGTGCACCCAACTTGTCAAGGAAATCATCGATGACCAGTGTGAAGTGTAACCTGAGGTTAGCAATTGAACAAATCGTTTCCAGTTTCAATACCGCAACACGCTCCAGTTTGCGACCAGCGTAATTTATATGCATCAACAATGCTGATGTGAAATTGTTATATATAGAATCAAAACTAATTGCTTATTATAGACGCTCGAAGTGCTTCAGTGAAATTATCGTGGCACATCAGAGGTGTTTTCACAATTTTACATACAATTTACACTCATTTGTAGGATGAACTAGGGAAGATGGGCGCACACGTATTTCCACCCAGAAAGCGGTGTCTTGTCTTTTAATTTAATATGATATTACACAAGTTGAAACAATTTAATAAAAATATTGTAATTATTCTTACAAAATATTCGATGTAGTAGATAATCTATTTTAACGGCAGAACGTTGATTTCAATCAATCAATCAAATCATTTGTTTGCCTATACATGGGTTTAAAGCCAGATAACATAAATACTATTTAATACAACGTCCCGGCATGTACTACCACATTTGATTTAGATTTGTTATACCAATATACTGCCAAATTAAACCGTATTTTTTCTTCTCTCTTCTTTGTAATAACAAAATCAATTAGAGCAATATTCCTCTGTCATATCACCGTTTAAAATTAATTTGCATTCCTTTCGAATCGCTCGTAGGTACGTGTATTATAGCAGTACTTCTTCATATGTAGGCACTTGAAAAAGTAAAGTAGGCTTTAAAAAGTAAAGCACTTAGTAAAGTAGGCTTTAAATAATATCTATAAAACGCGGCGATTCTTCTTACCTTGTGCGTGAGACTTGGTTTTAAATCGCTGGTCTCACTCACACAACCGTACCGTGTTATTACAAGATGCTCAGATAATGAGCTCGGAACTCTATTCGCTTTGTCATCTATTGTTCGACAATTTGACTGATAGCTATTTGAGTTTTCAACCCATCGATTATGTTTACATATTTTCTTGATCGCAGATTAAATTTTGGTTTCCTTTAAACATTGTCTTTTTTAGACCTATAAACACAGGTCACATACAAAATTGAGGTGCACATATTTACGCAACGAAATCCTACTACAGTAGTTAAGTAATGTTACTTGAAGGTGATCTTCTGTTAGGTGGTCTGTGGCAACAATTCCCTTTTTGAAATTACTTTTTATGGGTTTTTTATAACCTTATGCACAAAACTCATTTCAATTTATGCTCAAGCAAAGTAAGTGTAGTTAACCTTAATAGTACAGATATACTGGTAATATAAAATTAACACTGTTAACTTTATAATTATACAAAATTAAGCTGGATATTATATTATATTTGGTATTGTATACTTTATTATTATAAGGGTGGGCAGTAGGTGAAATAATGATTTATCTAAAAACGAAAAATTTAATTTTAACTTTTTATTTAACAATAAAAAAAGGCTGATTTCTAGGTCTAGGTTCATTCTAGGTTTCTAGGTATTCTAGGTAGGATTTCATTTCTAGGTTCTCTTAAGGGTTAGTCAATGTGATCCAAAATTAATGATAATCGATATCAATTATAACATTCATAGAATAAGTTGTAATTTATTTTTCAACATATTCTAATAATAAATCAATACTATTAGTCAACTTCTTCTCTAAAGAACGAATTACTTTAAAAAAAATGTATATTAATAACTATTCCTTTGGAATTACAAAAAGCTTACGCATAACCTTTTGTGTAGAGGTTGTGACTTAATTTCAACGGTGTCGATGCCAATATTTCAACCAAGTCGCCAGGTATGTTAAGCTTCAATGTATTTTTAAAAAAATAATCATGTTGAACTATTTATTTTTTGACGGATCTGACTTCGTTTTTAACAATTTTTATTAAAACTCTCGCTGATCAAATGAAGATTTTTTTTACCTGTAGTGTTGAGGATTTAAGTTCGCTACCCATTTCTTTAGACTTGTGACGTTTAGAAATATTTGATTGTCATTAACTCTATGTATATGTATTTGATTTTTATACACACAACTTTCAGTTGGAACGATAAAAAGCAGTCTAGACTCCGGCCACACGTATTAATTGTTTGTAATAATAATGATTATTATATTTTATAAAGATACGAATATATTCGTGAGTACGCCACTGTGGAATCAAATTTATAATCGCAGAGCCGTTTTTTCACAACGTTAATACTCTAAGGCTCGAGTTCACCAACAGACGGTTATATTGTTGATCACCATCGCTAAACTGAGGGTTAAACGCCCTAAACATCAGATTAATCATTAAGTTAATCAGATGTTTAGAGCGTTTAACTCGCATTTTAGCGATGGCGATCAACAAAATATTATTTAACGGCTGTTTAAATTTTAAACAGCTGTTTAAAAATAAACGTCTGTTGGTGAACAGCTCAGCTAAACTGAGGGTTAACGCCCTAAACATCAGATTAATCATTAAGTTAATCAGATGTTTAGAGCGTTTAACTCGCATTTTAGCGATGGCGATCAACAAAATATTATTTAACGGCTGTTTAAATTTTAAACAGCTGTTTAAAAATAAACGTCTGTTGGTGAACAGCTCAGCTAAACTGAGGGTTAACGCCCTAAACATCAGATTAATCATTAAGTTAATCAGATGTTTAGAGCGTTTAACTCGCATTTTAGCGATGGCGATCAACAAAATATTATTAAACGGCTGTTTAAATTTTAAACAGCTGTAAAAAAATAACCGTCCGTTGGTGAAATCGAGCCTAAGTAAAGTAAGTAACTAGGAGATCATAACGTAGGTACGGTATAACGTAGGACTATAGATGCATATCAGAATGATAGCATACCTAGGCAAAAGATCTAATATAGCGTTGGCTGCGAGACGTCTCCCTGACACGGTATCACGTAGACGACGCGGTGTCAACTCGATGTCTAATATTGTACAGAGAGAGCTAGTGCATTTTTCATCTAAGAAAAATCGCAGATGGATGGACTAGATAAAAATATTGTCTGCATTTCTCTTATTCTTCAATATTAAAATGAGTTTGCTCAGCTTTTATGTTGATACAATTTGAAACTGAAACTCATTCGTTCAATATTAGTAAACATTTACAATAGTCTATAATTAATACATCGTATGCAATTATTTCAATAAATATTTTTGTGCAAAATAAATGAGTAACTCGAATGTTATAATTTTTGAAATATATTATACTTAGTGACTTTTCTATGTTGTAAATTTGTATGGAACTTTACAGTTTACTTATTTAGTTTATACATCATAATAACACAAATTTCAGTGGTTATTTTCATGCCAAATTCAAATTAATTTTAAAACAATTTGTAATACAGTTTAAAAAAAAGTCTCAACATGATTTAATGTTATACGCCTGTTTAAGTATATACATTAAATTTCAATGAACATAATTCAAGACAAATTTATTCAGCAACCAACAACATTTAGTGTTTGATCGGCACATGCCAATCGTAGTGGCTGTAAATAGTTATGAAAATTTGAATATTGCCATAAATGCCAGTGAACCCAGTCGTAACGGACAAACATTGAACATTGGATTACAGTAGGACCGTGTCATGTTACATCAAACAGTTTATTACAAGTTTGTATCGTTAACCGCACAGGTAGGCGGACAGTGGTACAAGTTATAAGCGACCTGTCATAACGCTTCAAACAAAAGTGTAAGTATATTAACACTATATATTCCAAATTTATTTTATTCATAAATATTTTCACATAATAGATTTAATTTCCGGCCCAATTTTTAATATTTAAGAAACTGCTGATTGTAGTTACAGATAATTATGCAGCTTCATGCAATTATACAATTCGAATTTTATTGAACTCTTTAATTGTTGGAATAAAAAACTAACTCTTTTAAATTTTTTTCGTTCTTAATACTAAAGCTGGTAATAACTACGAGTAACAAATTTAAAAAAAAATGATCACGAACAGTTTTTCCTTCATGGAATTATATTTAATTCACATTAAATGCAAGTATCTAACTAACCTTTGGCATAAAGTGGATTAATAGTACTTATAGTCAAATATATTAATATATTTATGGTATGTTAAACGGAACAGCCTTTAAATAATTAATATATTAGAATAAATACCGAATTAAATATTATTTTAAAGTTTCACGCTCTCGCTTTTAACATAGATATGTTTCCGAGCTCACGCTAAATAGAGTGTCCGCCGACGCACAATTTGTGTTTTAAGAATCGGTTACACGATGAAATAATATTTTTTTATATTATTTTAATTTTTTGTAACCTAAATATTGTTCTGAACTTTAAAATAGCTTATGACTCACATACATTCATAACGCTGTGTTAAACTCAGCGTTGCAGAATTTCTGTTGGAAAATATAAGTTACTTTAAAAAATATACAAAATGAGTGATAAATTGGAAACCGTATCTAAGGTTACAGTTGAATCTTTGATAGACTCTTTTGTACTATTTGCTGTATCCTTTCATATACAAAAAATGCCTGGACATATGCCAACAATAATATGAACGAAATATAATTTAAAATTAAAAATTATTGACTCATAAAATTTATTTCTTTAATAAACATTTTATTATCTTGCTATTCAATAAAATTATGTACAAAGTTCGTTGGGGAGTAGGCGAATATTCTAATTTGGACTTCTTTTACAAGTGCATAATTTATTCAACGTAAATAAAATATATATAAAGGTTGGTGTGCGCGTGCGCCGGTGGTCCGGCTGACATTAGCATTACACAACACGCGATGTGCGATCGAACGTCAATGTTCGTATTCGTAACCGCGCATTCCTGTACTCAGCCTAATATCGGAGGCGCTTTGACTTTTTTTCTCAATGTAATTATCGCTGTTTACATTTTAACACCTATGAATGCGAGCATAGAGGTCATTATTATATTGTAAATTTTTTTTTGTATAGACTTTTTTATGTCTTATGAAAAACATTAAGTCCATGTATTTATTGATGTGAACTTTAACTTTTTACTAAAATACACATTGTAAACTGTTGGTTTTATTTAAACTACGTGTGATCAAAGAAAAATGTTTAAATTCATGCTAAATTTAATGTATTGGTGTTAATTACTTTAGACATTTTTTTTGCAAAAGCATTGCAAGAAAAGCAGACATATTCATTTCAAAATAGATTTTTATCTTACTAGATAGTTCTTAATTGTTCTTAATTAGGGATATAGAAATCAACAAAACACACACGAGTGTTTATTCGTCAGATAGGCACACGTCAAACTTATCTACTTCAACAAGTGCTTATACCCTTTACAATAAAATATTTATGTGTATGCAATTATAATTAAGGCGTTGGACCTCACACGCGCTTAATTAACAACTGTCGATTTAAAAAAAGCACAAAATAAAAACGCTAAGGCGCAATTCAGGGGCGATAGAGATAACGCGTCGGGAGAGATAGCGTTCGAAGAGTCGACTAATGAAGCTATGCAAATTGTATGCGCCCACGCACATTTGCGGCTCTTTTGACCATTATTTGTGAGCTTTTGTTTTCTTGAATAGTTAAACAGCTACTGTACAAAGTTTCAATTTGGATTTAAATAATCTAAAAGCCTACCTACTATCAGCTTTAAATAATTCTTTAATTCCAGTTGTCATTAGCGAGTTAAAGCTTTTCTTGTATAGTTCGTCTTAACTTAAATTGTATAATATTTATTTTGATAATTTTTTTTTTTTTTTTTTGCAATTCTTTGACATTTCTTAAACGGTGTAAACTACTGTAAAGTTTCATCATAATCTGTTCATTGGTTTTTGCGTGATAGAGTAATAAACATTCATTTTAATATTCAAGCTTTTCTCCGCGACTCTGTCCTTGTAATTTAATTAATTAAAGACTGTGTATTAATTCTAGTATATTAACTATATTACTGTAAAGTTTGTTTTAATATTACTAGCATTACCCAGCGACTCTATTGAGTATGTGTATAAAAATTATAAGCTATGTATATAGGTAATTTTGATATTAAACTATAAACCTATAAAGTTTCATCAAAATCCGTTCAGTAGTTTTAACGTGAACGAACAACATGAATCGTGTTATTTATAAAATTATATATCCTTTAGCTATAAACATTTTTTCTTCCAAATAATATCAAGTTCGTGAAATATGCCGCAGTATTTTATTGGATTTCTCATGCGTTTTAACATCAACCTGATTTTACTTTGCAATCGGCAACACTTACGCCAATCCGTATGTTATTACTTAAGTACTTAATGTGAACAAAATTGTCCAATTTAACTCAATACAGAAGACAATAAAAATCGAGTTTTTTCGGAATGAATTTGCTGCAAGTCGTGTTCGAGAGTATCGTTCGTCAATAACGATATTTCAGGTACGTTCGACGTCCATGTATCGATGCATCGATAGCATCGATAGATCGACGGTGGATAAGTCGAGTTTTGAAATGCAATTTCACATTTTCAGATATGAACGACAAGTTGAGACGGTTCCCGGAATCTGATATAGATACGTTTTTGAATTGGAGACGGTTATCTGCGTGCCGATGGCGAGTGAAGGGCTGTTCGTTTGGCATTTTATTTTGCTTCTGCTTAAATACACTGTTGTGATAGGCATTCACGGAAACCGTTTAATATTTTCCAAAATTCCCATTGAGCACATTAGACAGTATACAATTATCTTCAGAAAAACTTGCAAGAGTTTTATCATCATGAGTGAGGATGTTCAAAGTAAAAATAAATTACCAATAGCTCTAGATAGATATACTGTGGCTATAATAATAAATACTAAGCCCTATTAAAATTACCTAGAAGAGTTTTTATGACTAAATTTCAATTCTAGTCTTTTGCCCTCATCATTCCGTCCGAATAATTTTCTAGTGTCAAATAATATTACTACTTTTTTAATAATAAACTAATGTTTTTATAAAATAATATATATACAGGTCTCATTTGAATAAGTTTTTCACACAACAAATACATCGATAACGTACCAAATAAATGATTTCAGGCAAATTCTCTACTAAGCTTTCATTGAGGTGGTGTTTTGTTATTGTTAAGCGAAGCCGGCGTCGCTTTTATTGAAACCTTTTTTTCGTAAAAGTGCATTTTCGTCTCGTAACGAGTTGTCGAACGCACCCCGCTGTCAAGACTGTTCATAGTCTTTAGATAAAGACAAACAACGTGTGCAGTCCGCAAGCGGCAAACGTGAGTAACGCGGCGGTTTCAGTTCGCCACTCCTTTCGATTCGTTCGCCAGGGAGACGGTAACGCAAGCGGAGTTTCCGCAGACTCGTCTGGTTTCCTAGCCGTGTGCATACTCGTACGTCCGGATATGAAGATAGCGCGTTCTGAAAAACGACTAACGCGTCTGTCTCTGCACTCTGACTGAGATGAGTTATATTTTGTTCACATTTTTGTTTAGCGTTTGTTTTGCAGCGCTTTTTTTTTATCACCTTTTACGGTAGCGCAAGTATTGATTCGCGGCTCAGATGTTAGTTAGCGCTTTTCATATATTTCTTCGTTTAATATGGCGCCGATAGCTTCCGCATATAGCGATAAATTAAATGTATGTACGATTCTAATTCCTAAATACTTAAAAATAATTATAAATACTAATAACAAGTAAATAAATATTTGTAATTAATTTCATTAGTTATATGCAATTTATTAATGTTTTAATGTTTACTATGAAAACATTTTACCATGGCTAATCTAGCTAGCTAATTAAATATGCAAATTGTATTTATTGCTTAAATACATGCCTATAATGAATGCAATATTAAGTTAGTAATAATGCATTTTATTAAAAAAAAATAATTAAGACTTAAACCTTCAACGAATTATAAATCATTACAATATATAAAGATTTTTTTTAAAAGTCATTACGTGTATTTCTTTAATTAAATTATAAATTTTTAAAAATTTCAAACCAAAGTCACATTCTTTATTTAATTTTGAACATTTGTAGATTAGAAAATTAACTTTTCAAAATGTTTAAATAAATAGTCGCCATTTAGACACCAAATGAATTCGATGACTAAAAATTAAAGTTTATTTACGAAACTCAGACGAAGTCGAGTCTAATACTTAGTTATGATAAGCTTGTTTTGTTTCACTGTTGACCTTCCAAGAAATCGAACCCGAGAACTCTGCGAGTTAACTCTATGCCTTGATTAAAATGATTTGAATATTTTTTTTATATTTAATATTATATTAATTATATATATTTAAGTCAACTAAAATTTAAATAATTTAAAACAATTATTAGTACCTACCTATTTAACCATTCGTCCAATGACAATGATCTAAGCAAAAATATTAAAAATTTACACTGTGTACTTTAACTTGAATTTATACTTAAGATGCACAGTCCAATTTATTTGTTAGCTATAAATAGAAAAAATTGCTAGTTTTAATTAAATATATTTAATTAAGTAGGTATATTTTGTGCCCGTTGAAAAGTAATTATATGTCGGCACCAGGTGTATTTCTTTAATGTCGATTTTAATATTTAAACGATTGGGAGTAGTGGGTTATTGCCTGAATATAATATTACGATAATGTAAGCAAATGATGGAGTATAAAAACTGAATGTATCCCATCCCATATTGGTGCAAAGAGGATAAAATGTTAAATATATACTTCTGTCACCATTATCTCTCGCTTGGTTGCTATAAAATTTTTATTGTCGTATAATTTGGTCTGTCGGTGTGTGCGTGCGTCGACCAATCAGGTGGTGCTGTCACTCGACTGACATTAGCAGCTAAGTTATGATTGAGTCGCGGCGTTTTTCGCATTACCGTATTTTAAATCCCCGATAAAATCATTGGATGTTTATTACGTTAAAGATTATTTTTTATTGCGCGCCGAAGGTTGGCGAGCACTGGCCGGTGGTGCTTCACACGTTTTTAGTTGTTGCCAATCATCTACTCGATTGCCATTGAACGCATTCGACGAAAACGCGATTGTGATGTCGCCTCAAATTTCCAAGGAACAAGATTCACAGAAATCATCGCGATAACAGAATAATATGTAAATGTTGAATTATTTTTTGTGAATATGAGTTTGTACCTAAATTATGTATTGTCGAATAATTTTTTGTCGAACATCTAAGAGTAATCTATACTAATAATCCTAATAATATTTTAAATCCGTATATTTGTTTGGATATGTTTATTCTTCAATAACCCAAAAACAGCTTAACGGAGGCTGGTGACAGTATAGTATAAAGTAATCCTAATTTTGTTTGATATTTTTATGTGATGTAATCATCAATGTACTACAACTATGGATTTCGCATACCATACAAAACACTACGAACTTTATGGAACATTTAAAAGTGACATATGCATAGAGCATTAACTCTGTCATCTGTCATTTAAAACCAACCAAACATCTGTCGTTTAAAGAAAATGTGAACTTACGTCAACATATTGGAGTTTAAAATCAATAGTAGAAGTTGACTACGCCATGATTCCATTTTAGGCGTACTTTTTATGTGCCGCTTTGGCATTTGCGTCGCAAATTCCATAGTTGTAGTACTTCGATGGTTGTAATATTAATATTAATATTATTTAGTTTACCTAACTATATATATATTATAAATATACTAGTTGCTGCAGTAGTTTTCAATGAATTGGAATTCTTAATAGCCCTTAAAATGGCACTAAAGTGCAACGAATTGTCAAAGCGACTTCTGGTTCGATCTGCTAACGAAGTTTCCATAAAATTTTAACGCCGCCAGCTGAAGCTATAATTACTAGTATTAATCGAACTAATGAGGGTTAATTATTAATTTCAACCTCATGCCTTGACAGATAAAAGTGGTTCAAAATGTCACCAACAACTAGTCAATATGTTAAGGGCTTAGCGGCTCTTCTGATGTTTCCCTTGCTTTATTTGTCATATTGCTGTACGGTTAACACGTTTATATTGTAATTAAATTACTCTATGTATCGCATTCGCTTTTAAAGTTATTTTAAAAACATCTGTATAGTATACTTACTGCGTCTATACAAAATAATGCTGGACACGGACTAATATAAAAGGCCTAAGATTGGGGTTTAAGATAGAAACTAGGTACCACAATCGATCCTCAACCTTCTTCATCCATTCACTGCTGAAGACAATGAAAAGCAAATTGGACTGTATTAGTATTAATATATTGACGACACGTTTGGTCTAGTGGCTAGTGACCATAGCTGTTAACCAAACGGTCGCGGGTTCGAATCCCGCTAGGGGCAAATGTTTATGTGTTAACATTTTACCTTTGTACCTGAGTCATGGGTGTTTTATATTTATAATATGTATGTATTTACAAAAAAAAGTAATCTATGTAGTATATCAACTGTCTGGTATTCATAATACAAGCATCAGTTGCTTAGTGTGGAACTAGATGGTGCTGTGTGGAATGTGTGAAGATATTATTATTATTATTATTATTATATTAAAATATGTACATAATAATAAAATATAAAATTACAAGTTATGTGCTCTTATGTATGATATCGATCCAAATGTGTACTGAAATTTTGTTGACAATTCAAAACCAAATTGTTCTTAAATTATTTAAAAAATACAAAAAAAAAACTATAATAAATGCTTTTAATTTGGTTTGGTTAATTTATTTAATATATATAAAAAAAAAAATCTTGCACTAATTAAGGCATAGTTGCGTCTAAAAGGTTTTAAATAATATAAAACTGAAAATCTATGTCAGATACATTAGCTATAAATCAATTAAACGTTATTTAATTGGATTTAACCGTAATTAAAAAATGTAATTTTTTGATATATTTATATGATTTAAACTACATATTAAAACTTGAATTCACCAAATACTTTAAACCAAATAATTGAGTCCAAACAGAAATATATCGGTTTGCAGTGTCTCGATTATTAAATAAAGGAATAATAATACTTATGTGTGTGCAGTACATCAATCGAGCAATTTAACGTCCTCACGAATTACGTTCAATGGCCATCAATACAACTATGACAAACAGACGGACGGTGCAGAACTTTATTAGTGAACACATGAATCATGGCCCTTCCATTGTGATTACGCTCAATGTTGAGTGTTGACGGACATGAATCTCAATTGTTCGCATTGAGACGGTGACAGCCTCTGTTTTGCTATTGGGGCAATCAACTTTACACTTTGTTTATCCTTATGGGGTAAAATGTAAAAATAAAATAATACAATTGACTCTATTAGTCAATCTCTATTATCTATATAGCAGATAAGCAAACTGTAATAATAATAAGACCAGAAATTATGAATCTCTTCCATTTCACGTGTAAACAGTGAAGGAATATTTGAGGAAACTTGCATCTTGTCAAACTTCAAAATTGAGGAACGAGCAGTGGAACCTAAGATATGTATAATAATATATTTAAATAATGATATAGATTAGTATATAAAAAAAGGTCTGATTACAACAAAAGGTCTGATAACAATAGACGCAAGAAAACAGAGATCGATATTCCAACATTGATCTAAAATACAAATAGTCTGATGCGAAAGTACGTTAGGATGTTTGGATGTTTGTAACTCTTTCACGCAAAAACTACTGAACCGATAACCATGAAATTTTGCATACACGTTTTCTGAGACACCAGAAAGGACATAGAGTACCTTTCATTGTTCAATGCGGAAGAAGTCGGGGGCACCAGCTAGTATTATAAATGCGAAAGTATGTTTGGATGTTTGTAACTCTTTCACGCAAAAACTACTGAACCGATAACCATGAAATTTTGCATACACGTTGTCTGAGACACCAGAGAGGACATAGGGTACCTTTCATCGTTCAACGCGGACGAAGTCGCGGGCACCAGCTAGTATTATATATGATGCAAAATCAAATAAGTGTATACAGACATTAGTAATGTTGAACGTCGTCACCTCGCCAAATGCCAACATCGGCAGTGCAATTTGTCTGTCTGTCTGTGTGATTTGTGTACGGTTCGTACACGCGTAGGTATATAATTGGATACGATAGCTGTTGTCACCGTTCGCTCCAACCCAAACATAGATTACATAATTAACAGACCTGATTATTTATCTATCTCTGACATTAATAACATTTACCTGCAGCACAATGCAATTTTAACTTTAGCTAGAAGGTTTCTACTTTATTTTGAAAGCCTCTTTTTGAGTCCTAAATGCTTACCCACTATTTTACCACGAGTAGGTAAATAAAAAAATGTACATTTAAAAAAAAAATGTACATATTAAAAAATATATTCAAAAACCATGTAAATCATATAAGTACTTATAAAACGTTGGATCTTTATTTTTAGATAGCTTGTGCCTAATGGAATATTTAGCTATCCTGAAATTCTATTCTAAGTATTGGAGAAGAATTTATTAAATCGGATGAGTACCTATAGTTTCGAAGATAACTTCCTATATACAAACAAACAAACATACAAATTTTACTAGTAATTTAGAGACACTTTGATAAGAACACGTGGACATATAATATTTATATTTGACGAAATCCTTGGCCACCGAATATAGATACCTACTTATAGTTTATCTAAGTATACTAATATTAATAGTTTGTCTAAGTATACTAATACTCTGAAAACTTGTGATTCCTGGGTAAAATGGAACAGATGTTTTACACTAGATAACCCTATCAATTCCCTGATGTTACGTAAGCAGGATTTCGTATCTAAGCCAAGAACATTTAAAAGATTTGTATTTTTTTTTAAATAATCACCTTCTTGCATACGCCAGTGCAAGAAGGTGATTATTCAGTAGTTATATGACGCCGAGACGAGACGAACTTTGCAGACATAACACAGTTAAAACTGTAATCTAACACCGACCTCTATATTATTACAAGAGTATAGAACTTCTGTCGCATTCAACGATACACTGCGCGAGCGCTTGACGGCGCGATTGATTCCTTCACAAAACTCAAACAACTGTGCACCTATTGGTCTACACATTAAAGTACAATTTCGCGCGCAACATTGTCAAGTAGAATCTCGTCTTATTAAGCGAGAAACGAGGCATCAACATCCATCATAATTTCGCCTCATTTTGTTGGCTTGAGTTGCGATATTTTCATACGGTCGCAAATTTACATGTTGCGTTCATAAATAACTCTATTTCCAGGGTGTTAATGAAGTGTTTCCCTTGTGTTGAATAGTTGCAACGTGAGCTTGTAGACTAGGCACCGGTCAAACTAAATGTAGGCCGTGAAAGTTGATGGTTGGAATCTAGCAAGGATATCATTTCGTTGTCGTGTTTTCAAAGGTGACGTCTGATGGTTGCCGTGTCTTACATATAAATAAATCTGTCTTTTTAAAAAGACAGATTTTTTTTGCTGACTTGTCAATAGCTAGTAAACAAAAAATGTTTACAAACAAATTAGAAAAAGATACCTACTATGTAAGTATGTAAGTTTAATCAAAATCCAAATATTTTTTTTACGTAGAAGATTAACAATATCCTTACAAATTTTCGTATTTGTCTAATACTGGCTGGTGGTCGCGATTTCGTCCGCGTTGAACTATGAAAGGTACCCTATGTCCTTTCTGGTATACCAGACAACGTGTATGCAAAATTTCATTGTGATCGGTTCAGTATTTTTTGAGTGAAGGAGTCACAAACATCCATACATCCAAACATACTTTCGCATTTATAATATTAAATATATACTAGCTAATGCCCGCGACTTCGTCCGCGTTGAACTATGAAAGGTATCCTATGTCCTTTCTGGTGTCCCAGACAACGTGTATGCAAAATTTCATTGTGATCGGTTCAGTAGTTTTTGCGTGAAAGAGTTACAAATATCCAAACATACTTTCGCATTTATAATATTAGTACGGATGACGAAATAAGGTCAGTTAATCCGCCGTCCAATGGCGGCGATATAGTGTCAGTGAGAAGGTAATAACCGTTAAGTATTTTCTCTGGACCTTTGCACTCTTTGCGCTAGGTCCGTTTCCACGGGAAATGAGCGGACTTTCACACAAACGGTCGTACGATTAAAACTTAAACATAATTACCACACACCTACATAGTTATCGGTTCTTGACGACCGGCGCTCTTAACATTTATTTGTATTTTCAATTGGATAAGGTTATATGAATATAGAAGTTTAAAAAATAATAAAAAAAAAATCATTTAATAGACACATGTAAGTTAGAAAGCTGAACAAATATTTTGTGTTCTATTCGTAGGGCAGACAATCACTTAATATTGACCCACTGCTCATTGGCAAGACTTCATAAAACTTCTAACATTGCTGACTAATTGTCCGGGGACTGTTTTTTTTTTTTTGGTATTTTTTCTATATAAATTATCCATATAGATATTATTCTATAGATGGGATAATTTAACACCAAAATAAGCGGTGACTAGGAAACACGACGATGATCTTTCCTACCACGACAGTCTGAATTACGAGGATCGGATACTTAACTGAGCTCCGCTTCTTAACTATACGTACCTACTTTTCCTTAATACAAGCCGTTTAAAATCACAAAAAAAATAATTAAAAACTAGTCTAGTGACGCCTATAGCTTAAATTTTTTAAAAAATTGTGGATGTTTTTAATTAATAAACGTATCAAATGTGTGTATTTTATCAGCAAAATAGCCCATAATTATCATATCCCTTAGAGAAATGTCAAGCAATGCCCTTTTAATAGCTGCAATTTGTAAACTGTTTATAGAATTTCGTCTTAAAGCGTTTAGGGGTAGGCAATTATTTATTTATTTATATAGATTACATACAGCCATAAATTTAAAAAATATATATTATAGATTATATACAAATAGGCTAAAAAGAATCATAAAAATTATATTTTTACATTTATTTATTAATTTAAAAAAAAATTAATAATAATAAGAAAGAAAAATAAGAAAATATTCTATAAATATAAAAATAATTTTTCAAAAGTAATTCGCCAATTTACTTTTTATATGAATTCAAATTGTTGTAAAATATGTCAATATTCATTCAGAATCTTATTGTAGTTGATACTTAGAACTATGAAAGAAGGAATTTTTACAATGATTAATTCTACAATGGGGAATATGAAATGTGTCACTCGTTCTTGTTCTGAATAATATTTTGAATTGCGTTCGAACCCAATCAAATTGCATTCTATATATTCGTAGATCTATATATATTATAGGTAACAGGTAGGTATGTTACGAATGCAGTGGTGTCATTTTTGCACTGTGATAACAAATGATGAGTGAGTGGCACTCGATTCGCAATCGAGTATGCAGCCGGTGCTGGGTGTCACTGACACCAGATCATTATCACCTCTTCAGGTAATCAGCGTTTTGCACTAATGAGTGTCGCCGCGAGTGGCGAGACAACCACTCGACTGGTTCACATATTTTTAGACTTAAATCATTTAGACATCATTTTTATAAATTATGTCTAAGTGACCCTAGACATAATTCATAACTAATATAACTAATATTGAGGGGAAATATTTGAAAATCTATAATAAATTATAAATTTTATTCGGTTACAATTTCTTATAGTTACATAGGATTAAGTTTCAACGTATGGAAGTCGTCATAATGTATTTTAAAATCATTTTTTTTTATATAATGCTGGCTCATCAATAGCTACTAAACAAAAAATGTTTACAAACAAATTAGAAAAATATACCTACTATGTAAGTATGTTAAGTTTAATCAAAATCCAAATATTTTTTTTGCGTAAAAGATTAACAATATCCTTACAAATTTTCGTATTTATCTAATACTAGCTGGTGCCCGCGACTTCGTCCGCGTTGAACGATGAAAGGTACCCTATGTCCTGTCTGGTGACCCAGACAACGTGTATGCAAAATTTCATTGTGATCGGTTCAGTAGTTTTTGCGTGAAAGAGTTACGAACATCCATACATCCAAACATACTTTCGCATTTATAATATTAGTACGGATTATTAGGATAAAAATTATAATATATTCTGCCAATAAATTGTTTTAATTATAATATTTCAGCCATTTCTTTATTGCTATAAATAACCACAGGCTATAAATAACCAATTCAATCTGCAGAAATTATAATGAAAGGGTTATATTTGGTTATACCTTTGTGACTTTCAAAAGTTATACCTCTGTTCTATTTTAGTCTTAATAACGTGAGAAATCTTAATTAATGTTTTATTATTGAAATTCCAGCCAGAATAAACTCAATTTTTGATGTAAAAAGCGATACGATCTTTCGCCGGTCCTTTTTAACATATACGATTGATTTATTGTCACCAACGAATTAATGTTTATCAATATCTATTTAAACGTTATGCTGAAGTTTCAATAAGGTTTCAATTTGTTTGAATTTTAGGAACCCTTAATATAAGAAGAAATCTTTATATAATCTACCGGCTTTTGGAATTTTTGAACAACCTCCCTTCTGAGATGTAAGCGCATAGTTTTAATAGGTTTATTCAAAGTTGCCATAAATACATTTTTGAAAATTCAGCAGCGCACTGCACTCGTCCAGGCGTTAATACTTTGTATCCTAAATTTATTTTACAGAAATAATTAACTTCGTTATTATTTTGTTCCATCACAATGTTTATTTATGTATTTATTATTAGTTAACTCACACTCTAATTAATATAATAAATTATTAATTATAATATACACTAATAAGTACTAATGTAAATTAATAATATTAATTATTAACACTATATTAATATTAATCAGAAGAAATATTTCTTTTACATTAATTCTGATTACTCATTATTGTACACTTTACGCGTCTCGTAAGCGGATCTCGTGTCGTGGTCGTATCGGATGGTGTAACGTGATCGATATCAATATCAGCCAATATCCAGGTAATGAGGGTTTCGTAATTAAATGTCGTCTGTCAAAACCGTCGCCGCGTCAAATAATTAAGTATATTCAAAATGGCTGCCGATGACGTCGCGTGATCCGCCATTGTTGCGTTTATTGACGTTTTATTGAGGGATTTATTTGTAGTAACAAATTGCAATTATTCTTGTGACTTTTGTTATGGGACAAAGACGTTAAGGGACAGTCAAAACCTAGGGCAGTCTTTCTAGTGTTAATAACTACCTAAATAGCCGTGAGATAACATGCTGTGATGGTATGTGAGAGACGGTTGAAAGACCGATTTCACTATCCTCTTCTTGCTCCAGGAATGGTCAACACAGCGCCTCTGATTCCTGTCTGTGGTTATACAGATGTTCCCACTGCCAGGTTGATGACGGTCTATTTGATGGTAGTAACTGCCTTCGCCTATTTCACAAACAACACCATAGATAATGCAATTGCGCTGCCGATATTAATAGAATAATTGGCATAGAATTAAGATGGGGGTAAGAAGTGGACCCTGTCAACCCTTATAAAATAACTTAACTTATAAAATACTTATAAATATAGCCTATGCATATAATATAACACGCGTAATTTATAAAATATAGCCTATTTTACTCGCTAATAATGTAACTTTCTATAGGTGATGGAATTTTCAAAAAAGGTTAGTTAGTTTTTGAGTTTATTCATTACAAACATACAATCTCCTCTTTTGTATTTACAAAAGAGTATTATTTGTATAATTTGTATAATTTGTATAATTTGTATAATTTGTATAATTTGTATAATTTGTATAATTTGTATAATTTGTATAATTTGTATAATTTGTATAATTTGTATAATTTACAATAATTTGTATAATTTGTATTATTTATTTATGTATTTACAAATTTTCTCTTTTTATAATATTAGTATACACTAGTATAGACTACGACAGCCACTTACATCAAATTGACCGTCAACCTGTCTGACGGCCATAACATTAAAAAAAAAATTGTCTTCGTAACTAACCTTGATACTATTATCAAATCACTATTGAATATTTGAATTATAATTACAGTCGTATATAATGATTTACGTACACAGCCAACATTGTTCTAATATTTCTGACCACGCACTGATTCCAAGAATATGATAAGCTAACCATAGTTTCCCATTATGTGTGGTTTTTTTTTTTTCTGAGTTTGCCAAACGCTCACAAATCACTCAATATCTCATCCATAATTTAGCGAGGCGCGTCCGACTTGACAGATTTATGACGATTCTTTCAAGAGTTCTCTACTCAATGCGAGACATGACATTATCTGTGTGACGTATGGCAGGACGACCCACAATATGGCCGCAGACTACCTTTCATTACATCAGCTGTGATCTAGAATGAAAAAGATATGTGTCTTTTCTATGGCACCACACTTATATATGTAATAAAATAAAATTCCAAAAATTATAAGAAATATCAAGATTCTGGCAACATTCAAGAATCACTTATGAAATTTTTTGGTGGAAAATAATATTATATACACTTAATGAATTCCTAAATGATGAAACTTGGCATGTCTTGCAAAAATATAGCATAAAAAATAATACAATAATTATTAAATTATTTTGGAGGAATTATTATTAATTTTTAGATGCTTTTTAAATTTGCACACCGCTTGTCGGTTGAATTATGTGGACAATATTTATTTAAATTTATAACAACTTATGTATATTCAGCGAATAAATTATTTTGAATTTGAATTTGAATCATACGAATATGTTTTTTTTTTATAATAAAAAAAATATATATTACATTTTTGGAAGTAAAGTTTTGAAATTATAACACGCACCGATGAGGCGAATAGCATCGATTGATATTGGCCTTCAAATAAATTCATTAATAAAAATATTATTAACTAGCTGTTGCACGCGACTTCGTCCGCGTAACTTTATAAATTATAGTTTATTTTGCTAGCTGATAACTTACTATAGTTTAGGAGTTCATAGCGCACAAACAACGTGACACGAAATTTTTATGTACATATATAGAGATATATTATTATGTAAATTCCATTTAATTCCGAATTTCTGTTAGCAATCTATCTATGTATTTTTATACACAATTTGTACGTACACATTTTTTTTTGTATTTATACTACCTAACTTATAGAATGTTGATACCTTTAAAAGAATTTAAGTACTTATTTTATGAAGCCTTAAACTACGAAAAATGAGTTTTCTTTATTTACTAATATTTAAATTGCGAAATTATTTTTATAAATTATTTCATCATATATAAATTCTTCATAAATGTATTTTAAAATACTATCCTAAGATATTTTTCTAAGAATATAGAGTTGAACACGAAAAGGCATTTGAAATCGAAACGTCTTACAAAATAGTTAACAAAGGGGCCGAAAGTGTTATCGCAACACGCACATAGAGTCCCGCACCGCATCTGTTCCTTCATAAATCTGTCTCATATGAAAAGAATTAAAACGTTTCCCCATTGTGGAAGGCTGTATAAATCTAGGAGATATCTTTGTGAGGGACGCGCGACGCCCGGGGGCTCCCAACGAGAAATGGCGATATTTTACAAGTTTTTGACAGCCGAGATGGCTTACCTAAACGGCACCTGCCCACTGTGCATTTGACGGCCGATCGAAAAAGTCTACCTACTTGTAAGACTTCGCTTTGTCCAATACATTTACTTAGCTTGCATTACTATGTACTCACCCATAAACATGACCCTCAACTATCCGTACTTCCGTACTAATCCGTACTCTAATATTATAAATGCGAAAGTATGTTTGGATGTATGGATGTTTGTAATTCTTTGAACCGATCACCATGAAATTTTGCATACACGTTTCTGGGACACCTTTCAAAGGACAAAGGTACCTTTCATCGTTCAACCCGGACGAAGTCGCGGGCATTAGCTAGTATATATTTAATATTATAAATGCGAAAGTATGTTTGGATGTATGGATGTTTGTAACTCTTTCACGCAAAAACTAATGAACCGATCATCGTGAAATTTTGCATACACGTTGTCTGAGACACCAGAAAGGACATAGGGCACCTTTCGTCGTTCAATGCGGACGAAGTCGCGGGCACTAGCTAGTATATATATTTAATATTATAAATGCGAAAGTATGTTTGGATGTATGGATGTTTGTAAGTCTTTCACGCAAAAACTACTGAACCGATCACCATGAAATTTTGCATACACGTTGTCTGGGATACCAGAAAGAGGTTGTTGGAATGTAGCCTGTATTGAGAGGGCATTAAAGCACACATAAATAACATGCAAAGACAAAAAGTCTCAGAAGAAGCAAAAAGTGAATGATAATAATTATAATGTACATAAGTGATTACTCGATTCGTACATACACTAAAAATCCATTTACGATCAATTAATAGTCCCTTAAATCAAGTGATTTCGTTTAAAAAATAAATGATCTCAGTTGGAACCACTTAATAAATTGGCCGTTTGGTTGAATATGTTAAAAAAAGTATATAAATCGAGTCACCAATAACAGTATAGTGTGGAGTTTATGGTGATGCCCTTGAAGTCTCTTATCGGAGCAACGATTCTTTATTGACACTATAAATGTGAAAACATACGGAATGGAATTGCGAGCGGGCGCAGGCGATTCATAGACGCCTTTATGTCTATGAATGTCATACGACAGGTGAATATTTTTTACTTACTTAAATAAAATATTATATTTAACCTTCCTTAACAATCATTGTATTATTGATAAAGTCCTAATTGATATTATATTATGACTGGGTTTGTATTTATAGAATTCACAGATAATTATTTAGATTGGGGCCAATACATTTATAATATTAGCAATGTTATTACATAGATATATATCTGAAAATCTACAATATGTCTAAGTTCCTTAAGCTACTTAGCTAATACTTTGTAAACAGCTTAGTAACTACTAACATAGAACTGGATATCTTATTAGTTAACACACCGCGAATTTGGCGTAACAGTCCGTAATATTTTCTCGTGTTTTCCCCACATTACCATGACTGATTTAGGTGCTTAACAAGGCTTTGGCGGAATACGTCCGTGGGTCCTTTTTGATCTGGCCGGGTGAGCCACTGGCTCAATAATCGTTAAGACAAGACGCGTTAATTCTTTACCAGATAAAAATATGTGCTCGGCCTTTGATAGCATTTAAATTGCTTTACGACGGATTCCGTGGCTCGGTTGCACTTTTCAGTGCATATTCACTCGTGTGTGTGTGCTTGTAATAACTTATTATGCAGGTGGTCTTTCTTTACTATTTCTAAAATAAATAAAAAATAAGTTTATCCAACTCTAAGTAACTATTTGTGCCCGATATAGGATGGAGGAACGTATGACCCATATGTTATGTTATACACTACAGCGACCCGCCCCCAGCTTCGCACGAAATTGAAATCATCAAAAATGATATGTTAGCAGAAGCTCACGTATAAAATAAAGCTATGTTAAAAATTTCAACTTTCTAGGCTTAATAGGTAGTTCAGTTAATAGATACCTTAATAGGTTAGTAGGGGATGCCAGAGCCTATTTCCGTATCCCCTCGTAATCTCTTATCCTAAAAAGTTCAAATTCACCATCAAGTTTAGCGTCAGATCAGTCTTTCGACCTTTGCACAAAATAAATTCTAATTTATATAAAAGACAGTATAAACTTGAAAAGGTTGTTATGCGGTGAATAAATGTTGTGTATCCAAATAAATATAACCTATGACAAAAACCGTATCAATACCATGTCTCAGTAAAAAAAAAATAACAATCAATCAAAACCTTTTGCCGTAGCCACTTTGAGGGGAAACGAATTAAGTTTCTATAATTGTATCAATAAAGTCGAGAATGCTTCGCGTAACTTACGTAACCTCAAAATGTTGCCAACTGTACTTCATAAATCGGTCCGCTATCATTGGATCGCACGTCATCCTATCGCATTACAACATTGTCTGTTTGATATCGAATTTATTACACCCAGCTTCATTCAAATCACTCGGAACACGTCACTGACGTCTCATAAATTGTGTGACATATTATCGTTTGAATTCCGAGATTTTTCCCCCGTCAAACGCATCACTTAGCGAACGTGTTTGATAATAACAGCCTTTAAGTCTTAAGGACTAAGTGTTTTGCGTTGGAAAATGTAATTTTGTACAAGATAACATGTTGTGGCTTGCCTCATATTAATGACGGCATGTTTTTTTTTTAATTTATCGGAAATATTTCTGATGCAGCGGTTTACTTATCGTTTACAAGAAGACCAAGAGCGGACATTCCATTCGTTCTCAATATAATGTGATTAACATAGTATTGAAATGACTAGTGAGTATGTAGTACTTACCATCATAGAAACATAGAACTATTTTATTTGATAATGTTTATTCTGCTACCACTATGCTTAGACAAAAATATACCTATGCTTTTCAGCTACTCAACAATATAAGTATGTAAATAATAAATAGGGATTAGGGAAACTATAGCTCTGGCATCCCTCACCGAAATCAAAAAGCATCTTTGCTTTATATGACAGTGAATTTTTGTAAGGGGGTTGTTATGCCTTCAGAAGGATTGTCCAATACCTCAGCCACAATCAGCCAAATATTTTTTTTTTTTTTTTACTTAAATCCCTCCAGCATTATGCGCTGAAGCCTATATCTACATTTCTCTTTCATACCAGTTCTCGCTCACTTGCCTCTCGTACTTTCATGCTTCATACTTTGTCTTTCTTACATTCATCCTCATTCATTCCATTGCGGATGGGATTTCCGCCTATCAATTCTTGATCTGACTATCTATTATTTTATTTCTTATTTTATTATTCCTTACTCTTAGCAGATAGGGTGACACAGGGTAAATAATTAGACACTATACAATATTATTACACAGACGACATTAAAAACATTTTGAACACAGCTTGCTAAACATTAAATAATTATTCTTTAAAACATTAACATTATTGAAATTCGGTAATTTAAAACATTAACAATATTAAAATTCGGGAATATTAAATTTTTATTTAAAACATTAATTTAAATACGTCAATAATTAAGACACTAAGCATTAAATAATACAATATTAACTTTAAGTTCCGCAAACATCTCTGTATACAGCCAAATATTAAAATATACTTAAAAGTATGAGAAGATGCCCAGCATACTTCTGTAACCAAATTTCAATGCAAATTAATTATCCACGTTTAGGAAACCAAAAAAGCGCCATATCGTCACCTTGATGTCAGATGTGAAGTTAGCAATTTTGGTCCTTAAATGAATAACATTATCAATCAATCAATCAATCATTTATTTGCAACTTAGTAACATGCGATTACAAATGAAAAGGAAAAAAAACAGTAACGGTAAAAAAAAAAAGTTACAAGTTACAAAAATGTCCCTTTTTGAGTTACAAGTTATAAAAGTTACAAAACGGCCAGCAAAATACTTTTTGGCACTGATCTTCCGCAGGAACCCTAATTATAACACACACACACACACACACACACACACACACACACACCATGCACACACCCTTAAAAAACAAATAAATATAGATAAATTTAAATAAAATTAAAAAGATTTTTTTTTTGTCAAACACACAAACAACTGCTCGCATGAATAATTACAACACAACTTTGTCTATCTACTTTAAAAATTCCCTGCTGAACATGCCGAAAATGCCCCAAAAAATTATATAATTTAAAAAATTATTTTCCAAATAAAATTATTAAAGTTGAAAATTGGAACATATATTTTATGTTGTTATGTTGCAGATGAGCGGGAGTGAGGCGGGAGGCTTGCGGGGCGACCTGTAGAGATGCGCTCCAAGCAGCAACCCAGGCCGTCGTACCGCTGGCAGAACACCAACGATAACGGTATGTTAACGATATCATTATGTCAGTTAGTGGTTAAAAATAAATCTTTGATTGCTTAACAGTATAAAAAGTAGACAATCACATAGCGCTTGAGAGTAAACAATAATATAATTTATTAGGAAATCGTATTATTAATTCTCTTTCATAAATATCACTGTATATTTATATTACTAAACCTCAAGACAAATGTAATCCTATCCTACCTGTGGCGTTAGCCACCTACTATTGAATCAAGTAGACAGTCAGCCTGACTGTCTAAAGATGTGTCTATTTACCCTAATGTCAAAGATATCGCCAACTTTGTACACTTACATGTATGTAGACAGTGGGATTTTTCCATGAGTGCGTAACTTGAGGCCAAACAAGTCTACGACTGTATCCTTTTGAGTTCAGCAATATTTTCTGATGAAGTGTCAGTACTGAGTACCATAGTAGTGTATAGTGATGTGGTATGCTTCAAGATTCCCTATTTTGCATAATGCATAGACCTGTGGTCCTTAGAAATTAACCAAAATGTTTTTCATTTATAAATACTTTCGTAAATTGATCAATATTTTCTGTATATATTTTTTTTTTTACTATTTTGAAAGGATTAAAAAATATACAGTATACTTACATTAAATAAAATTAAATCTGGATTTTTCACTATTTTTTATGACACTAATTCTATTTTGCATATAAATACCAAGACAGTGTTAGCTATAAAAAAATATCTTAAGTAAAGTGATCTGTTACTATTGTTAAATTATAGATAACAAGACGAGCAAACACGGGACAATTATATAAAAACTTAATAAAGAATATTCAGGTACAGATTTAATGTTTTTGAATCTATATATATATTTGAATAATGTAATACATTTGGTATGAACATAATTAGATCACACCCTAATGAAAAGGCCCCACAGAACACCGCCATGCACTTTTACGCCAATGGCAACTGGCAAAAAATAAATAATATTTATCGCTTCACGGTGGCTTACGTTCATACAAAAAGAGCTATGAGTTATTACGAAGTATTACATTCCACTTTTGTCCTGTGCAATTTAATTTTCAATGCCCCTAACTTTGCTATTTATTGCTAGTTTTTGAATATTCAAAGGTGACGTTACGGTGTCGATTTTGATTGAAAACAATTTTCATATTATATTTTTTAGATTTTTATACTTATGCTCTTTCAAAGAGCATAAATTCAATGATATTACTGGGATGTCATTCACAGGAATGTTTCCTACGACTACGAATACTGGGAAAATATTTAGGCTAAAGAGTTGATCGCAGATTGCATATATATATATAAAAGATTTTTACTAACTTATAACTAACAAATTAGCTTTTACTTTCAAAAGGTCAAACTTTCATATATGAATCAATGCTTTGCAGTGATTTTATAGAAGTGTCCTAACTGCCTTCGTAATACTATAGCATAAGACTTAATTTTATTTGTGGTTGACTCTTAATATGTAAGGCTTCTTCATGCCCTGTCCTGTTGTGGGATAAGCAATATAATGTGTATATATGTGTATATGTAAGTATATAAAGTATGCTGATAAATAAAAGGACATTTAAAAGGACAGCCAGACATTTTAAAGGCATTTTAAAGGACATCATTAAAAACCATGCCATTGCTTTATTTAAACTTATACTTTGGAGAATTTGAAAATTCTTTATTAATTTCAAATTGTGAATATTTCATATTTTATAAAATAAAGATTATTATTTTACAGATCTCGTAAATAATTGAAAATGTTGACTTGTATTTGGAAAACGAAATATTACCAAATTACAAGATGTTACCCAAGCTTCCTATGCATTCTAAAATATTCTAAACTAAATATTTATTTTTTTATTGGTTAAGGCCGACGCTAAATTTAATTTGTTCTTGCTACACAAATGGAATACATGATTTTGTTGGGATAAAGGATAAGATGACTTAATAGAAATTAAAAAAAAAAAGTTGCTCAAAATCGCTAAGTGTGCGTTTAGCTTTACAAAGTGGTGATTTTGATTAAATAGGCGTAGAGTTGTCTACGAACGCGATACAAATAAGATTGCCGTGGGAACTGAGGTATTTGAACTAATAAATTGTTAAAGAAATGGCGTAACAACATATCTATGGACGTAACAATTATGTTGCGTATAATTGTGTATAGTTATAGTGGAATGAATTATTGTTGAAATTAATTTCATACATTACAATACAAAAAAAAAACGTTTGAGCATTGTGTGTTAATTTTGTTCCATAGATCTAATTAAAAATTTTATTTTACGTAATATGACTAACTGTTTGCTTCAAATTTAAAAAAAAAAAAAGTGATGCTTATTTTCTCCCAGGATTTCCATGTGTTCATGCCAAATTTAATGAAATTGGTTCAGTTTTTTTTTTAATGAAAATTGAATACAAAATAATGAGAATCCACCATAATAAGGTTTGTAATCATTAGCAACATTAAATGAATGCAAGCTTAATGCCGATCCTTTTAACACATTCCACACAGCACCATCTAGTTCCACAGTAAGCAACTAATGCTTGTATTATGGATACCAGACAGTTGATATACTACATAGATCACTTTTTTTTGTAAATACATACATATTATAAATATAAAACATCCATGACTCAAGTACAAAGGTAAAATTTTAACACATAAACATTTGCCTCTAGCGGGATTCGAACCCGCGACCGTTTGATTAACAGTTAGGTTTACTAACCACTAGACAAAACGTGTCGTCAAACCAGTTTATGTTTTGTTCATCGGGCAGGCAGGCGGTCCACTTGATAGTAGATGGTTACCGTCATCTACTGGTGCTGTAAGTGCTTTGCCGTCCATTAGTAAGGTAAAAGAGAAGGGATTAGGAAGGGGTAAGGGTTATGTACGGTGTTACCTACTGCCGCCAGACAGGCTTCCCAATCGAGAACAGTGTAAGATATCTTATTGAAGCACCGAAACACAATAGGACACGATTGATCAAAGTAAAGTTGCTCTGCTTCGAAAACTGAAAAGCTTAACAAAGCTAATTATACTTACTTAGGCTCGAGTTCACCAACAGACGGTTATTTTTAAAAAGCCGATTAAAATTTAAACAGCCGTTTAATAATATTTGGTTGATCAGCATCGCTAAACTGCGGCTTAAACGCCCTAAACATCAGATTAATCATTAAGTTAATCAGATGTTTAGGGCATTTAACCCGCATTTTAGCGATTTTGAACAAAAAAATATAATTAAACGGCTGTTTAAATTTTAAACAGCTGTTTAAAAATAACCGTCTGTTGGTGAACTCGAGCCTAATAGTGACCGTATACGAGAACATAATAATGGTCAGTGTGTAATGGCCTTAAGTCACCGAAACTGAACCCTCCGCACGTCGCACGTTACGCGCGATTGGGACGACTTCTTATCGACCACACACGCTGTCACCAAAAAGTGCCACCGTCCTAAACAGCTGCGTCGAAAAGCGCTTTAAATCGCGCTGTCGCACACAATAACGGTCACTCGGTAAAATAATAAAAAGTCCGGCATAGTTTAGTTTTAATTTATGGCCAGTTGGGTGACTGATTTACAGGCTTGTCGCTTTCTCTCTGCTCCCTTTGTACTCGTGTAAACGTGGTTCATATTGTTTTCAATTACCTTTTAGTGGTGGTTAACTTTTAGTTTCGGTTTTTAACTTTTGCTTTTTGGGCTAAAATTTTAATTTATTATACACAAAACACCATTTTTTAAAGAATCAGAAATAAAAAGGGGTACATTAGTCACGAATTGGTTCATCTGTACAGACCGCAGCCTCTTTATATTTATACACAAATACACAAATAACCCTGTCATCGGAAATATTATACGTTTGGTAATGATTTGACCGAACCCAAGTTTTAGTGTCGGTTTTTATGTACGTAAGAAAACAATTGTTAACCCACAAACTGCTGCACAATAAACTTGAGGGTTCAACTTTACGACAGACGCTTTGACTTCCAGTCTTTACCTTTTTATTGACGTTTATTTACAACTGATGTCACTCGGTTATCGTTGTAAATCATTCGCAATGAATGACTGAGAACGGTTTACAATTGCGTCAAAGAAATTTTAGATCTTGTATCACTACTATCACACTAGGTTTTTTTAAGATAAACCATACTAAATGCATACCTAACGCAAGTAACTCTTATAAAGGGTGGAAATTGGTTTTTGACCATGATAAGATAATAATTATGGAATGAAATTAAAATTATTTAACGTATATACCCACATAACCATTGATTACATGAAAAAGATGTGTATTTTTTTATTTATAAACAAGCTGTTATCTGCAAACCTTAATACGATTGCCTATATCTATACAGTGAGTTATCGAATACAGATTCAGATGTTATAGACACGTACAGATTTAAGTATAATATGTAACAAACAGTACCTATATCAAAATTATTTTAATAATCGAACAGTAAAATTGTTTGTTATGTTTTGTTTTGTTCTGTAATGTGTAAGCAACACTGTTTTGTTTGGACATGCTGTGTACACGTGTTTTGGGCCTCTGTCTAGTTCACTTCAGTGTAATCATATCTATTCAATGTATTTAATGTCAGTGTCCTGTTTTGTGTACCTTATTAAATAAAAAAATAAATAAAAAAATACCTAATAATACCGTGGATACTCGTAGGTTGTTTAAAAAACACGAAAATGGCGTTAATCTTCGCCGGGTACCGGAGAATCGGATGTCTGATTTATAGAGTTAAAGAATAGCTCCCATCTTTTGCCGCTTACCGTTTGCCCGATTTATGGCCTCATACGCTTTTATAACTGATTTTTATCACTTGTAAAAGTTTTACGCACAGTTTAGGGACGTTAATGTGACGCTCGTATTGACGAGATCAGCTCCAATTTACTCTTTGGCTAAATCGTAAAAGTGAGAAAAACGACTGAGCAATTTTATATTGAGATTTTTATTCGTCGTTAAATCTGTTATTTGTAAAAATGGTTACCAGCAGTTAAAGTATAGAGATTAGTAATGACATTGTATACTGCGTGAATTTAAAATTTTTATTATTTTAAAAATAATAATACCTAGTGTAGGTATATGTGTGAGCATATTATTGACTGGTTGTGTATTTTTATAAGTAATTTTTAAAACTTATATTTCTAACTATATAGCATATAATTCTATTATACAATAGTGGTATAGTGATATTAGAAAAAGTTTTTTTTTTTTTTTTTTATTTTTTTTATTTGAGTTTTTGTCAAAAAGTCCAAGTTTATTCTATTCAAACAGATGAAGCTTCACAATAGGTATATCTATTGAAAAATAATGGGCGCATTCAGAATAAGCTCACACTAATGATGAAGGTTTCGTTTCTAAATAGACCTAAGGCGCCATCTAGTTTGGAGAATTATTACTAAATGTTAAATATTACCTCATGGTGATTATTATCGGGATAAAAGTGTTTAAAATTATAATCCATAACTTTGACTTTGTGCTATGTTTCAAATGTAATTTTTTAACAAACATATTATATTTAAACACTCTTTAATTTTATAAAATTAACTAACAACATTTCCTTTATAATACTTCAGCTAATTAATTTTGTAATATTCCACTAAAGGGACAAGTTTATTAAGTGTTTTCTAACCAGTTATCGATATTCTCAAAAAAGTATACAAGCCTCATTCTTATCAATAACCTAAAATCAAAGGATCTTTATCACTGGCTATAAAAATAACATAAAATCCATCGCCGTGAAATACAAAACTTTTCAAATAGAACCTGTAATAAAAATCATTGTTTAGAACCATAAAAAGGAACGATTAGGCCCCTAAAGTTGCGATTACGGTATTAAATCATTAATAAAAGTAGATTTAGGACGGTGTGCGGCCATAAAGTTGTTTAGTTGTCAATAAACAAGTGTTAACAACTCTTGTTAAATCGTTAATGCGGTAATCGCTTACTGTGTGGCCCTATGTTTTTATTGTTTAATTTGCGCTCATAATACCAATTACTTTTAGGTAGTTCTAACTGTTTCAAGTAAGTATATAATGGCTATTATTTGACCGTATATAAGAACATAATGTCCTAATCCCGCTTTATTCATAAGATAATGAAATTAATCATTTCAAAAGCTAAACTTCTACAACAATGGAGTGCTTAATATAAAACTGTGTGCTCTGCTACTAAATAGATTTTATCAACACTTTTTTTGCTAATATCTACCATGTACATGATTATGAATGATCAATGTCAAAATTACCACTCAAATCAATATTGTGATACATAGTTAAATGTAGTTGAATTTATTTCATTTAGGGCCTCTTTCACCGTGTGTCAAGTAGGCTAACCGCCATTTAAAGTCACCGGTAACCGGAAACGATGGAGATGATATACATTTGTTTGTACCGTAAAAGTTCCAAACATTAAAAAGAAGATAATTAAAAAAAAAATCGCCTATCGAAGGATGCAATAAACCGAGTGCATAATTTAATAAAACATAAAATTATTTCTAAAAGTAACTAATCAACACTTTACTTGTAGTTGGTGAAAGAGGCCTTTAATTAAATTTGAAGTATGTAATATGCAAAGTTATATAATATTTGCGCGGTGTTCACCGCTGTGATAAGTAGGAGTAAATCCGACCTCGAAACGTGAGAGCGCCGTGCGCAGGCGCATCCTGCTGAACAATCACTTTATGAATGAAACTCGAGACCAACCACGTTAAGGGGAATCCACACTCGCCGTAGACGCTGCTTATTTGTTCACTCATTTCCAATAGTGTACAAGTTGCACTCGAATAAATTAGTCAATTTAATTTAAAAAAAAAATTAATTAAATAAAAAAAGTTTTAAATAAATATTCTTGTTAAATATTACACGTGAGTGTTGTCAACAAATCTACGTGTAACTGACACAGCGACGATATATGTACGACAGTAGGTAAAGTCGATTTTCTGTAATACTTCCTGTGATTGAACAGTTTTGCTTTAATTATAAATTATATAATTAAATTATTAAAAGCTAATTCACGTAATCTAACCTAATTAAAAACTATTTACTTAAGTGAGATAATATACAGAAACAAAGTTCTAATTTCAAAAACATAATTAAGTAAGTAGGTAATCAAGAAAGAGAGAAAGGCTACTGTGTTGTTTGTATGCTGTGTGTATCATACATAGTTGCAACTTGCTGACATTCAAAACGATTTTGCTTAATATAAATTAATTGTATTTAGTCGTAACTTTGTTATTTTATAACAATCCAGCTTGGCATGCAATTTGATGTGTTCAAAGCTTTTAGCGCTCAGTTATATGCTGTTTGTTCGGTTAAATAATTGATTATAAAAACTATATTAGCCAAAGGTTATCATATTATTACCTAATCTCGAAGCACCTGTTAATATACAACGTCTTCTGTGTTAGAAGAAAACACAATGCTTTTTTAAAAACTCCTTATTATTGTAGTTTAAAGCTGTATTTAAAAGATTTTAGCAGTGTAAATCGATGGTAAATTGATCAATAAATATATATTTAAAAAAAAACGGATTTGAATACGGTTTTACTAATGGAATGTGACATGCGGAAGGTTTATATAATTAAAAAAAAATACAAGCGTGCAAAGTCAGGGTCGGGTCGCTAGTATTATTTATAAAATTTATTATGTTTACAAATAACAGCACGTGTGTTATCCTATTGAGGTCGGGAGCACACTCTTGTGCTCGCAGCACCTATAGCGTATTGTATATACACAATATTGTCTATCATCAAATAGACTGTCAGTCTGTCTGTCGCTCTTTACATAAAAAAAATATTAAATTCTAGAATTACCTACAAGAATTTTTATTGCAACCTAATTGAAGAAATTCCTTCAGTTTATTATTTACAACATGATTAGGCGTTTAAAACAAGCTGTGAACGTTTACTTTTTTCATTATAAAAATAAATATAATTTATAATAACATCTCTAAAAAAATGATCGCACGAAACGCCTAACGAAACCTATCATCGTAAATTCCGTTGATTAATGCCTTACAAGACGATTATTATCGTACGAATTAAACGATTTATGATCGAACGAGAGGTCGACACACTTGCGAGATGCGACATGTTTATTAGAACGGTCGAATATCGATTTAATATATTCATATAAATCCCTAGATTTGCCTATTAATAATTCCACATAAACTCGGCTTTGCAGACGAACAATTCTAATTTTAAATTTCGCATCATTCGAAACTTGTAATTGGAGTTAGTGAGGAGCGAGTTTAGAATCGAGTCATTGAGTGCCAACTCGATTTTTGGTTCCTCGATTCAATATCAGTTTCGCATCGATATATTGTTATGGCTGACGTGAGTTACTGTCTCGGAGATGGCAATAGAGAACCGATACAAATAAATATTAAACAGACTTACTTTATCTTTAACTAGTATCTTTTATTGGAATCTTAAATGGGTATTAAATGTTTTGAATTAGCAACCATTTAAAATGGGTTGTGGCTGTGTCGTGGACACGACAGTGTATATATATTTACGTGTGCGTTAAGAGTAATGTTTTCTTTGAGTGTATTATATGTATATATCCCTAATATATCTAACGAATTCGAATAAACCATATATTAAAAAAAAATCTTTGATCTTTAGCTACAGAGTAGTGTGATAAAATTTTGGATTTAATAGATATTTAGGTAACTACAGCATCAAACTGTATATCCCCCGATTTTGCTATCACTTTATCCCACTATGTAAACAAATTTAAAGACGTATTCGCTTCAAAAATAATCATTATTAAACTTCTGAAAGTCCGATACATAAAATATTTTTCTCATAGCCATAAGAATAATGAGGCAAATAAATATTTTTTACAAATTGAAACAAATAGGATTAAAGTTTTAAGAAATATCGAGCAACTTGAAAAAGTAATACATATAAGTGGTACTTTCAATTTTTTTTTTTTTTTTTTTTTTTTTTTATTTAATAAGGTACACAAAACAGGACACTGTCATTAAATACATTGAATAGATATGATTACATTGAAGTGAACTAGACAGAGGCCCAAAACACAGAATACACAGCATGTCCAAACAAAACAGTGTTGCTTACACATTACAGAACAAAACAAAAGAAGAAGACAGAAAACAGAAAAGAGACGCACTTTCATCCAAAAGCAAGCTTAGTCATACTCCAAAAAAAAAGTCAATTTGAGATGAAAGCACGTCTCCACAAAGCCACAACTAAACAAACATTTTAATAATATTAATATATAAGTGCAATAAAATATTATCTATTAAGATTTTATTTAATGATACTTGCAGTCACAATGGCCGTGATATTTTTTTTGAATTTAGTTTAACTATTTTCACAAATGTATAAAGTTGTGTAACTTAGATGTATGTCTGCAATCGAGTTGTCACTGGAATCGATTACACAGAGTACAGAGATCGATGTTAATGCGTTAGCACTGCTCAATCTGGCATTGACGTTGTAAAGATGGACATTTTAGATGGAGCGCTAAAATGACGCTCCTGGAAAAATATGATTTACAAAAATTATAATACTAACTTTTTTTAGTAATATTTAAAATTGTTACATTTAAGTGTGTTTATTCGTGTGAGTACACACTCATATCTAACTTTATAAATATTAAGGTTTTTTTATAATTTTTCGCTTTTTTTTTCTTTATTTAGCATTTTAGGATATTTAAAGTTGCTGTACTTCTATCGGTTAAATGAACTTGAAACTTAAACAGGTTCTAATTATTACCGGAAGTGAGTTTTATTATTGGTTTCTAGCGTCTATATACAACGTCTGTCTTGTCGGCTATAGGTTCTTCATCATATACTTCATAATATACAATAAATTATATTATTATGCGAGAATAGAATGCAAGAATACATCTTCAGTATAGGTGTAACATCAGTGACATTTGTTATTTGATGAAAATTGCAAAGGGCATAAATTGATTCATCTGAACTATTATCCAAATTATATTTAAATGTCCTTCATACTAATTTGAGAAATCGCTTTTTGCTACATGTAGCTCCTAGTAAGACAAATTATTGGAGAAATACATTCATGTCTCGCTCATGTAGACTTTTTAATGAAATTTTACTAGAGGATAAAGATGTTGACCTGTTCCACAGTTCCATAGTTAAAACTAAAAATATTATAGCCAATAAATTCTTCAATGGCCTACCATAATTAACTTAAATATAAATTGTAATCACACATGAATTGTTATCGTTATTATTAGACTAGTTTGTAATCCTTAAACTAAAAGTGGAAATTTTTTATTAGGTATAAGCTATCTATTCAAACTGTTATCATCTAATAATACCTGTAAGTTTCTCTAAAATAAAACAAAAAAAAAATAAAAATAGACATCGTTCTATCAATATCTAATGATTTTTTGCTAAGAAAATTAATATAAAATATATATGTATTTGGAGTGTCATTTTAGAGTCCCAGGAAGTGCTTCTAAAAGTAATGGTTAGATTTAAAAGGCGTTTAAATTAGATGAAGTACCTACGTGTGGGAGTGCGTGAGGACATGTTTATTGGTTCCGAACTGATTTTTAATTAAGTCCAATACACTTTGTTTCTTTTGTTCAATTTCCTGTGAAGTTCAGTGATCTTTACGTTTGATTGTTTTATGGTAAAAGAGATTTTGGAAGAGAAATAACTGCCTAGTTACTGTTTTTATTGAAAACCTTATAATTACAATATTTTATTACAATAATTTCTTAAACAAGCAAAACAACTTACAACAATTGTATTGTTTTATAATTATTTTATTAAAAATATAAAATTGTCTTTAGTTTACCACATAAATAAAAAGTTAATTTGAAAAAAGTAGCTTTTAAGTTAAAAACGTGAACTCTGTTGTAAGAAAATAAGAAGTGTAAAAGTTAGATTTTTATTTGTGTCTGTATTGCCACAAAAATAAAATATACTTTACTTATTAAATCCTAACTGTATCAAGTTACATATAATAACTGAACTTACTTAACAATAACTTTGTCTTTGTCTATCTAACCAGAAATCAACTCTCTTACAGTGATCTGTATTTAATTTGGCACTTTGGGAACTAAATTGAGATATTCGGTTCATTTCGCTTTTGTATAGCGTTATTTTTGTCTATCGCTGTCATTCAATAATACGTCATTCAGAATGATGGAGCTGATATACCTTTGTTTGTACGGTAAAAGTCCCAAACATTAAAAAGAAAATAATAAAAAAATTCGTCTATCGAAGTATGCAGTATAAACCGAGTGCATAATTTAATAAAACATAAAATTATTTCTAAAAGTAACTTATCAACACTTTACTTGTTGTTGATGAAAGAGGCCCTTAGCCACATAAAACTGCATAATATCAAAATGCATTGCATGTAAGTTTAAATATAATAGACAAGTTAATAAACCGTGTTACCATTTGCTGTTAAAATTAAATGTAACAGGTGAGAGCCACAAGTCATATCTAGAAGGTATACAAGTTTGCTCGGTAGTTGGGTGGTTGGTACCGTCGAGTATGATGGTAACTCATTCTGACCGTTCTTATACACGGCACACCTAACCGGCGTGGTACAAGCAAATAACTCATAGCGGATTCCAAAAATTCACACAGGTTTTTATGTTACCGTAATACCTAATAACTTTCATTAAATAATTTGATGTTGTTTTATAAAGGATACTGTGATAAAGATACTGTAATTTTCATAATCATGTTATTATCGTTCAAAGTCCATTACAAATTAATTATATATCTATATATCTTCACACGTTCCACACAGCACCATCTAGTTCCACATTAAGCAAATAATGCTTGTATTATGGAGTAAAGTTGATATACTACATAGATTACTTTTTTTTTGTAAATACATACATATTATAAATACAAAACATTATTAATTACAAATTAATTGAATAATAAATGTTAAATTTACATTTTATCATTATAGTTTATATGGAAGTGTCTAAAATTATTGCTATATTATATCTTCAAAATTCTCCGGGACATTTGCATTTTAAATTTATATATACAAGTAAAAACGAATAGAAAAATGTGTTGCTAAACGCAAACCTGCTGGACCAATGTGCTTAATTGTTTTTTCCAATATTCATTGTAGTCAAGAAAAATTGGAAAAATATCCAGAAAAGCAAAACATTAAATGCGATTGTATTTATGTACATTAAAAGCACATTTTTGTTGACCCGCTGTCGCTTAATACATTGGAGCACACGACGGGCCCGATCGTTGATAAATTGTATCAATAACGGCAGCGAGAGACGTCGGGTGCCTTCAATAGTGTTTACCGCTCCGAAGCCAGGTTTAGCTTCTGTCATATTATCCACCGGTGGAGAGGTGTATTCGGAAATTTATTAAAAGCTTTTGAACCTTCACTAATTAGACTACATTAAGACTCTATGGTATTTAATTCTCTATTTTGTGACAATAGTTTCTTATTAAATATTCCATAGTTTTTTTTAATTGTAATATAATTGATCGCAATGAATGGTTCGCATCATGACACCCACTTAATTTTATTAAAATTGTGTCAAAAATAAAAAAAATCACATTGTTATAAATTTTCAATAATAAAGAAATCTTTGAAGTCCAACTTAAGCGTAAAGTGTTACAATCTATCATAAGGTAGTAAGGAGTACCTTTAGAGTACTATGGTTAATACTCTTATTACGATGAAACTTAATTCTAAGGGCCTCTTTCATCAACTACAATTAAAGTGTTGATTAGTTACTTTTAGAAATAATTTTATGTTTTATTAAATTATGCACTCGGTTTATTGCATCCTTTGATAGGCGATTTTTTTTACAAACAAATGTAAATCATCTCCTTCATTCTCGGTTACCGATAACTTTAAATGGCGGTTAGCCTACTTGATACATGTTGAAAGAGGCCCTAAATGTACTTAATCAAAAGGACAGAGCTAAAGGACAGAGGACAAAGATAAATTGAATCCTCTCACTATCAAAATGTTAAAGTATATCGATCTAGATCTACAGGTAAAATTATGTGGGAGATATAATAGATCAACTCTAGTCAAATGTCAGTTGTCTGCGCGCGCGCCGCCCTCGGTGATGTATAACGCTCGTGATAGTTCACTCGCACACAGTGTCCTCTATCTATGCTTGGAAAAATCTCTGCTGACTTATAACATTCACTATACTTGGTACAATTCATTTACCTTAGAAATCAGTTTAGAATATTATATTGTTTATTTATTTTATAATGTTAAGGTCAATAGACAGTCTGATGGTCCATTTGATAATTGCATTATTAAAACCGCGACTATGAATAAAATCGTCATTCAGTATAACAGTGGAAAACAGTCTGCCCGTCTATTTTTTTTAATCAATACAAAATTTTAATGTCAAATGTTCACACAATCGCTTTGTGTACAAGTATCGAGGAATATGTATATTATAATTTTTATGATTCTTTAGGCGTATTTGTATATAATCTATTTAAAAAAAAATATCTTCACACATTCCACACAGCACCATCTAGTTCCACAGTAAGCAACCATAGGCTTGTATTATGGATACCAGATAGTTGATATAATACATACATTACTTTTTTTTTTGTAAATACATACATATTATAAATAGAGAACATCCATAACTCAGGTACAAAGGTAAAATTTTAACACATAAACATTTGCCCCTAGCGGGATTCGAACCCGAGACCGTTTGATTAACAGCTAGGTTTACTAACCGCTAGACCAAACGTGTCGTCAAAATGTCGTCAAATCTATGATATATATTTTTTAAATTTATGGCTGTATGTAATAAAAAAAAAACTAATAAAATGACAAAGGTCTTAAAGCGTTTGGTTCCCGTTTGCAGTACCCCAATACTAGGCAGGGTTCGGTCGTAACTCGTGTAGACAAGGGCCGCGACAAGCTATCTTCCTACCATGGAAAACACTCCATCGAGACATCGCTTACTAACGAGCCAGATCGTGACTTGTACCGGGTTCTGTTCTCGGGCAGGTGCTACGTTTACGCTCTCCTACTATATACTCGTAGATCGTTATAATTCAGTATAAATATATGCAAATATTGATAAAATGCTGATTGTTTTTTTTATATAAAATGTATATAAAATTTTGTTTTAAAAGTCTATTTCCTAAGTTTATTATATCGAGATTTATTTTTTATGAGAAATATCGACAGGAGATAATATGGAGGGAGGGATTAAAGTTTGATTAAAACCCTAAGGTCAAGGCCTTAGGGTTTTTCATTGCTGCTTAATCTATGTCTATAGTAATATTATAAATGCGAAAGTATCTTTGGATGTATGGATGTTTGTAACTCTTTCACGCAAAAACTACTGTACCGATCACTAAGAAATTTTGCATACACGTTGTCTGAAACACCAGAAAGGACATAGGGTACCTTTCATCGTTCAACGCGGACGAAGTCGCGGTCACCAGCTAGTCACCTATATGTAGAATTTCAGCTATGAATTAAAAATTAATAAAAGAAAAGATCCGTAAAATGATCCACCAAAAAGTAACGGATTCGGATACGGATCTTTCTTCTCCCTCGGATATCCGGCACATCACTAGATTCCACTATAATTTCTTTGCGTCCAAGTAATTTGGACCTAGGCACAAATAAATTATTACGGATTTTAAAATATTTATCTATTTTATCATAATAATAATTGATGTTAAACAGCTGATGAGCATTTCGTCACGTAACGGAGGCATCGAACGTCGTTCACGATCATTAATTCACAACTTGCTCTATACTTTAAACTAATCAATCTCAGCTAACAATGCTGTCTCGTGTGATTACTCCCGGAGTGGTAATAAGACGAGCGGGGTTGTGGGACGGAGGGCACCTGTAGAGCCGCCACTTGTTGCTTTGGCAAGGTGTCGACTTGACGTTCCATAGGTACTTACTCTAGCTCTAGAATTACCTATTTAACCTGTACATAGCATCAATAGATAATTTACTATGTATATTCTAATCCGTACTCTAATATTATAAATGCGAAAGTATGTTTGGATGTATGGATGTTTGTAACTCTTTAACGCAAAAACTAATGAACCGATCACTATGAAATTTTGCATACACGTTGTCTGTGACACCAGAAAGGACATAGGGTCACCTTTCATCGTTCAACGCGGACGAAGTCGCGTGCACCAGCTAGTATTATAAATGCGAAAGTATGTTTGTATGTATGGATGTTTGTAACTCTTTAACGCAAAAACTAATGAACCGATCACTATGAAATTTTGCATACACGTTGTCTGGGACACCAGAATAGGGTACCTTTCATCGTTCAATGCGGACGAAGTCGCGGGCACCAGCTAGTTATAAAATAAATACGTCAATAAAGGATTATAATAATACAAAATTCCTCGTGTTGCTATAACACTTTGGCCAGGCGTTAGTTTTATTTATCCCTCGAGAATAGTCCTTTTTTTCTGGATGAAAGGTACCCTATGTCCTTTCTGGTGTCCCAGACAACGTGTATGCAAAATTTCATGATGATCGGTTCATTAGTTTTTGCGTGAAACAGTTACAAACATCCATACATACTTTCGCATTTATAATATTACGTACGGATGTACTTTAAACATGTAAGTAACGGTAAAAGCTGGAAATGCAGCAAATTCTATCGTCACATACAGCTCCATGTGTTCGTAGAAGCTGTCGCCAATTGATCCTTAACCCTTCGAGATAAGGGTCACGTTGGTGTTGTCGATAAATACATGAGATGTAATGTAAGTAATAAATTGCTGGTTCCATGACGACAACTCGTACTCACGATGGCGAACATAACACTTTACTTTTGCTAAATTATTAAAACATCTTTATTTACTTAAAATATTTTTATTGATTTTGTTCGGTGACGTTCTGAAGAATGCCTCCTACTTTTGGGTCAGTGAAACCTCAAATCTTCTTTACATAGGTATCCCAATAGCAAAGGATTATACTGTTAAATATTTGTGTTGTATATCTTAAAAAAAAATACACATGTTTTTAATGTCTGAAAACGGTAATGTAACATGGAATTTTAAAATTTTTGTGCTAATTAGAATTGCAGTCTTAAAAAATGGACACCAGTTAAATGTCTACTGTCCTGTCAATTGGTATATATAAAAAGTAGTCGATTTGTTGGTCCATTATAAAATGCAGCAGGCGAAAAACATTAACTTCCTAATAAGTAGTGGATAGCATAATAAAATCCTTGCTAGATGATTATCGTCAATTTGGTGCGGCGATTTATTGCTGGTAAACGGTGTAAGGAGCGGTTGGGATGCGCCAGCGCACCGATAAAACTTGCTATTATCTGCGCGGGAGTGTAAAGTTTGGGACACATTGCGACATGCTGCCGACATGTTTTTTGTATGATAATAATACTATAAATATCTTCACACATTCCACACAGCACCATCTAGTTCCACATTAAGCAACTAATGCTTATATTATAGATACCAGACAGTTGATATAATACATAGATTACTTTTTTTTTTGTAAATACATACATATTATAAATATAAAACATCCATAACTCAGGTACAAAGGTAAAATGTTAACACATAAACATTGCAGCTAGCGGGATTCGAACCCGCGACCGTTTGATTAACAGCTAGGGTTACTAGCCACTAATAATAATAATATAATAATAATAATATATAAAGAAATTTATCTATCTTAAAATTTATCTATCTTATCTTTAAATCTAAGAAAGAAAAATATATAGGTACTTGAATAATAATATTATATTAATAGAATTTTGTTAGCAATATTTTATTTGAATTTCCGCGGGCATAGTAAACATTTTTGAACATCTATTTAATTAATTACATTATTATATGTACGTGTGTACGTCGTAACGTCACACTTCAACTCAATTTTTTTTTTTTTCAAATATCAACTTTATCGATAAAGAGGTCAGACATTTTCTCAGATGTAAAATTTAATTTTTCAAATCCAATGAAGTCGCGTGCACATATTTCCGATCTAGAAAATGGTATGAAATAGTAATATGAAGGTTAATTGCATAAAAATATGCACTCGGTGTGCACCTGCCTTAAAATAGGTCTCTTATTACAAGCAACTACACGGACATGGTAAAGGTGAGGCTTATCATTAATTACCTGGCCAGTACCGATTACTGCGTGATTTACTCCTCATAGGTATATATGTTTCTCACTCAAACGTATAATTGCGCGCTTTCAATTAGATTCAGGACCGGCCATTTATTAAGAAACTATCATGTCAGATTCCTTTTTTGAATATCTACCATTGTTGGTAGTTTTCATAAATGAGAGGTTATTTTTATCCTTAACTATTGGCTTGTACTTAACTGGTTATTTATTAGGTATCTGTGCACTACTGTGTTCAGTTTTTACTTACATGGAACTTATAATTTTATAAGTAACAACAAATTTTTTTTTAAGTATTTACGAATGTAACGAACATTCGTAAATACTTAAAAACATACTTAACATCACCATAATCATTTAAAAAAAAAAAACCAACTGTTTCCAAATACTTTTATTAATAACACGCATATAATATTCAAAAAGAAAAACGCTTTTAACAAAAAAGATATCCAAAATTTACATCTCATGTTATTTCTTACACCAACTACAACATGTGTAATGAGTAACACTAATCTAATTTATAATTAAATATATGTAGTTAAAATATTATACGGTTCTAAGCAACAGTCGAGAGCTTGCAATGCTTAACATTTCCAGTATTGAGCACAGAAAATGTACCGTGCAGTGCAGCTCACTAACGACATTGTTGTATTCAAAACCGATAACACATAACTAAAACGGTCTCTTGTTGGAAAACGCGTGCACAGTGACCATACTATAAACGGATAATGCACCGTGAGAGATAATAAATAAGCTCTCATCGTTTACATGGCCAGAAAGGGACGGACGTATCGCGTGCGAGAGAGACGGCGCGATGTTTATGCGTTGAGCACGCCCACGGTGCGCCCGGGCCGCTTTTTGCACAGTTTTTCTGCAATAAACTTCAAGTTAAGTGAAGGCAGGAGACAACCGCAGTATATTTCAATTTATACTGTCACCGCGCAGGCTTTTACGCAATGGTTCATAATAAAATAGACGCAATTTAAACTCTTGTTGGTCTGTCTTCGGTGTGCACTGCGCTTTATATCTTCACACTTACACGTATTTAAGGTTCTATATCCTTGCCATGTGCACCTAGAAAATCCACTTCTCCATTTAAAATGACCGATTTTGATGCAATTTGTCAGTTCCTGATGCAGACTCACATTTAAGCGTATATGGAAATAAATGCGTACAAACAGCTTGACAAATATCACTGATTATTATAGAAACGTGGAGTTATTAGCCGCACGCCACTGCGAACGTGGATAGATGGAGCCGATAACGTTCGCTCCGGGTTCGATTCCTATGTTAAACATTTGTTATAGGGCTTCCGGGACGATTGGAGATTTATTTGAATAACTTTGACTTAGCAATCTCGACGATAAGATATCAAGTTAATATATTTTATTTAATCAATGTTTAGCGTTATAGACATTCTACTGATAAAGTTGGTTCAAATCCGATATTATATAAACCTATAAGCCCGTCATAAACGTAGCTATAATATACGTATATTAATATACCGTGCTATAATAATATATATTACGGTATACGTTGGTGATGTCATAGAAATATATATTATAGCTGCGTGTGTGGTCACTCCAATATTTGTATAGAAAATATATCGTAATATGCCTTGCTATAATTTATATTAATATACATATACTTTATAGCAAATTATAGCATATAATAATAATATTTATTACGTATAGCTACATGTGTGACGGGCTTTAATCTATAAGAAAAAGCTCGATAATGTCCTGTCAACTTTGGCGTCTGTTAACTTACCTGTAAGTATAGACAAAACATTTCAGTACCTTTTGTAACGAACTTTATTTTTTATTAATATTTTTGAAATGATTATACTAAATTATTAGTCAAAATTATATTTGCGAAATTTCTAGATACTTAATTTGAAATGTCTAAATTGTATAGAATATGTACTTGTAGTATACATATTTAATAAATATTTGAACTAATAAATTATAACAAAAAGCTGAATAGCAGTCCGAACACATTATTAGAATCCACAATATTATAAAATCAAAACCCATTGAAATCGCCCAAAGAACACAAATACAGTACGAGTACACCCACGGTCTGTCGTGTGGTGCAAACGACAAACTCACAGCGACTGTATTGTTAATTAGTCTTTGATATATCATATAAAACTATTTATTATATTATACTTAAAGAATAGTCAAGTGAGCACGATTAGTACCTAATGTAAGGTTTAACAACACTTTGCATTAAGGCTGCAAGAAGTTATTATCTTTTCATAGTAGAGTTTAATTAAATTAAATATATTATATAATATCAAATTATATGAAAACATATAAAGATAATTAGAAATAATTATCATTATCTCAAACAGTGACTGAAATAACACAAACATGAAGTTCTGTTTAAAGTCAGCAGAGCCAATGTGATTGTCGATGTCCATTTTAAGAACTCGAGATCCTTATCCCTCGGGAATAGTCCTTTTTTCTAGATAAAAGGTACCCTATGTCCTTTCTGGTGTCCCAGACAACGTGTATGCAAAATTTCATAGTGATCGGTTCAGTAGTTTTAGCGTGAAAGAGTCACAAACATCCATACATCCAAACATACTTTCGCATTTATAATATTAGTAAGACTAGCTGGTGCCCGCGATTTCGTCCGCGTTGAACGATGAAAGGTACCCTATGTCCTTTCTGGTGTCCCAGACAACGTGTATGCAAAATTTCATAGTGATCGGTTCAGTAGTTTTAGCGTGAAAGAGTCACAAACATCCATACATCCAAACATACTTTCGCATTTATAATATTAGTAAGACTAGCTGGTGCCCGCGATTTCGTCCGCGTTGAACGATGAAAGGTACCCTATGTCCTTTCTGGTGTCCCAGACAACGTGTATGCAAAATTTCACAGTGATCGGTTCATTAGTTTTTGCGTAAGAGTTACAAACATCCATACATCCAAACACACTTTCGCATTTATAATATTAGAAGAGTACGGATTCCGCCCGTAGCTCCTGCCTGAGACCACACAATAAGATAACACACTTCACACAAACGTCTTGATGGTTTGAATAAAACTGGTAGCTCATGGCTCTCATGTCCCGTGACAAAGGCGATGCATGGTGTATGGTGCTGTCATTGGTCGATGTCAACTATTGCTAACCTATGCAAAGCCACGACATTTGTTGCGTCATGTGATATGATACGATGCGATTATGCCTGTATACGTGGGTTGGAAAGAGCCTTGTGTTTTTGTTATTTATCTTAACTTATTGGCAAATTTTCCGTCTACTTAAAGGCTTAATAGGTTTAAATTATTTATAAGTATTTTTTCAAAAATAATTAATTAGTTTTTAAGTTTTGTATATATTAATTTGTATATAATTTACATTTATCATTTAGTTAGTTAATTAATTAATTAATTTTTCTTAATTTTAATGTAATATAATTGATTATAATGTCACATTAATTTAGAGTCTCAAGATTACAAACGCCGATACAGTAATTGGCAAATTAATTTTTGCCTTCATAATAAAATTTTTGACTCTTATGGTATGCGTTCGGATATGAGTCCATGCCATCTTCTATTTGTATTTATTTATGTTATTAAAGCTATTATAGTTACTTACATCAGATATCAATTAAAAAAATATTGTGACGAGAATTTAAAATGACATGCCTCAACAGCTTACTTCTGAACTTCTCCATAAGGATTATTTATTCAAAACTCATTGTTGTTAATATTATTATCCAAGTAAACCCACACGTACACACATGTGTATGAAACTTTGACAGAATTCAGCGTGGGTGTAGAATTGTATTTAATTACTCGGTTATCAGATGAGGTTTCCATAAAATTTGTATGTATCTAAAAACATCTGGACTGTCAGCTTGCAAAACCCATATTATATGTATTTGACACTAATCAGCATTAGTTTATTATGACGCCGGTTCATATGCTATAGTTAAAATTGGTCGCTTGTGTCGAGGATAGGCCATAAAGAGATTGAGTTGAGATGTTGCTTTGTTGCAAAGTACAAATGAGTTGAAAACAATATAGCATTGTTGTGCATTTGTTTTCCGCAGTCGCCATTTGTTTTCTGCGGAAAACGCAAACCAAACTAGAATTGATTAAATTTACTGCTGTAAGATTTTATCGGTAAAGCGGTTAATTGTTGCTATAAAAAAGCGGGCAACAGAGCTCGGAACCACTGCCTATGGACAGCTTGAAGTAAATAGGAGAATTTGTGATTTTTTTTTAACTATATAAATTTCAGTTAGACATAAAAATAATAGGATAAAGGATAAGGAAAATGTGTTGCTATAAAAAAGCGGGCAACAGAACTCGGAACCACTGTCTATGGACAGCTTGAAGTAAATAGGAGAATTTGTGATTTTTTTTTAACTATATAAATTTCAGTTAGACATAAAAATAATAGGATAAAGGATAAGGAAAATGTGTTGCTATAAAAAAGCGGGCAACAGAACTCGGAACCACTGTCTATGGACAGCTTGAAGTAAATAGGAGAATTTGTGATTTTTTTAACTATATAAATTTCAGTTAGACATAAAAATAATAGGATAAAGGATAAGGAAAATGTGTTGCTATAAAAAAGCGGGCAACAGAGCTCGAAACCACTGCCTATGGACAGCTTGAAGTAAATAGGAGAATTTGTGATTTTTTTTAACTATATAAATTTCAGTTAGACATAAAAATAATAGGATAAAGGATAAGGAAAATGTGTTGCTATAAAAAAGCGGGCAACAGAGCTCGGAACCACTGCCTATGGACAGCTTGAAGTAAATAGGAGAATTTGTGATTTTTTTTAACTATATAAATTTCAGTTAGACATAAAAATAATAGGATAAATAAGGAAAATGTAAGAATAGGTACGTCAGTTCTCAAACAGAAAAAAAAAATCGGATCAATATCGGTCTATCCGTCTTTTTATGACTACGTTCCTTCAAGGACAAAAGCAACACAAATTGGTTAATTTGTCTAAAGTTTATTAAGACTTCCCATTTCTAAGCAATAACTATTAAATTAGACAGTAACTCATATAAACTAGAGTTAGACATTAATATTAAGAAGTAGTCCTCAAGCTTTTGAGCCAAGGAACCCTTTTGCTAAGTAGTCAATAGTTGGTTACGAAGTAGGGCTCATTACCGCCTCTACTTGCCGACCAAGAACAATGGTTACTGATTGTGTTCAACCGTAAACATGCGAATGGCCACAAGTGCACTGACCTCTCCTATGCTAACTTTATCAACTACATTATATTTCCTGCATTCCGAACATATTTATTTATGTTTTTGAAATTTTACAAACTAATTGATAACCATTTTATTATCGGCAATTAAATGATTGCGCAGAGCGGATAACCGATGGGGTAGACGAGTTTTCTAATGGTGGCCACGAATTGGAAAGACGACTTGAAAGGCTTCGCAAGAAACTGTGCTTTATGGCGAGCCTTGGAAGAAGCTTATATGTAGCACTGGAGAGTCACGGGCATTGATGATTTTATTAATCTCGGCAAGCGGATTGACGGTCCACTTGATGGTATATAGCTACGGTTGTCAAATAACACAAGCAAAGCCACAGTCTATCTGTTAGGGCCTCTTGCACCATGTGTCAAGTAGGCTAACCGCCATTTAAAGTCACCGGTAAACGGGAATGAAGGAGATGATATACCTTTGTTTGTACGGTAAAAGTCCCAAACATTAGAAAGAAAATAATAAAAAAAAATTCGCCAATCGAAGGATGCACAAAACCGAGTGCATAATTTAATAAAACATAAAATTATTTCTAAAAGTAACTAATCAACACTTTACTTGTAGTTGGTGAAAGAGTAAGGGCCTCTTTCACCAACTACAAGTATATCAGCTCCATCAACAAAGGTATATTAGCTCCATCATTCCCGGTGACCGGTGAATTTAAATGGCGGTTAGCCTACTTGACACTTTACTCAGAGATGGTGAAAGAGGCCCTAAGTATAATAATGGATAAAGTATTATGCGATAGATAGGCTGGCATCACTTACACATTTCACAGTGTCTAAAAAGATGGTTACTGCTGTCAGATAGACAGTCACTTTATGACTGTAGGTATATCCTGCTAAATAGGTTTAAAATCTATACTAATATTAGCTGGTGGCCGCGACTTCATCCGCGTTGAACGATGAAAGGTACCCTGTGTCCTTTCTGGTGTCTCAGACAACGTGTATGCAAAATTTCATAGTGATCGGTTCACTAGTTTTTGCGTGAAAGAGTTACAAACATCCAAACATACTTTCGCATTTATAATATTAGCTGGTGTCCGCGACTACGTCCGCATTAAACGATGAAAGGTACCCTATGTCCTTTCTGGTGTCCCAGATAACGTGTATGCAAAATTTCATACGAGTAGTGATCGGTTCAGTAGTTTTTGCGTGAAAGAGTCACAAATATCCATACATCCAAACATACTTTCGCATTTATAATATTATTAGTACGGATTATAGAGAGGAAATATTTGTTTGTTTGTTTGTTTGCATTGAATAGGCTCCAAAACGACTGGACTTATCTGAGAAATTCTTTCACTGTTGGGAAGCTATATTATCAGCGAGTAACATCCGTACTAGTCCGTACTTCCGTACTAATATTATAAATGCGAAAGTATGTTTGGATGTATCGATGTTTGTGACTCTTTCACGCAAAAACTACTGAACCGATCACTAAGAAATTTTGCATACACGTTGTCTGGGACACCAGAAAGGACATAGGGTACCTTTCATCGTTCAACGCGGGCGAAGCCGCGTGAAACAGCTAGTATAAAATAAATAAGTAAAACGTTGCATTAGTTAAAGTCACTATTAAAACGTTTGTATATTATGGTGTATATTTGAAAATGAAACGAGCCCGTATGCGTGCGAAGATTGTAAGAGGGCGAATAATTAAATCGATTCCCGGTTGGAAACATTTTATTATTAATCAGCCTGTTGGTCTAGTCGATATTAACCTTTAAGTTATGCGAGCCAATTAAATGAGTGCTTCGATTGTGAGGGTGATTTGATGAGTAACAACTGCATGGAGTCGTTGTTATGTCTGTTACGATATATTTGACGTAGTTGCTCATTTAGCATCTTAGCATATTGAAAGGAACAGGGTATAGTGTAAGGTAATCAATACAAATCATTATTCTTTTTGAAGTTAGTACATTTTTAAATTTGATTCCATAGTGGGAGGCAATTTAGAAAAGTTATGATAAAAAAATCGGATAATACAGTTTTTGATGTTGTAACATAATCTATCATCTACATTCAAAATTTAATTATATCACTCAATAGCTAAAGGACCAAAAATTTTTGTTTGTATATATATGGTATATTCGAATTCTATACATAATATGGTCAAAGAAATTTTCTTGTAACGTACATGTATTCACGAAAAACGCACGGCCCGTGTCTATACTTATTAATACCAGAGCCAGCCATATTGATTCGTTTATTATTTACTAGCTGGTGCCTGCGACTTCGTCCGCGTTGAACGATGAAATGTACCCTATGCCCTTTCTGGTGTCTGAGACAACGTGTATGCAAAATTTCATAGTGATCGGTTCACTAGTTTTTGCGTGAAGGAGTCACAAACATCCATACATCCAAACATACTTTCGCATTTATAATATTAAGCGATAAAAAAATAAAAAAAAATATTGCATAAAAAGACAAAAACATTTATTGGAACGTTTAAAAAATTAATTTGTGGCAACTCCACCGCCGCTCATGTTCCGCGAGACGCGGAGAGCACCTGAGTTTTCTTTTACCCCGTAGTCAGTCCAAAATGAAGTAGCTCCGTCCATACGTTACGTCGGAAGTGGACAGGCCGAGTGAAATGGCCGCCACGTCGCTTCCGGTGGCCCACCCCTTTCGTCTCACCCCCATTCGGCGTCCAAGCTTTAATTAAAGGCCGGGATAAGGTTTTAACACGTCTCCACCTTTGAAAGGTTCTTGTCTCCCGATTGAATTGAAAAAGCTTTTTTCAACACTGAATTTAGGAATGGGGCGGGGGAGTATTAGGGAGGAATTAACGTACACTTGATTGCGACGAGATATTTTTTTTTTTTTAATTTCTATTAACTTTCTTTTTGTTTAAATTATAAATGGCGCTTTAACTATAGCATATATATGAAAAACAGCACTTAATTATTTTTCCTTATTGTTACAGGTATGTTGTAAATTTGGAGTTTATTTTCAAATTGGTAAGTTTTAATTAGTAAATTTTATAGAAAACATTACTAGGTGCAGAGCAAAAAATACACTGCTTTAACATACATGTTTGTCTGGAGGTTTTTTTAGTTTATTTTGGTAGCCTTTTTGATGTTCTTAATTTAAAAAAAAATGACATTTTCCCGTCTTCCCGTTTTCTTATCCTAATATTGGTCGTTCCAGACGAATGTTTTCATCTGCCATGATCGTAGTATACAGTGATTACAGCAGTAACCACCCCATTACAGAAGACCACCGTGCAATTACAGTTCTCCCTCTTAGGGCAGACATTTCAACGAATTCTCCTGATGTAGCTTGTGTATATCATAGGCGACGTCAGTATGTCTGCCACCCATTAACATAAAAAAGCAAAAAATTTAATTAAGTCCGTACTTCCTACTAATATTATAAATGCGAAAGTATGTTTGGATGTATGGATGTTTGTAAGTCGTTCACGCAAAAATTACTGAACTGATCACCATGAAATTTTGCATACACATTGTCTGTGACACCAGAAGGGACATAGGGTACATTTCATCGTTCAACGCGGACGAAGTCGCGGGCACCAGCTAGTATACTATAAGTGCAGTGATAGAGTAATGTTTCGTGCCGAGGTGACACATTTGACTCATGACGCGTCCGTTCACGATTCCCGCCACGCAAGGTATGCGCCCGCGCATAGCAACTGCACAGCTGTTTGCAATAAACACCGCCGTTCAATTACAGCAAATAGATTTTGACACGTTTTCAGGTGTGTAGCTTCCACGTCTTACAATGTGATTTAAGATTTTAGAAATAAATATCTGCACTAACATTATAAATGCGAAAGTATGTATGGATGTATGGATGTTTGTAACTCTTTCACGCAAAAACTACTGAACCGATCACCATGAAATTTTGCATACACATCGTCTGGGACATCAGAAAGGACATAGGGTACCTTTCATCGTTCAACGCGGACGAAGTCGCGGCCACCAGCTAGTTATAAAATAAATATGTCAATAAAGGATTATAATACATTGTATTGATTCATTCATAATTTATGTTTATTAATATTTTTTGTGTAAAATGTAAGAATGTGAATCGTTTGCTTATAAATTAAGTGATTTTAGTGAAATGGGTGTGAGTTTCGCATGGGAATTTCTTCATTTTCCGTCGAACGAGTCTTGTCGGTCGGTCGCTCGACGGACCTGCGCCCACGCAGGTCGCGCCGATATCTAGCGTTGGAAGCTGCATACTTTACCACCGTTTTATATTCAGATACTCCGCACTATCACACCTATAATGGCTTCTTCTTTGTTCTACTGTAAAAACACATTGAACATTAATACTTAAAATTACACATTTGTTTTCCTGGTTTTTATCCGAAAATAAGGAGACTTGTTTTGTAGACGATTATTCGTCCTCTGTGTGACTAATTATGCCTGTTCTATGATTTTTTTAAAATAATTTCAAAAATGTTTAACCTAAATCGTATGTATAATTCAACCTTGCTTGATTTAATGTGATCATGATTTAAGTCAGTAGCATGAAACAATAAAACTAAAGTGCACTTTACGCCGCTGATAATAAAGATCGTATTTGTCCGTCACGCTGTGATATGTGTGTTGATTGTTATGTTCGTGCATCCACAAAATGACATGCTCACCGCGCTGCACGTCACAGATAAGCCTCGTCAATGGCTGATGACGTCATTATTGTCATCGACTGTAATTGGCCAGCGACGATAAACGCTCCTAACAATTAGTTAAGCCACGTTCGCATTCAATGTTCATTGACAGTTTTGTTTAAGATTCAATGGTGACTAATGAGTTTTGACGAGTATTGTATGACGATTAATAATGTTAAAAGTACCTAAATCATTTCAACCATGTCATGTTATAAACAATATACATATTATAATGTAACAGAGTATTTATAGAAACTTCGCTTAGTATGACTTAAATAAAGAACCTTAATATTTAAGACTTCATTGATTTTCTAAGCATAAATATAGCTATCAAGGGAACCTTTTACATAAAAACAGTATTTGGTGTTCGTATAAGAAAAACATTATTTTATCCTCAAATGTCACGTCACAATATATAACATTCACCTACATTGATATAACATTGTAAGCCTTTATGGTATCAGGGAGCGTTTACACAAGCCCTGTCGGTGACAGGAGGCGGTGGTGTAAGTCACTAGCAATCTGTATAAAATAGATGATCACCATAGTAACAAATATTGGCAGGGCACACTGCTTTCCGTCTGGCGGCTGTAACCACTCGTTTGCAGTAGAGTAGACCATAATGAAATAACAACTCTGTGTTGTTGTATGACACCGCACTTATGTAATAAAATTTCAAAAAGTAATTATAAGGAATTTTAGAAATTTCCCAGTGTTCATGGAATCATCTGGTGGAAAAAGCTTGTTATTTCCTCAATGAGTTCCTAAGTGAATACCCATGTCTAATCTGTGTCTTATAGGTTGAGTATGTGTATGATGTGTATTAAAATTTTGAAAAACCTTTGTATATCATATCCAGAAAGTAAGTAATTTTGAATTTAAATTTAAATTTGTGTTTAGTTGACAGAGTAAGGTATGCCAAAGCACATTTCACTCACTATCCTCTTTACCTATTGACCTGTCAAGGTATAAGCAGCGCACTTGAAAACGCTGAGTTGGCAGTCAGGTAGCCTGCCGAACATTATATAAAAAAAACCCTGTTAACTTTATTTTTTCGTGAGCAGGAACAGTGCCTACAGGTACCTACTTAATTTCAAGAAATTTATCATAGCAGTTAGCAATGAATATATTTTGTGGCATCATTTCAGTACTTCAAATAGAATTAAGTAGAAAACGAACATAGAAATATAGAAAAATAATTGCCTGAAAACATAATTTAAACCAATTAAAAAAATTGTCTGGATCTATATTTTACAAAATCAGTAATTAAGTAAACGCAGAAGAATGCAATGTTAAACGCTTCTAGTTAGACACTTGGACCACACAACAAGACGAAGACAATTGGCACGTCACAGACAGAGGTCCCTTTCGCGAGTAACCACAAATCAAGTGCGTCTTGGTCAAACGGCTAGCCGGTTATAATTGTGATTTTGGACATAATATTGCTGTTTAGTGTTTACCGTTTCATTTGAATTGTGTTGTTAGCCAACTCGACAGAAATAATCAAACTCGAAACACCGCACATATACTAAAATAATTTACCTTTACATATACTAAAATAAGAATTAAGAATTCTTTATTCGTCAATTTAAATAAAAAAATTAGGTAAAATCTTATGATGTAAACTCGTCAAGATATTATGATTGAGCCACTTATATATAATTATATATATGTAAAATAAAATAAAATCTTTGAAGAGTGCATATAAGTTAATAAAATTGACTGATATTTAATTAGTACATATTTAAAATCTAAAATAATAAATTAATTACATTGAATTTTAAGTAAAATCTCTTAAAAGTCAGCGATTTTATTTAAAAAAAATTAAATAATAACATATTTATAAAACGGACAGTTAGTTTTTATCCATTTTATGTTTATTTGTGAGATTTGAATTTTGAATAAACATTTTTTGCTACTGTTTTACTAGAATTGAATTGAGAATTGAAAATAGGTGACAGCGAAGAAAACTTAAAAATAATTCCCTTTTAAGTTAAAGTCGACAGACAGGCTGACGGTCCACTGGATGGTAAGTGGCTGCATCAACGCCATCAAATGTGCTGCCAACCATAGACGGATTAAGTATAATCAAAATAAACATAATTCTTTTTAGAATTAAATGAAAAATATGATCATTACTAAATACCTAAATAATAAACTAGCCTTTACGTACTTCCAGTCAATGTTCAATTTAGGGAAGAGACAGTGAGGTAAATTATGCTTCATTAGGGCAGGAAAGCGGTTAAAATAACTTAGGGCGGAAAATGTTTGACAGGGCAGGAAATTTCTACAACGGATTCTTGCTAACCAATGGATAAAAAATTATTTTATTTGATTGTGTTCGTTCACAGTTATAATAATGGCTAATACTATTTGCGAGTGAACACGGTTGAGGGACCCGATATTAGTCATAACGTTACACCAAAGTGGTTCATATATAACGGTCGGATTGTAATCAGCGATTGATAAAGCGAGCACTCGCGACGAATAATCGCAAGTCTGTGCGAACATTTCCCATTGAGAAATTTATACTATTTTTAAAAGACGCTAAGTATTTTTATGCAAACCTGTGCAGCAGTCTACATTTAGAATTCATCATTTATATATCGCGTATTTTTTTTAAGATTAGTTGCTTATTCTTATTTATTTATTTATAATATTTAAAAATTTTAAGACTAATATATAAAATAACATGTAAAATGATAACACTAAAAACCACTGAGGTTTAATCTCGTGTTATCATTGGTAATTATTAATAAAATCATAACTATAATATACTATTAATTACAGTTTAAAAAATATTGTTTTAACTTAAATTTAATATTATATTGTTACATAGATTCTAATTCTATCTATTCTAATCTACACATTAAATTGATCTCTGTTAAAGCAAATCTCTTGCGTTTGCAATATCAAACTCAAACTCATTTATTTGCTAAAAAAGCGGTACAATTGATGGCTTAATTTATGTAATATCGAAATGTCTCGCTTGGCTGTGATCACGTTAGGCTGATGGTCCACTTGATTTGCAAAAAAAATGCACCCGAGCGAAACCTTGAACGGATCTCTAGTATATTTTTATATAATTAATAAAACACAGACACGAGCCATCTCTAAGTTGATATAAATTAGCTCTTTTTAAAGAATATATACGTGCAGTTGTTGAGCTCAAAAGAGCTACATTCCACAAACAAGACTGTATATCCCCCACCCTCGGCTTTATCTTTATTATTAGTCTGCCAGGCAAAATTATGACAACTGCAAAGTGCATTCGCTCCTTGTCTCGCGCGCTTCGGCCGCATCGCGCCGTCTCGCTCTGACTCTGCGCTATGCAAGCCTTGCAGTGATTGTTGTGATGACCGTCGAGGGACTGAGGGTTTATAAGACTCCAAGTCAAGTTTCAGTTTTGTATTTTACTACAGACTTATCTTACGGTTATGTCTCCGGTCGGGCCAATTTTCCGAGCAAAATTTTTAATTGTGTTTTCCATATGGACCCTCTTTTATCTATTTTATAATTAGCCTAACGCTAATAGTAGTAGTGGCAGGGCACATAAATTGGGCAGCCAATCTGGCGGCAGTAACCACCCCCATACATAAACACACAGTGAAATATCAGCATGTGTGCTGTTTTTTTGTTAAACAGAGGTAAGAGATACCGCAGCCCATTGCCACATGCCTTCCTAATACTAAGGTATTCAGTCATACCTACTATAGTAGACAGCGCACTTGCAGCACCTAAGGCGTTGCTTGTGACATAGGCGATGGTTGCCACCTACCATCGAGTGAACAGCATGTGTATTGTGTTTCAGTGAGTAAGGATTATGACCATTTCCTTAGTTCCCTACCCCGTCCAATCACTTGCAACACAAAATGCAAAATGCATGTGTTATTAGGCGATTGATGATAGCGACTTGCCATTTATTTTCCCGTAGGAGGAGGAATAAATAAATAAATAAATATCTTCACACATTCCACACAACACCATCTAGTTCCACAGTAAGCAACTAATGCTTGTATTATGGATACCAGACAGTTGATATAATACATAGATTACTTTTTTTTGTAAATACACACATATTATAAATATAAAACATCCATGACTCATGTACAAAGGTAAAATGTTAACACATAAACATTCGCCCCTAGCGGGATTCGAACCCGCGACCGTTTGGTTAACAGCTAGAGTTACTAGCCACTAGACCAAACGTGTCGTCAAATCATCATAGATTGACTTGATGTCCCAAATGTTGCATCAGTATGTCCGACTCCATTGGAAAATGTGTCTGTGTCCATTAACCTACAGACTAAAACCTTCCCCTATTCCGTTGACAACCCTTTCGGAAGGCTTTGAGGCATTTTTTCGAAAGGGCGCGCCATAAAATGGACCGTATCTATTGTAATTTGTATCATATTCGTACTAATATTATAAATGCTAAAGTATGTTTGGATGTTTGTAACTCTTTCACGCAAAAACTACTGAACCGATCACCATGAAATTTTGCATACACGTTGTCTGGGACATCAGAAAGGACATAGGGTACCTTTTATCTTTCAACGCGGACTAAGTCGCGGGCACCAGCTAGTCAAGTCATATTGTTTAAATCAATAAGTTGAACTGTAGCTAGATGCGAGCATAAAAAGTACCATGTATAGTGAGTGTACGTATATGTAATGTGTATAAACTCGTTAATACACTTTAAGAGGTGGTTATAGGTTA